>CM038142.1:218971929-219523052 GCA_021437245.1 Aegilops speltoides | reverse complement strand
CCGTGTCCGGATTGGACTTTCCTTGGCATGGAAGGCAAGCTTGGCGATACAGATATGTGGATCTCCTACCATTGTAACCGACTCTATGTAACCCTAACCCTCTTCGATGTCTATATAAGCCAGAGGGTTTTAGTCCATAGGACGAACAACAATCATACCATAGGCTAGCTTCTAGGGTTTAGCCTCTTTGATCTCGTGGTAGATCTACTCTTGTACTACCCATATCATCAATATTAATCCAGCAGGAGTAGGGTTTTACCTCCATCGAGAGGGCGCGAACCTGGGTAAAAACATCGTGTCCCTTTACTCCTGTTACCATCTGCCTAGACGCACAGTTCGGGACCCCCTACCCGTGATCCGCCGGTTTTGACACCGACAGCCAAGATGGTGGCTAAAAAAGGGATGCTGTTGTAGCCAAAAAAAAGTACAGCGGCCTGGCTTATGTATGTTAGTTGATATTATTGATCCATATATTCTACAATTGTTTATATGCCTGTTAGTTCTGTACATTCTTGGTTGATTGAATCGGTATTTGAATCTTGATACATCGCTTGTGTACATATCTAAATGGGAGTACACATTATGTTGCATGTGAAATTTGAGTTGGACATGAAGTGTTCCAAATATTCGAATTCACCTTAAACTGGATTCTAGCTTTTGAATTTGAGTACCGGCATTTGTAAACCATATTCATAAATGACAGTGGAATACATCTTTGTCGTCCTTTTGAAGATATATAAAAACACATAGAATGATTTATAAATATTAATTTAGGAATACAAAATGGATTCGAATTTAGTTTCCAGGGTAAACGTGGATGCTTATTGTCCCAAAATTTGAAAGAAGCAGCAAAATGTCCACTCCCACGTCGGCTGCCCGAAGCCAAGTGTTTGGGAGATGGAAATTACTGTCTACCCATTACACGGACAATCCATCGACCCGATTTCCACTGCTCTAAATAGTGGTAGGTTAGTAACTTCAATTAGACGTGACACGACCACCTCTGAGCCCATTCCGACACGGTGGGTGTCAAACATGGGCGGCAAAACACATTTGATTCAAGATCGTCCGAAAGACCTCTGTTTCTCCCTCCATTCCCCATTCATACACGGTGGGCGGCAAAACAAACTCGACTCGGCCGAAATCGATGTAGGCAAATATTTTCAATAGGGGTAGGTTTGTAACTGCACTCAGACGTGACACAACCGCCCTACCTGTCAGCCTCGTTCATACACCGTGGGTGCCAACCACCCTCTCCTCGCCCGAAGTCGCTCTGGGCAAATATTGGAGAGATGCGAGATTACCGTCCTATCCCCAACCGACGAGACGTCCAAATTTTAAATGGGGGCTAAGTTCATAAGTTTCCCATATTTCAGACAGGCACATCCCAAAAACATGCTTCCCCGTACCTCTCCCTCCATTTTCCCATTCATACACCCGTCCGCGCTAGAACACCATCCCCACACCAGCCTTCGTCCGCCACCCCATCCATCGCCGCCGTCCTCCACCACATCCATCGCCACCGCCCTCCACCATGCCGGAGCACCTACCAACACCGCGTCCGTCGTCCTCTTTGCCGGGGACGGTCACACGACCTTCTCTTCCACCGCAATGGGACTTATCCCCCGATGCACCCGTCTACCGTCGCAGATCTGCTTCAAAGCGATCGACAGCCATCGCACCCCAGATGCCTACACGGCGCCGCAAGAGAGGTGTTCATATCTCCTCAACTTTTTGATCTCAACCAGAAAATAGATCTTAACTTGGTTACTCTACTTTCTTTTTAGCTCTTAGAATTTAGTTCTTAGTTCGAAGCAAACAATGGATACTAAATATCATTTCTCCGGTTTGCAGCTTCAAATCTGCCATGGCACAGTCATAATACGGTTTAATTGATCATGACTAGGGTTTAATTGATCATGTTGGTTCCATGGTGGTTTCTTTAATAGAAATCGAAGGGGAAACCCTCTTTTGCTAAAAAAAATATGCTTAGAGTTTCCCCCCTTTTATGATCACTATATGATTAGAATACGTGATTCGTGTCATAATAACACTGCTCGACCCATCAAGCTAAACAAGCTTAGTTGTTCATATACGAATTTGATATTATTAAAACAGAGTCGTTTAATTGGTCAGCTAAATGTTCCCGAATTAGTTTTGAAAATGCATGTTCACCGCTCGGGTGTGTATCTCTACAGGATGCCCATGGTGGGCTGGCCCACCCTGGGATTTTGGGTAGTCCCAGGCCCCGATTCCCCTCTGTTCTGCTGTGCGCTTCCAATCTCTACTCGCCCCCAGCCGCCTGCCTCGCCGGCGGCTTGCCGTCCCCGGACGACATGGCTATAGGAGGAGACGCCGGACTAATAGGAGGTCAGGAGCTGCTCGCCCAACAGCGTCACCGCTGCCCGGGCGCGCCGCCGTGCCTACCTTGCCAGTCCGTTCAGGGCTCAGGCGTGCAGCACCCACCAAGCCAACCCGATTTATCCTAAGATATGTCCTCAACACTCAACTGCCACTCCTCATCACCCATTTTCTAATTGATTCATTGCTCATTAGGAAGGACTGCCATTAGGGTTTGTTGTGTGCTCAGTGCTGCCTACACTTAATGGTTCAGATGTATTTCGCTAATCTTTAGTACCTCTAAAGTTCACAGGGTTTTCAAAATTCCGGCCCTCGGAACAAACACTAGTCATTTTGGATTGTTGGTCGTAGTGACATTGACCCAGATTACTACTGCAAGCTGGGTTTGTTGACAATTTTACTTGTCTTTCTTACTCATTCGATCTAATATCCAATTATTCACGTCGATTAGTTGCAAACAATAAGTGCTAAACAAACTTCTTCATTCATATTTTGGACGGTCTCTTACTGTAGTTACAATTCTGCATACTTGTCCTAGTAAGCTCACAAGTAAATGAGTGATTCACTACATCTATGCTTGCCTTGTCATATTTGTTGTCAATATTCTTTTAGGGTGACCACCCTGTTTCTAAATACTGGAACCTTAGACATGAGTGAATAGTATTTCTCTATGTGATCTCTTCCATCATGTGTGGGCAACGAACACTGCATTGTATAGAAAGAAAGTGTCATTTCCATCTTTTACATAGGTTTCGATCTTTTACATGGAATACAATCTATCTACTTGCTTTGTGTCGCACTACCAACACTCCACCCTTGAAGCTAAACATTATGCCACTCATAATTCCTTAATTTATTTATTCAAATACGAATTTCATATGATTCTAATGTTCCTACTTCAGTTTTGAAATGTGTGTCTACCTGTTATAGAGACATAAGGGGTTTGTATTTTTGTGTGTGGTCTGGTCAGCACGGTTGGGGGGTGAACTTTGCATATGCAGGGGTTTATAGGGAGACACTCTTCGAGTTGAATCCGCAATGCATTCCATAGATAATCTGACTACCTTTTATGTTTTCATGAATCTCAGATTCTGAACAGCATCATAATGATTATGAGCTTGCGCACATGAAAAGAATAAAGCAAAACAATGCCATGGCTATCAAACTTGGCATTAAGGGACTGAAATCAAGTCGGGATGCAATGCAATGCAAATGCTCTCCACCTACATATTCATGCTCAGAATATGATCCTAACAGTGATTCTGAGTTAGAGGGACACCTAAGTCAATGTAGCTCCCTAGTGGAGGAGTCAGAGGAAGATGCCCTATCTTATTCACCCATCAAGGTGCTTGCTCTAACTTTCCAAGGTTACATTGGTCGCACATATCTTGCAACTGATGCTTTGCATTGCTTCTACTTTGTTAACCTGCCATTATCTTAGTTTACACATCGTGTATGTGAATACGCCCTGCCTATCCATTTTTAGTACATATTCCATCTGTCATCATACCATATTTATCCATTCAAATGATGTTCTTGTGTATCAGGCGTTCAAAAGGAAGAGGGCGATTGCGGATCGTGGAGGAGCACAAGCAAAGTATTTGGAAAAGGTAGTGGCACCTGATAAATCAAATAGCCCATTAGGTGTAGTTGCAATATCACCTGACCCATAAAACATCCCAACTCTAGCAGAGTCTAGCCCTACTACACTGGTCATTTCTGATTGCTTAGCAGACCCCAACTGCAGCAAAAAGTATAGATTATGCCAGTTGACATAGCACCAGCTCTGTGACGCAAAACCCCCCATTCCAGCAAAGAGTACACCAAATCCAGTTGCCAAATCACTTTTCGAACCAGAGAGAGCCCCAATTGCAGCAAATAGGACCCCTTTTCCATTTCTTCCCAGTTTAGAAGATGAAGCTTATGTTGTTGTCAGGAACTTTGTGCGCATCTTTCCTTCATGGAAATATTATACCGCAGACACAGAACAATTTCCGGTCTTTCTTCGCAACTTACGCATAAGTAATGTACTAATGTTATGCATGGTCATTACTGCATATGTTTCTGCTGACAGAAGACACAAGATTTCATTCTTTTAAATAGGCAAGGAGCAAACTGGATTGTGAAGACGAGCAAAGGTTGGTTGCGCTTTTCAAGCACTCGTTGATGAAGTATCGTTCCTACATGAGGCAAGCGCACTTCGATGGCAAGCCTCTGAACGAAATTTCTGTAAAGTCTCCGGTGCTACATTTATCCGACGGTGACTGGAATAATCTTGTTACACATTGGTCTCGGCTACATCGTAAGGTACTGTCTGTGATATCACATCACAATTTGAACTACATTTCTGCATTTTCCTTAATGTCTCACTTGTACGAAAACTGTTAGCAGAAGAACATTCGTTCTCAAGGGACCACAGAATCTCGCAACTATACTGCACACTGCATTGCTCTTGTGAGTACCTCTTGCCCTATATGACCATACTTACTTTCATATCTGTTTGATTATGTAGCATCACTGCACATGTTAGCCTCGTAATCGACCATTTGGTGGATATTATAAGATCCGTATGGTCTCTTACATAAATTTAGAATCAACTCAATGCTTTTGAAGAGGTTTAGCTCTGCAGTCCTCTTGTAAGGACTAAACGTGGTCTATCACTGTACTTACATTAATAGCTACTCCCTCCGTCCAATAATATAAGAACATTTTGTACAGTACACCAGTGTTCAAAACACTCTTGTATTATGGGAAGAGGGATTCGTTCATTGTGTAGCATTCTGCATCTTATCTTCCTCGCCCACCATTTACTAAAAAAGATCAGATCTATATTTAATCTTACCAACAAGTAGAATACATAGACAATGCTAGTGCAGAAGTGTAGCCCATTGCTCTTGTCAATACATTTTGTCCTGTAACCTTTGTACTTCCAGGGATTGGTAGTTGATTATGTAGCATCAATCTGCATCTTATCTTCATTTTCCTCTATCCCTTCCAGTATTATCATATCTATAATTACTCTCTACAAAATGTAGAGTACATGCAATGCTTATGAAGAAGATTATGTGCTGAAATTCTTGAGTTATCCTTCCCTTGACATGTAAAAGGGCATTATAAAGCCGGTGTTAACTGTTAATGTAAGTCAGTCGTTTTAAAGCCTTTATCCTCAACTGATGTTTAATTTGCTCATACTCCCTATCGTTTACTGCTGTTTAGTTTGCTGTTTATACCAAAATGCATGTTCGCAAGAACCTAAGTTCTAAGTTTTATTTGCAAAACCAAATTCCTTATTCATACCATGCACATTACTTAATACTCCCTATATGTATGCTTGTTTTTGTGGATCTATAATCCAGTGTGTGGTGAAGCAGCCCACGTTTGCACCATGTCATCTCCCGTTTTATCTTACTGATGTGGCTGATGATATGAACAACATGCCATGCACATTAACCAAAATAGATACAATGATTTTCTTTGCCCTTCATCCATACTTGTTATGTTGACATGGTAATCCAGTAGTTTGGTGAAGCTCCCCGCATTATGAACAAAGCCAAATTATGCTATTGATATTTTGAACTTACTCTTTATTTTGTAATTTGAAATTGGATGGAATTGACAGCACAATTATCATCTTTGTTTATACACATGCAAAACCTGTTATCTCTGTGCTTTGTTTCAGGGTGATATGCCTGATGGCATGCACAAGTCTGCTGAAGGCTGTGAGACAAACCCAACATATATTGCAGCAAAGAAGGCAAAACATCTTGAAGATAGCGAGACAACCCCAAAGTCTTTTCTTGATGCAGTGTTCAAGTTACTTGAGACTAGTAGTCAGAAAAGCTCACAGAATTCGTTGTCTGAATCAGTTCGACTTCTTCAGTCCCAAGTTCTAGCAGAAAGGCATTCTGCAACTCAACTTCGACTTGAAGTCCTATCTCTAAGAAAGATTACGGAGAACACCAATGAGAACCTCATCGCTAAACAGCTACACCTAGAAGCTATGACCGACATGCTCGGCCGGTCTCGCAGCCTTGCTCAGTAGCTTGCGCAGCAGTTGCCCCACAAGGCTAACCTTTCTTGAACTGTCTTGGAAGTGGTCCCGGTTCAGTATTATTTTTTTACGCTGCAATGGTGCCCAGTTTTTGTAATCTGCTTCTTCTTTGCGATTTATGATCACTAGTGGCGAACTTCGATGCCCAGTGGATGTAATATACCTTAAATCCTTTATTGTGTAGTGTAGGTTTATTCTTAGTTATTATGTCGTAATTTCTCTATTGTATAGAGTAGGTTTGTTCTTAATTCCTACTAGTTACTGCCATCATTAGCTATCTGAAAAAAATCAGATGTAGTTGACCGGGCCGAAACATTCAACTCTAATGGGCCTGGTTTTTAGCGGGCCACAATTGGACAAGCCTGCGTCTTTCTTGGGCCCGAATAATTGGGGCCTTCAAACATTGCGCCAGGCCCACAACTTACACCGGCCTATATTTTAGTTGGCCTTTTGTCGACCCAGCTCTTAGTTTGTCCCAGGTAGCGTTGGGCCATTATAGGCTGAATATTGTACTGGCCTGTTATGGCCCAGATGAAACCACGAGCCTTTAGTAGGCCGAAATGCATGTTGGGCCTGAATTTTCACTAGTCTTCGACGGGCCTTCAGCTGGTTGAAATGTAGACCTAGCCTTTTGGGGCCCAGTTAGCTCACGGGCCGTTACTAGGCAAAAACATATCTCGGGCCTTAGTTGGCCCACTGATATCATGGGCGTCTAAGAGGCCGAAAGCTTAGTACAGGCATCAACGGGCCGAATTACGCGACAGGCCTTTAACAGGCCCAAAGTCACGTTAGGCTTAACTATTGCCACCTTTAGCACGGGCCGTTAGTGGGCCCGATGTCTTTTCGGACCATATATGGCCCATGGGCAGCATGGGCCAGTCCCAGGCCGAAAGTCACACCGGGCTGAAATGGGCCCATGTCTACATCGGGCCTCTAACAGGCCGAAAGTCGCTGGGCTGTAGTTGGGCAAAAATATTCGGCGAACAATTAACGGGCCAGATCTGGCTTCGGGCCGTAAATGGGCCCAAATATTGGGCAAACAATTAACGGGCTAGATCTGGCTTCAGGCCGTAAATGGGCCTTTATAAAGCAGTCCATTATTAGGCTGGCCCACTAGTATGTGATTAAGTACTACGGGCCTTTGACTGGGCTAGCCTTTTTAACCTATATGGGCCTTTCTTGGGCCCAGCCACGTGTCGACGTATCATAGGCATGTCTCTTCCAGTGGATGGGCGACATCTGGCCCACTGACGAGCTAACAGGTGTTCCCTCCAGCCAATCAGAATTTTACACGTGGAAATTTCCCATTGCTACAGGCTGTTAATGGGTTATCGGATCCAAAACCCGACCCGATAGCTTAACGGCGTTTCGTTACGATGGATGCCACGTCCGTCACCCTTGACGAAAGCACTTCTATTACGCGCGATTTATCGTCATGGAAGTGGACACTTCCGTGATGATAATTTTGATAATGTCATGGAACACTTCTATGACAGCACAGGTATGACTATCTTGATTCTGTCATAAAATCATCATGGATGTACATGCATGACAAAAAATGCGACCTATTGTGACAAACACGTATCATCACGGAAGTGTATTTTTTTTGTAGTGCTTGTTGGTAAGACAAGGGACAATGTAACCTAATGCTTTCATGGACATCATCTTGTGTGTGCATCACTCTATGTCTATGGATATCCTTGTTTGTTCCTTGTGGGACTAACCCGTATAGGTATTGAAAGTGCAACTTACTCAATGGATTGCTCCGAATGATCTACATCAACATTGAGCATCCACATCTTCAACACCTACATGAAGTCATCATCGACAGAACCCAAGGTTAGTTCATCCCTCTTAGGGGGGATCTCACATCTAGGGGGAGCTTTACTCTAAGAATTGAGCTAAAGCAACTCTAATGGTGTGAACACAACAATGCTTCATGTAAAAGTGGTAACCCCACTTGTGCTTAAACGATGAGTATGACCTATGATCAAATGTTCTCATTTGACTCCTAAGTCAATATACTCATATAGAGATCACCTAGTAATCGCCAATTGTTTGATAGATGCTAGAATTGGTTGTGCATGCTTTGCCACATATTTCGTTTGCCATTTTATTGTGTGAGCATGTTGATTGCATATTTTACTCATTCAAGGACATCCACTTGTTGTTTTGATTGTTTGGTTTATTTCCCTTTGCCAAGTGGGTGGACAAGAATGCCTAAGAACCTTCTCTAGCTATCTATGCTTTTCTTGTCTCAAACTCTATTCATGCTACATCACAAAGTTTGATCAGGTCAGTTTTGGACCACTCTGTGTGAGGAGCACTCGGAGTCCCCGATTCGTCATAGACTTAAACTTCCAAAACCTCTTTGTGCATTTCGGTCTGACCGATTCACCATTTTCGGCCATACTGAGATCACTAAGTTGATCTAGGTTTTCAACCTCGGTGCAACCGATTAGAACCTTTCGGTCACACCGAGTTGCAGTAACTGCTTGGAGATTTGCATCTCGGTGCCACCAAGTTGTTCCACTCGGTCACACCGACAGGGTCAGGTTATATATACTGGTGGGTCAAATTTTGGAAATTTTTCCGAAACTCTTCACCCGCGTGTAACCTGCTCTTCCTCTTCGGGTCTCCGGATCATCTTCTCGCTGCCAGCAACCTCCCGCCGCTGGTCTCCGCCGCCGTCAACGGCAATCTGCCCTATTGTTGCTACCATAGCAAGTTCACCGCTGAGTTAGGGTATGAACTTGATACTTTGTGCTATTCTTTAACTCCGAGTCGTAGCACATTGCATTGCCATGATTCTTGCCACGTATGAAATCATCCTATCCAGCGAAAACATCCTGTAGATTAGATTTGATTTGAAAATTTAGGGTTAGGTTTCCGTCGAACTCATCTCGGACCGACCGAGTTGTTGAAATCGGTCTCACCGATTTTGCTTAGGCCATTGCACGTGCGATTTTCAGTCTGACCGAGTTCGATTCTCTCTGAAACCCTAGCAGTCTCGGTGCCACCGAACTGTGACTCTGTCTGATCGAGTTCACTAGTTTAGGTTCCAAAAGCTGCTTCGGTATCACCAAGTTTACAAATCAGTAGCTCCGAAATGCTTTCTGTGGAAAACTAAAACTAAGTTTTTGACTCAATTGTTTTGCAAAACCTCTGTACTTTGTGATGCTCATCCACTCTACCTCATCTATATTTATTCACAGGGTCTGTTGTCAGTGAGTTTGCAGAGATGTCTGATCAAAGTGATAGCCAGAACAAGTCTGAAGAGCAAGCTCAATTGAGTGAGGGCACTAGTCCCTCAAGTAGCTATGATGAGGGCAGCAGGAGCACACCCATTAACTTGCCAAAGGCAGCCACAAGGACAAGGAAGTAGAAAACCTCAGAACCTGAAGATGAGGATTATGTGGCTGTTGAGGATGAGGCCACTTCAGGGAAAAAGGTGTTGAAAAAGGAATATGGCACAGCTGCTGCAACTAAACCAGGCATGAACAAGAAGGCGCATGCCAGGAGAGTGCCTACATCCAAACCCAGGAAGGTTGCCACGGGTGAAACTATGAAGTTCACCACTGAATCTAAAGAAGAAGAAGCTGGTGAAGACAAGAAAAAGAAGAGGGCAAGAACAACTACTATCAAAGTTCTTGGCAAGCCCTCCATGTGGAGAGATTCTGATGATGAAGATGAAGAGGAAGAGGATGTTGCTCCAGCACATAAGCTCAGATGCTCATGGGAGATGCAATCAGATCAGGGGCTGCTTCTAAGCCCAAAGCTGCTCCCAAGGCTACTGCTCAAGCTCAAAAGCCTAAACCCAAGAGGAACACCAGAAGTATACCTGCTGAGGAGAAGAACAAGGCCCAGTGCCTGAAGCTATAGAAGAAGATGATTCTCTTGTTTTGAGAAAATTGAAATCCAAGATCCCTGACCACAATGATGCACATCCTATTGCAGAGAACATGAAAATCAGAAAGGATTCAGGACTAAGATTATGGAGACAGTCTGATCCATATGCTGTCAGGAGAAGAACTGATGTTGACTACAAGTTTCACACTAAGGACCATCAAGACTTTTATGAGACAATTTTGCTTGACAAGAAGACTATTGTCTGTGACATGAGATGGGTCAACTGGGAGTGCATCAAGGAGAATGAAGATCACTATCCAGGTGTATATGACAGCTTCAAAGCATGTGGAGTTGATGCATTTGTTGCCCAGAAGCTCACCAAGTGGAATGATGAGCTGATCATGCAGTTTTACTCCACTTCCCACTTCTACCCAGATGGCAAGATCATATGGATGTCAGGAGTTACTAGGTACCAATCCTCTGTGGAAGAATGGACTTAGTTGATCAATGCTCCAGAAGAAACTAAAGATGACTTGGATGTTTATGATGAAAAGAAGAAAGACCATAACACTATGGCGCACATGTACAGAGAGATCCTAGAAGATGCTTTGGAGACTCATAAGTTTGGATCTATCCATTTCTTGTTGTCTAGTTTGCCTACCATCAACTGGATCCTAAGGCACACATTGCTACCCAAGTCAGGTGATCACAAGATGATCAGAGGACATGCTATCAATCTACTACATTTGTTTGATGTGCCTCAAAAGTTTAAAGTCATGAGTCTGATTGTGGAGACAATCAAAAGAACAGCAGCTGATCAGAAAAGATCTTGTGGGTATGCCCCACAAATTCAGGAGCTCATAAATTCCAAGATGGGCAGAGGAAAATATCAATTGGATAAGGAGCACCTACCCATCTACCCTGAATTTGAAGACAACACTATTGTTTTGAATGAGAATGAACCATCATCATCTCAAGCACATGAGAAGAGAGAGAAGGCAAGGGGAGAGAAAGCTGCAAAGATGCCAACTGCTGAAGAGGCATCTCAAGTATTCCTGAAGAGCAAGCAAGATTAACTTGGATATCTGATTGCCTCCACCTTGAGGATTGAGAAGGGCTTGGCCACCCTGACTCAAAACCAGGAGAGCTTGGAGAGGATCATTGAGCAGAAATTCTATGCTCTTGATGTCAAGGTAACTGAGATCCAAACTGCAGTTGAGCAACTTCAGGAGGAAGTGGAGGGGAAGAAGGGAAAGTCTACTATAGATGCTTTTGCTAGAGTGCCCAGAGGGCAGAGATCTGCTGCAATGCCAGTCACAGATACTAGAGCTACAACATCTGCACCAGCTGCCACAGCTTCAGTGCCACTAGCTCCAGCAGCCACTCCACCACACTACTAGGGAAAAGCCTAGCAGCAGCGCGGGTTTTGGCCCTCTCAGTAGCGCAGGTACCGGCGCTACTAATAAGGCGCTACCGCTAACGATAGCGATGGCGTGTTGACCCACGCCATCGCTACACATGAATAGCTGCAGCGCTCTTTAGAAAAGGGCGCCATCGATATTATCTGCAGCGCCTTTACAGGAAGCGCCATGGTAAGTCGGCGCCATCGCTAAATCCCCTCGCTACTACTAGTTTTATTAGTTTTTTCCTGCATATTTGTTTTTTATTTGTTTTGCATTTGAATAGGCTTTATACAATAATCTTTAGCATATCATCCACATACAAATGTAATCATAGCATATACATACAATTAGTCTCATCAAATCATGTCATCATCATAATCATCATCCAACACAAAAGTGGTCTCTCGTCATCAATCTCGAAAATAGCGATACAAGTCTCGATTACTTGCAAATACATCGTCATCCATCTAAACAATGATATACACGAGAATAGCTATCACTTTGAGTACATGAGTTCGTATCCCTCTCTCGCATTAGCGTGAACCTAAACTAAGTACTGCGTGTCGCTCGGAAACCGAAAACCGGTACACCTGTGTCACATCCCTAGTTCTGGTATGCACCGAGCTAGCTAGTCATGTGATGCATCATGTTTAAAATTCTCAGAAACCTGAAATGGGGATTGCCTAAACCCTAGCATTAAAGGAATTCATTAGGTTCAACCAAAAATATTTTTAGTAAGTCCAAATGGCTTTCAAAAATGTTCATGATTTATGGAAATCAGTAGCCAGAGGTGATGCACATTTTTCCATGACATATTTGGGCTCTGAATTAAATCATACTCTATTTGCGTTTGGGCATTTAAAATGCTAGTAAATATTTTAAATGTCCAAATAATCCTAAACTGAAATGTTTATTATTGGATATATTCTAAACAATAGTCATGATTAGTTTCATGATTTTTGGTAATGCCTTGACATTTTTAATAAAGCCCTGAAGTTACAGAAAAATAGAAAACAGAAAACAACTTAGAAGAGAGAGAGAGAACACTTACCTGGCGCCAGCAACCGGCCCAGCACCTGCGCTGGCCCACCTGCGCGGCCCAGCCCACCTGGCCCCTCTCCTGTCGTCTTCCTCCTCGCCAGAGGAGGCAAGATGCATGACGCCAAGACCGCCGGTGCCACCTCCTGCTTCCGCCGCTTTCGCCGCCTGGGCCTCCCTCGCGACGCCACGCAGCCCCGACCGCCCTCTCACTCTCTCCCCCGTCCTCACCCTCCTCCCTGGATCTCTCTCTCACTCACCCGAACACAGCCGTCGCTGCAGACGAGCTCCCCCACGGCCACAGCCATCTCCGAGCCCCTCCGACGCGCCCCCGAGCTCCGCCGTGACGCCCTCTTCCTCTCCACCCAGCAGCGCCCCGCCGGAAGCCCTGCAGCATCGTCCACGGCATCATCTTCAACCTCTGGCCGCCGGCAAACTCTTCGGGGATTCGCGAGCTCCAGTCCCTCCCCGGCCTCGCCGTTGCCTCTACCGGATACTCCGTGAGCCCACGCCTCTTTTCCCTCTCTCCCCATGCTCGTCCGCGCCTTCTGGCCACCATGGCCATCGGAGCCGATTGCTCCTCGCCACTGGCCATGCCGCCACCGCGGCTACGGCCGTGCAAGCTCGCCTCCGAGCACGTCAACGCACTCAGGGAGTCTCCAGGAGCTCGAATCACCTGCCCGTTAGGCCTTCCCTGCACCGTAGCCGCAACCCCGTGCACACCCGAAATCCATCCGCCGCCGCGAGCATGATTCCGGCAAGCCTGGGCCGTACCAGCCCCTCCCGCCTGCCCTAGCAGATGCGCGCGAACGCCAGCTCGCCATAGAGCCAAAACCCGCCACAAAACCGCCGCCTGTAGTGCGAGCCCGAGCAACTCCGGCGTGCCTTCGCCGTGTTCCGTGGTCGCCGCCGGCAGATCTCCGGCTTGATGACGTGGCGCTGTTTTAGTTAGCACTAATGACCACGCTAAACACCCCCAGAGCCACCGCCATGTGGGCCCCAGTGTCTAGTTAGGTTTGTCGAATTTTCCTGTTTAGATTAGTACTAACCTGTGTGGACCCCACGTGTCAGTTTTGACTTTGGTCAAGTCAACGTTGACCGGTCCCACCTATCATACACCCAAACCAGCCAGAGACTCTGACGTATGGGTCCCACAGGTCAGGTTTGACCTGGACCTAGCGTGTTGACCTGCTGATGTCACACTGATGTCATGCTGACACTCATTTTCTGGATTTATTCTTTTACAGGAAATTCCAGAAAATAACCAAAACTTCTAAAATTCATAGAAAATAAACCGTAGCTCCAAATCAAACAAATTATATATGAAAAATGATCAGAAAAATCCAATCTATCCATCTGTACCATTTTCATGCATGTTAGAATAGCTGATGTTTAGCACAAATCATATAAATGGCATTTAAATATCCACATATGGAGTTTGAATTTGAATCTTGGATTCAAACCAACGTCATTTAATATGGTTGCTAGTTGCATTAGCTCAATCAACAGCATATTGCCATGACATTATCATGCATCATATTTGTTGCATTGCATTGATTATGTCCCTCTTTGTTTGCCGTTAATTGTCCCCTCTGTTGGGGAACGTAGTAATTTCAAAAAATTTCCTACGCACACGCAAGATCATGGTGATGCATAGCAACGAGAGGGGAGAGTGTTGTGTACGCCCTCGTGAGACCGAAGCGGAAGCGATCTGGCGTAGAGGAAGTAGTCGACGTTCTCCTCGCGATCCGACCGATCCCGACGCCGTTACTCGGCGCCCCGAGTTCTTGACACACGTACAGCTCGATGGCGTCCCTCGAACTCCGATCCAGCCGAGTGTCGAGAGTTCCACAAGACGACGGCGTGGCAGGACGATCTTGATGTTCTATCGCGCAGAGCCGCCTAAGCTTCATGACGATATGACCGAGGTGGAATATGGTGGATGGGGGCACCGCACACGGCTAAGGAACGATCCGTAGATCAAACTTGTGTGTCTATGGGGGCCCCTGCCCCGAGATATAAAGGAGCAAGGGAGGGAGGAGGCGGCCTAGGTTTGGCGCGCCAGGGGAGTCCTACTCCCAGGGAGTAGGATTCCCTTTCCTAGTCCAACTAGGAGTCCTTCCATGTAGGGGAGTAGGAGAGAAGGAAAGGGAAGAGAGAAGGAGAAGGAAGGAAGGGCGCCCTTCCTAGTCCAATTCGGACTAGAGCAAGGGGAGGCGCGCCACCTTTTGGCCCTTTCTCTCCTTTTCCCGTATGGCCCAATGAGGCCCAATACGAATTTCCGTAACTCTCCGGTACTCGAAAAATACCGAATGACTCGGAACCTTTCCGAACTCCGAATATAGTCGTCCAATATATCGATCTTTACGTCTCGACCATTTCGAGACTCCTCATCATGTCCCCGATCTCATCCGGGACTCCGAACTCCTTGGTACATCAAAACTCATAAACTCATAATATAACCGCCATCGAAACCTTAAGCTGCACGGACCCTACGGTTCGAGAACATGTAGACATGACCGAGACACGTCTCGGTCAATAACCAATAGCGGGACCTGGATGCCCATATTGGCTCCTACATATTCTACGAAGATCTTTATCGGTCGACCGCATAACAACATCGTTGTTCCCTTTGTCATCGGTATGTTACTTGCCCGAGATTCGATCGTCGGTATCCAATACCTAGTTCAATCTCGTTACGGCAAGTCTCTTTACTCGTTCCGTAATACATCATCTCACAGCTAACTCATTAGTTGTAATGCTTGCAAGGCTTCAGTGATGTGTATTACCGAGAGGGCCCAGAGATACCTCTCCGACAATCGGAGTGACAAAACCTAATCTCGAAATACGCCAACCCAACATCCGCCTTTGGAGACACCTGTAGTACTCCTTTATAATCACCCGGTTACGTTGTGACGTTTGGTAGCACCCAAAGTGTTCCTCCGGTAAACGGGAGTTGCATAATCTCATAGTTACAGGAACATGTATAAGTCATGGATAAAAGCAGTAGCAACATACTAAACGATCGTGTGCTAAGCTAATGGAATGGGTCATGTCAATCAGATCATTCTACTAATGATGTGACCTTGTTAATCAAATAACAACTCTTTGTTCATGGTTAGGAAACAGAACCATCTTTGATTAACAAGCTAGTCAAGTAGAGGCATACTAGTGACACTGCTTGTCTATATATTCACACATGTATTATGTTTCCGGTTAATACAATTCTAGCATGAATAATAAACATTTATCATGATATAAGGAAATAAATAATAACTTTATTATTGCCTCTAGGGCATATTTCCTTGATCTCCCACTTGCACTAGAGTCAATAATCTAGATCACATCACCATGTGATTAACATCGATAGTTCACATCATCATGTGATTAACACCCATAGTTCACATCGCCATGTGACCAACACCCAAAGGATTTACTAGATTCAGTAATCTAGTTCACATCGCTATGTGATTAACACCCAAAGAGTACTAAGGTGTGATCATGTTTTGCTTGTGAGAGAGTCTTAGTCAACGGGTCTTTCACGTTCAGATCCGTTATGTATTTTGCAATTTTTCTATGTCTACAATGCTCTGCACAAAGCTACTCTAGCTAATTGCTCCCACTTTCAATATGTATCTAGATCGAGACTTAGAGTCATCCAGATTAGTGTCAAAACTTGCATCGACGTAACCCTTTACTTACTAACCTTTGTCACTTCCATAATCGAGAAACATATCCTTATTCCACTAAGGATAATTTTGACCGCTGTCCGATGATCTACTCCTAGATCACTATTGTACTCCTTGCCAAACTCAAGGCAGGGTAAACAAGAGATCTTGTACACAGCATGGCATACTTTATAGAACCTATGGCCAAGGCATAGGAATGACTTTCATTCTTTTTCTATCTTCCGCCGTGGTCGGGTTTTGAGTCTTACTCAATTTCACACCTTGTAACACGTGCAAGAACTCTTTCTTTGACTGCTCCATTTTGAACTACTTCAAAATCTTGTCAAGGTATGTACTCATTGAAAAACTTATCAAGCATCTTGATCTATCTCTATAGATCTTGATGCTCAATATGTAAGCAGCTTCACCGAGGTCTTTCTTTGAAAAACTTCTTTCAAACACTCCTTTATGCTTTGCAGAATAATTCTACATTATTTCCGATCTATAATATGTCATTCAAATATACTTATCGAAATCTTTGTAGTGCTCCCACTCACTTTCTAGTAAATACAGCTTCACCATAAGTTCAGATAAAACTATATGCTTTGATCAACTCATCAAAGCATATATTCCAACTCCGAGATGCTTGCACCAGTCCATAGATGGATCGCTGGAGCTTGCACACTTTGTTAGCTCCTTTGGATCGATAAAACCTTCTCGTTGCATCATATACAACTCTTCTTCCGTAAATCCATTCAGAATGCAGTCTTTACATCCATTTGCCAAATTTCATAATCATAAAATGCGGCAATCGCTAACATGATTTGGACAGACTTAAGCATCACTACGGGTGAGAAGGTCTCATCGTAGTCAACCCCTTGAACTTGTCGAAAACCCTTTGCGACAAGTCGAGCTTTGTAGACAGATAATATTACCGTCGGCGTCGGTCTTCTTCTTGAAGATCCACTTGTTTTCTATTGCTTGCCTACCCTCGGGCAAGTCAACCAAAGTCCATACTTTGTTTTCATACATGGATCCCATCTCGATTTCATGGCCTCAAGCCATTTTTCGAATCTGGGCTCACCATCGCTTCTTCATAGTTCGTGAGGTTCATCATGATCTAGTAGCATGATTTCCGAACAGGATTACCGTATTCACTCAGTGCGGATCTTACTCTGGTTGATCTACGAGGTTCTGTAGTAACTTGATCTGAAGTTTCATGATCAACATAATCAACTTCCTCACTACTTGGTGTAGATGTCTCAGAAACCGGTTTTTGCGACATACTACTTTCAAGTAAGGGAGAAGGTAGATTACCTCATCAAGTTCCACTTTCCTCCCACTCACTTCTTTCGAGAGAAACTCCTTCTCTAGAAAGGATCCATTCTTAGCAACGAATGTCTTGCCTTCGGATCTGTGATAGAAGGTGTACCCAACTGTCTCCTTTGGGTATCCTATGAAGACACATTTCTCCGATTTGGGTTCAAGCTTATCAGGCTGAAGCTTTTTCACATAAGCATCGCATCCCCAAACTTTAAGAAACGACAACTTGGGTTTCTTGCTAAACCACAGTTCATATAGTGTCGTCTCAACGGATTTAGATGGTGCCTAATTTAACGTGAATGCAGCTGTCTCTAATGCATGATCCCAATACGATATTGGTAAATCAGTAAGAAACATCATAGATTGTACTATATCCAATAAAGTACGGTTATGACGTTCGGACACACCATTATGATGTGGTGTTCGGGTGGCATGAATTTGTGAAACTATTCCACATTGTTTTAATTGAAGACCAAACTCAGAACTCTAATATTTGTCTCCGCGATCGATCGTAGAAACCTTATTTTCTTGTCACGATGATTTTTCCACTTCACTCTGAAATTCTTTGAACCTTTCAACTATTTCTGGACTTATGTTTCATCAAGTAGATATACCCATATCTGCTCAAATCATCTGTGAAGGTCGAAAATAACGATACCCGCCATGAGCCTTAACACTCATTGGATCGCATACATCAAGATGTATTATTTCCAATAAGTCAGTTGCTCGCTCCATTGCTTCGGAGAAAGGAGTCTTAGTCATCTTGCCCATGAGGCATGGTTCGCAAGCATCAAGTGATTCATAATCAAGTGATTCCAAAATCCCATCAAGATGGAGTTTCTTCATGCGCTTTACACCAATATGACCTAAACGGCGATGCCACAAATAAGTTGCACTATCATTATTAACTTTGCATCTTTTGGTTTCAATATTATGAATATGTGTATCACTACGATCGAGATCCAATGAACCATGTTCATTGGGCGTAACCATATAAGGTTTTATTCATGTAAGCAGAACAACAGTTTATTCTCTTACTTAAATGAATAACCGTTTTGCAATAAACACGATCAAATCATATTCATGCTCAACGCAAACACCAAGTAACATTTATTTAGGTTCAACACTAATCCCGAAAGTATAGGGAGTGTGCGATGATGATCATATCAATCTTGAAACTATTTTCAACACACATCATCACTTCACCCTTAACTATTTTCGCTTATTACGCAACTCCGTTTGAAGTTACTACTCTTAGCAACTGAACCAGTACCAAATACCGAGGGGTTGCTATAAACACTAGTAAAGCACACATCAAACACCTGTATATCAAATATACCCTTTTTCACTTTGCCATCCTTCTTATCCACCAAATATTTAGGGCAGTTCCGCTTCAAAGGACCATTTCTTTGCGAGTAAGCACTCGGTTTCAGGCTTTGGTTCAGCTTTGGGCTTCTTCGTGGGAGTGACAACTTGCTTGTCAATCTACTTGAAGTGCCCTTTCTTTCCTTTGCCCTTTTCTTGAAACTAGTGATCTTGTCAACCATCAACACTTGATGCTCTTTCTTGATTTCTACCTTCGTCGATTTCAACATCACGAAGAGCCCGGAATCATTTTCGTCATCCCTTGCATACTATAGTTCATCACGAAGTTCTACTAACTTGGTGATGGTGACTAGAGAATTCTGTCAATCACTATCTTATCTCGAAGATTAACTCCCACTTGATTCAAGCGATTGAAGTACCTGATAATCTGAGCACATGCTCACTAGTTGAGCGATTCTCCTCCATCTTTTAGCTATAGAACTTGTTGGAGACTTCATATCTCTCAACTCGGTATTTGCTTGAAATATTAACTTCAATTTCGAACATCTCATATGGTCCATGATGTTCAAAACATCTTTGAAGTCCCGATTCTAAGCCATAAAGCATGGTGCACAAAACTATCAAGTAGTCATCATATTGAGCTAGCCAAACGCTCATAACGTCAGATCCGCTCTCCCGCAATAGGTCCGTCACCTAGCGGTGCATTAAGGACATAATTCTTACAGGCAGCAATGAGGATAAACCTCGGATCACGGATCAAATCCGCATCATTGCTACTAACATTTTTCAACACAATTTTCTAGGAACATATCAAAATAAACATATGAAAGCAACAACGCAAGCTATTGATCTTACAACATAATTTGCAAAATACTACCGGGACTAAGTTCATGATAAATTTAAGTTCAATTAATCATATTACTTAAGAACTCCCACTTAGACAGACATCTCTCTAGTCATCTAAGTGATCACGTGATCCAAATCAACTAAACCATAACCGATCATCACGTGAGATGGAGTAGTTTTCAATGGTGAACATCTTATGTTGATCATATCTACTATATGATTCACGCACGACCTTCGGTCTCCGTGTTCCGAGGCCATATCTCGCATATGCTAGGCTCGTCAAGTATAACTGAGTATTCGGCGTGTGCAAAACTGGCTTGCACCCGTTGTAGATGGACGTGAGCTTATCACACCCGATCATCACGTGGTGTGCGGGCACGACGAACTTTGGCAACGGTGCATACTCAGGGAGAACACTTCTTGATAATTTAGTGAGAGATCATCTTATAATGCTACCGTCAATCAAAGCAAGATAAGATGCATAAAAGATAAACATCACATGCAAATCAATATAAGTGATATGATATGGTCATCATCGTCTTGTGCTTCGTGATCTCCATCTCCGCAGCACCATCATGATCACCATCGTCACCGGCGCGACACCTTGATCTCCATCGTAGCATCGTTGTCGCCTCGCCAATCTTATGCTTCTACGACTATCGCTACCGCTTAGTGATAAAGTAAAGCATTACAGTAGCGATTGCATTTCATACAATAAAGCGACAACCATATGGCTCCTGCCATTGCCGATAACCGGTTACAAAACATGATCATCTCATACAATAAAATATAGCATCACGTCTTAACCATATCACATCACAACATGCCCTGCAAAAACAAGTTACACGTCCTCTACTTTGTTGTTGCAAATTTTACGTGGCTGCTACGGGCTTAAGCAAGAACCAATCTCACCTACGCATCAAAACCACAACGATACTTCATCAAATAGACTCCGTTTTAACCTTCTCAAGGACGGGCGAGCTACACTCAGTTCAACTAAAGTGAGAGAGACAGACACCCGCCAGTCACCTTTAAGCAACGAGTGCTCGTAGCGGTGAAACCAGTCTCGCGTAAGCGTACGCGTAATGTCGGTCCGGGCCGCTTCATCTCACAATACCGCTGAACCAAAGTATGACATGCTGGTAGGTAGTATGACTTGTATCGCCCACAACTCACTTGTGTTCTACTCGTGCAAAACATCAAACCCTAAAAACCTGGCTCGGATGCCTTTGTTGGGGAACGTAGTAATTTCAAAAATTTCCCACGCACACGCAAGATCATGGTGATGCATAGCAACGAGAGGAGAGTGTTGTGTACGCACCCTCGTGAGACCAAGCGAAGCGATCACAACGTAGAGGAAGTAGTCGACGTTCTCCTCGCGATCCGACCGATCCCGACGTTACATTCGGCGCCCCGAGTTCTTGACACACGACAGCTCGATGGCGTCCCTCGAACTCCGATCCAGCCGAGTGTCGAGAGAGAGTTCCGTCAAGACGACGGCGTGGGACGATCTTGATGTTCTATCAAGCAGCGAGCTTCGCCTAAGCTTCACGACGATATGACCGAGGTGGAATATGGTGGAAGGGGGCACCGCACACGGCTAAGGAACGATCCGTAGATCAAACTTGTGTGTCTATGGGGCGCCCCCTGCCCCCGTATATAAAGGAGCAAGGGAGGGAGGAGGCCGGCCTAGGATTGGGCGCGCCAAGGGGAGTCTTACTCCCACCGGGAGTAGGATTCCCCTTTTCCTCGTCCAACTAGGAGTCCTTCCATGTAGGGGGAGTAGGAGAGAAGGAAAGGGAAGAGAGAAGGAGAAGGAAGGAGGGGCGCCCCCCTTCCCTAGTCCAATTCGGACTAGAGCAAGGGGAGGGGCGCGACCACCTTTTGGCCCTTTCTCTCCTTTTCCCGTATGGCCCAATGAGGCCCAATACGAATTCCCGTAACTCTCCGGTACTCCGAAAAATACCCGAATGACTCGGAACCTTTCCGAACTCCGAATATAGTCGTCCAATATATCGATCTTTACGTCTCGACCATTTCGAGACTCCTCGTCATGTCCCCGATCTCATCCGGACTCGAACTCCTTCGGTACATCAAAACTCATAAACTCATAATATAAGCATCATCGAAACCTTAAGCATGCGGACCCTACGGTTCGAGAACAATGTAGACATGACCGAGACACGTCTCCGGTCAATAACCAATAGCGGGACCTGGATGCCCATATTGGCTCCTACATATTCTACGAAGATCTTTATCGGTCAGACCGCATAACAACATACGTTGTTCCCTTTGTCATCGGTATGTTACTTGCCCGAGATTCGATCATCGGTATCCAATACCTAGTTCAATCTCGTTACCGCAAGTCTCTTTACTCGTTCCGTAATACATCATCTCACAGCTAACTCATTAGTTGTAATGCTTGCAAGGCTTCATGATGTGTATTACCGAGAGGGCCCAGAGATACCTCTCCGACAATCGGAGTGACAAAACCTAATCTCAAATACGCCAACCCAACATCTGCCTTTGGAGACACCTGTAGTACTCCTTTATAATCACCCGATTACGTTGTGACGTTTGGTAGCACCCAAAGTGTTCCTCCGTAAACGGAGTTGCATAATCTCATAGTTACAGGAACATGTATAAGTCATGGATAAAAGCAGTAGCAACATACTAAACGATCGTGTGCTAAGCTAATGGAATGGGTCATGTCAATCAGATCATTCTACTAATGATGTGACCTTGTTAATCAAATAACAACTCTTTGTTCATGGTTAGGAAACAGAACCATCTTTGATTAACAAGCTAGTCAAGTAGAGGCATACTAGTGACACTCTGTTTGTCTATATATTCACACATGTATTATGTTTCCGGTTAATACAATTCTAGCATGAATAATAAACATTTATCATGATATAAGGAAATAAATAATAACTTTATTATTGCCTCTAGGGCATATTTCCTTCACCCTCTCGATAGACGTGGTTTCGACGACGAGTTTGATAACACCGATGAAGAACTATAATATCTTCAGAAGTGCCAGGCAAGCAAAAACCCCTTGTTCATTCCGATACAATCCCACTCTCTCGCCCTGCTCTCTTTTACTGCATTAGGACAACAACGATTCATCTGTTACTTGTTGCGGTAGCTGAACCCCTTTATCCTCTGCATGACCTGTCATTGACCTGTTATTCATGCTTGTTTGTCATGCCTGCTATTGCTTAGAGTTGCGTCAGGTCTGATTCATCGAGGATGAATCAGAGGCGTGTGAACATGTCCTACTATGTGTGAGCTAAGTGTGTGAACATGAATTGGTAAAGGTATCGGTGAGAGGCCATGTAGGAGTACATGGTGGGTTGTCTCATTGAAGCCGCCCTTAGGAACTGAGTTCTGTGTTTGTGATCCATGATTCATCTACTACCATGCATTGGGCCCTGAAATAAGACCCCGCTCGACTTCTTATTCACCCTTGTCCTCTGTCCAGGAGTTGCAAGTAGTTTCTGGTGTTTGTAGTATGCTGGAGGCCGTGCGCAGCGCTGACCGGAGGGGTGGGCTGTGATGCGGTAGGCACGTGGCCGGGTAAACCGGGCGCCCGTTTGGTGTCGCGGAACCCTGTTCACATCGTTTGGGGCTGTGAGCAAAACTCCGGCCGGATCTCCTCATGGATGGAACCCGAATAGGCGATAAACCTGGACTAGAGACTTGAGTGTTTAGGTAGATCGTGGTCTACACCCACGTTGGCTTTCTCTTGAAGTCTGCCGAGCACATGTCGTGTGCAGACGCTAAGTGGTGGAAACATGTATGAAGAAGTACACCCCTGCAGGGTTAATATCATCTATTCGAATAGCCGTGTCCGCGGTAAAGGACTTCTGGGTTGCCTATATCAGTTTATAGACAAGTGAAAGTGGATACTCTAAAATACGCAAGATAAGCGTGAGTGCTATGGATGGCGTTCTCGTCGGGAGACGGGAGCGGATCCATAATGGTGTATTGATATGGTGAATATGTGGACTCGTGTGCGCCACCTCAAAAGAGTTACTTGCAGTCGTAGTTCAGGATAGCCACCGAGTCAAAGCTGGCTTGCTGTAGTTAAACCCTACCATCCCCTTTGTTGATAATGATGCATATGTAGTTAGTTCTGATGTAAGTCTTGCTGGGTACATTTGTACTCACGTTTGCCTATTTTATGTTTTTGCAGAGAGACTTCAGTCTCGCTAGTAGTTCCACGTGGACTTCGACGCTTAGCTTGTTACCTCAGCTACGATCTTGTGCCCTCGGCAGGATCTGGTAGATAGTCAGGCTTCTAAGCCTTTTTCATTTGTAGATGTCTGTACTCAGACATGTTAAGTTTCCGCGTGTGCTTTGATTTGTATGCTCTGAATGTTGGGTCATGAGACCCATGTTTGTAATATCTCCCTCCTCGGAGCCTATTGTATAAAATACTTGAGTCGTAGACTCATGTTGTGATGCCATGTTGTATTTGCACATATCGAGCATATTGTGTGTATGTTATTGAAATGCTTGGTATGTGTGGGATCTGGCTATCTAGTTGTTTATTCTTAGTAGCCTCTCTTACCGGAAATGTCTCCTAGTGTTTCCACCGAGCCATGGTAGCTTGCTACTACTCCGAACACTTAGGCTGGCGGCATGTGTCCTTCTTCGTTCTGTGTTCCGTCCCTTTGGAAATGTCACGCGTTGAGTAACGGAGTCCTGTTAGCCCGCTACAGCCCGGTTTACGGAGTCTGCTAGCCCAAAGTGCTACAGCCCGAACTTATTCGCTGATGACCGACACGTTCGATCTTTGGGTCATGGATGCTGTCCTGTAAGTCTGTGCCACTTTGGGTTTACGACTAGCCATGTTAGCCCGGCTCCTTATCATATGGATGCTAGAGACACTATCATATACGTGTGCCAAAAGGCTAAACGGTCCCGGCAAAGGTAAGGCGACACCGTGGGAATACCGTGCGTGAGGCCGCAAAGTGATATGAGGTGTTACTGAGCTAGATCGATGTGACATTGAGTCGGGTCCTGATAGCTTTGGTATCGAGCCCCGATCGCCTATAGGATTACCAAGCCAAACCGGTCAAGTTGTGTCTAGAAATGCTTTAGTTATGTAAGGGAATTGATTGGGGAAGGAGCGTAAGGCTCTTTTTACTCCTTATACCTCATGGCCTTCGATCCGAAGTCATCCTCTTCTCTTCTACGGGATTAAGAACTAGGCCTTCTCATCTATCTATCAGGATGACGTGTTACTAATCCATAGACTTATAGAATTGTTAGTTTCAAATCTCAGCTCAGTTTTACTACTTCCGTATGTTCATAACTGTTGATCTCGAAACCTTGATATTGTGCTTCGGAGTGGCTATGCCACCATTTTTGTAGCATGTCTCCAATCTTTTTGAGCATTTACAGCCGTTATGCTGTCCGAGTCATCCCAGGTTTCTAAAACAATCTGATGCACTTGCAAATCCTTTCCCTCTGGTTTTGATGTTCCTTTGGGCCAGGTTAATCACACTAATTGCTGAGTTGAGGTATTCTATTGCCTCGACGTATATGTTGGAGCTATTATTATGACCCTAGGTGTTTTAGGGAGTCATCTAGTAATCTAGCAATGTTTAGTGTTCCCAGTGTGAAGATTCTGGCCTTTATTCTCGAAAGCATTCCGTGATGCCATTTAGTTAGTAGGTATTCTACTTCTGGGTTTTGAACCCGAGATTCACCCTACTTACTTCATGTTGATAGTGTTTCCTAGCTCCTTTAGGCTATTAGTAACCTTTGCGATAGTCCTCGAGGTCCATGGTGTTTTCTTCTTCCAAATACTATGAACCACTTACGGCAGATATTTGTTGGATCAAAGGATCACAACGGGAGTGCTCTCGATGAGTTCTCCATGCTATATTGTGACTCTGCCAGTCCTACCTCTCTGCATGGGTTATCTGGAAGAAACATGTTGAACTTGGTTCGACATACTAATCTATGCATCCACAACTCAGAAAGTTATATGTTCTTTGAGTTGTCCCTCTTAGTTGTCTTCTGACCCTCGTCTATCAATTGATAGACAGGAGTAGTTGTGCAACCGTGCTCATCAATGCCTATTATTCTTGTGGTCCGTCGAGCCATTCTATTCTGGAATGACTAGGAGAAACAAACTCCAGTACCTTGTCCATATCCAGGATTGGGTCAAAGTAGTCGTACTCCGCAGATCAAATTGCTAATCTAGCTTTTGCTCTGTTCTACCTTGGAGTATTACCATCTTGATATTAAGAATATCATGGGAATTGCACACCATCCTATGAACTCTTGGTACAGTGATACTTCTTGCCATCATTGTTCATTCCTCGGTTTCCGTGTTATTGTAACCGGAATGCCGACAAGTGAACCGTGGTGTGTGAAATCAGTACTCCTAGCAACCTCGTTGCTTGGTGGTAAATGGAAAATATTCTCATACTTAGCGTGTCGGTTATTAAATCATCACTCTAAGACAGATCGTGCTACCTAGTCCTTATTTCTGGTGTACTCCTCAATCAATGAGTTAGGACTTCAATCCCTCGCTTAATTGATCACATCATCTTGCCTCGGAAACAAGATTGTTCTCGAGCTTAATAACATATTGGTGGTTCGTAATTTTCTGAATATTTTCTCGGAAGTATTACCAGGTTGTCACCTGGCCACTATGTTGAGTTCGTGATCAAGTTGGTTTTCGAAACCACCCTTTTCTCCAAGAATCTGTGTTGGATACCCCTGAGCTAGTTGGTTAAGCCAAAACAACAACTTGGAGAGTTGGGGGATAAAAGCTTGCCTGGCTTAGTTCATTTTAAGGGATATCGTTTTGTGCGTGTGTTGAAGAAAGATGGTATCTTCATCGATTGATCCTCGAGACTAGTTGCTGTAGCTATTATCTTGCCAAAAACTTTGTTTTGAGTGTGGGCTATTCTCAAATCAAATCAGAACCAACAATGTTCGTAATGTTGTCTTACTCGTGGATTTTCCTCGGGCATACACCATTATATCCTTTGGTCTGACCGATGCTACCGCCTTGTTCACATAATTCTGGAATTCCACTTATATGGAAACCTAGATGAATTGTTGTTGAGCCCATCAGCACATTTTTATCTCCTCCATGATTCATGTTGAACATTCAGCTAGTATTGGAAACTTATATAAGCATTACCTTCGTGTTTTGTTCATGAAGAATATGCTTGGATGAAAGAAGTGACTTCCTCTAGTTCATGTGCATTGGATGCAAGATGCCGCCGTGAATTCGAGAAAGCATGTTTTTACTTCCTATGGAATCATCCCAAGTCAGTCATGCATGTGCGAAGTATTCCATGGTCTGATAGACTGATCATCTTCATTCGTAACGTATCCCTAGCACACCAAGCCACTGATTGATTTGTTTAGGGAGAAGAAGCTCCTTCTTAAGAATCATGACTTATGTTAGGACTTCGTTATCCTCGATGATGGTTCCCCACCCGAACTCGGTAGTGTTTCATTGTAAGACTACTATGTGGTCATGCTTGTCTTGGACAGCGTGTTCACATGTGTGTAGGAGAACCAGATCATGTTTTGGGGCTTACTATCGTAGTCCATCCCCCGAGAATCTCGCAACGCCATCTCGTCAATTTGTGTTGCAAACTTTAATTTTTCTTTCTAGACTTGATGAGCCTGGAATATTCTGACACCAACCAGATCTGAATCTCAGGCAGATATGATGGTTGGGATGTTTCCCAAGAATTATAATATTGGTCTCTCTGTAACCGGTAAAGTGGATGTCGTGGCCAACACACCCAACCGGAAGACCTGTTATTGTAGTATCTTGATTGAGAAAGTTGGCCATCTCCCCATAAGGATTTCGAGGGACTTACTCCCTAGTTGTCCCTTATGGATTTTTGTGTTTCCGAAGTCGGACCTTTACTTGATGTTCTAGATACCAGACCATATCTATGAATGGGAGACGCTAGTACATCAAGGAGAACATTAGAAACGGAGTGCTAAATGTCTCTCGGTCGATCATCCAGATTTTGTCCCCTTGGTCTTGCTAAGGTGGAATCTGAGAAAGTGTTGTCTTCCTTTGCATCTGCATCGTCCATCGCTATTCATCATGGTATTATGTTGTGTTGTCAGCACCCTTGACATGGATGTTGATAAAACCTTGATGATTATGGAAATGCTCAAGTTCTTGAGAGCATGCTCAAGCTCTAGGTTTTATTGTCGGCATTAATTACATAGTGCTCTCAGTTTCCTCGGTTATGCTATAATCCTTTCAATAGTGGACTCACTCCCTACTGTTGAGCTTTCCCCAGTTACTAAAATCATCCCTTGTGTTGTTTTCAACAAGGTAATCCACATCATCCATTCTAATCCGGGTATGCCATTCTACCGAACCCCTCTAAACGATCGCTCGAGAATTGCCTTAGGCTGGTATAAAGAGTTTCAATGATCTTTGAATCAAAGGTAATTCTTTTTGCCACTTAAGGGATGATTCTACGAGCCACCTTCCCTAAGGTGCCCCGTTATGGAATCATGGCAGTTTATCCTCGCTACTTGAAACCCTCATCAAATTGCTTCCTCCGTCCCTCCTGATGCATGTTTTGCCTCTCAGCTCCAGATGTTTCTATGTCTCATTACGTGAATTGATCTTGTGATCATTAATATGATCCTAAGTTGCTCGAATCTCAGGAAGATCGATTCTTCGAAAGTTCTTCCTTTCTACTTGTTGTCATGTGGGATGGAGTTCTCAGAGCAAGACTTCGAGACAATGATGGTGAACGAATCAACGTTCCTTTGAAGTGCAACCTAGAACGTGAAGATTATATTAGTTTGCACTTCGCTTTCATCTTACCCTACGCTTGAATCTCGGGACGAGATTCTTGTTTAGTGGGGGTGAGTTGTCACATCCCTAGTTCTGGTATGCACTGAGCTAGCTAGTCATGTGATGCATCATGTTTAGAATTCTCAGAAACCTGAAATGGGGATTGCCTAAACCCTAGCATTAAAGGAATTCATTAGGTTCAACCAAAAATATTTTTAGTAAGTCCAAATGGCTTTCAAAAATGTTCATCATTTATGGAAATCAGTAGCCAGAGGTGATGCACATTTTTCCATGACATATTTGGGCTCTGAATTAAATCATACTCTATTTGCGTTTGGGCATTTAAAATGCAAGTAAATATTTTAAATGTCCAAATAATCCTAAACTAAAATGTTTATTGTTGGATATATTCTAAACAGTAGTCATGATTAGTTTCATGATTTTTGGTAATGCCTTGACATTTTTAATAAAGCCCTGAAGTTACAGAAAAATAGAAAACAGAAAACAACTTAGAAGAGAGAGAGAGAGAACACTTACCTGGCGCCAGCAACCGGCCTAGCACCTGCGCTGGCCCACCTGCGCGGCCCAGCCCACCTGGCCCCTCTCCTGTCGTCTTCCTCCCTGCCAGGAGGACGGGCGCGTGCCCGACGCGCGCGCACCGCCGCCCGTGCCACCTCCTGCTTCCGCCGCTTTCCCCTCGTTGCCCTGGGCCTCCCTCGCGACGCCACGCAGCCCCGACCGCCCTCTCACTCTCTCCCCTGTCCTCACCCTCCTCCCTGGATCTCTCTCTCACTCACCCGAACGCAGCCGTCGCCGCCGACGAGCTCCCCCACGGCCACAGCCATCTCTGAGCCCCTCCGACGCGCCCCCGAGCTCCGCCGTGACGCACTCTTCCTCTCCACCCAGCAGCGCCCCGCCGGAAGCCCTGCAGCGTCGTCCACGGCATCATCTTCAACCTCTGGTCGCTGGCAAACTCTTCGGGGATTCGCGAGCTCCAGTCCCTCCCCGTCCTCGCCGTTGCCTCTACCGGATACTCCATGAGCCCACGCATCTTTTCCCTCTCTCCCCATGCTCGTCCGCGCCTTCTAGCCACCATTGCCATCGGAGCCGATTGCTCCTCGCCGCCGGCCATGCCGCCACCGCGGCTACCGCCGCGCAAACTCGCCTCCGAGCACGTCAACGCACTCAGGGAGTGTCCAGGAGCTCGAATCACCCGCCCGTTAGGCCTTCCCTGCACCGTAGCCGCAACCCCGTGCACACCCGAAATCCGTCCGTCGCCGCGAGCATGATTCCGGCAAGCCTGGGCCATCCCAGCCCCTCCCGTCTGCCCTAGCAGATGCGTGCGAACGCCAGCTCGCCGTAGAGCCAAACCCCGCCGCAAACCGCCGCTTGTAGTGCGAGCCCGAGCAACTCCGGCGTGCCTCCGCCGTGTTCCGTGGTCGCCGCCTGCAGATCTCCGGCTTGATGACGTGGCGCTGTTTTAGTTAGCACTAATGACCATGCTAAACACCCCCAGAGCCACCGCCATGTGGGCCCCAGTGTCTAGTTAGGTTAGTCTAATTTTCCTGTTTAGTTTAGTACTAACCTGTGTGGACCCCACGTGTCAGTTTTGACTTTGGTCAAGTCAACGTTGACCGGTCCCACCTGTCATACACCCAAACCAGCTAGAGACACTGACGTATGGGTCCCACAGGTCAGGTTTGACCTGGACCTAGCGTGTTGACCTGCTGATGTCACACTGATGTCATGCTGACGCAATAACTCATTTTCTGGATTTATTCTTTTACAGGAAATTCCAGAAAATAACCAAAATTTCTAAAATTCATAGAAAATCAACCGTAGCTCCAAATCAAACAAATTATATATGAAAAATGATCAGAAAAATCCAATCTATCCATCTGTACCATTTTCATGCATGTTAGAACAACTTATTGCTGCTGTTTAGCACAAATCATATAAATGGCATTTAAATATCCACATATGGAGTTTGAATTTGAATCTTGGATTCAAACCAACTTCATTTAATATGGTTGCTAGTTGCATTAGCTCAATCAACAACATATTGCCATGAAATTATCATGCATCATATTTGTTGCATTGCATTGATTATGTCCCTCTTTGTTTGCCGGTAATTGTCCCCTCTCGATAGACGTGGTTTCGACGACGAGTTCGATGACACCGATGAAGAACTATAATATCTTCAGAAGTGCCAGGCACGCAAAACCCCCTTGTTCATTCCAATACAATCCCACTCTCTCGCCCTGCTCTCTTTTACTGCATTAGGACAACAACGATTCATCTGTTACTTGCTGCGGTAGCTGAACCCCTTTATCCTCTGCATGACTGTCATTGCCACAGTAAATAGATGAAACCCACTAGCTTGAGTAGGAGTTGTTTGAGCCCTGATGTGCCTACTCATTCATGCTTGTTTGTCATGCCTGCTATTGCTTAGAGTTGCGTCAGGTCTGATTCATCGAGGATGAATCAGAGGTGTGTGAACATGTCCTACTGTGTGTGAGCTAAGTGTGTGAACACGATTTGGTAAAGGTATCAGTGAGAGGCCATGTAGGAGTACATGGTGGGTTGTCTCATTGAAGCCATCCTTAGGAACTGAGTTCTGTGTTTGTGATCCATGATTCAGCTACTACCATGCATTGGGCCCTGAAATATGACCCCGCCGACTTCTTATTCACCCTTGTCCTCTGTCCTGGGAGTTGCAAGTAGTTTCGTGTTTGTAGTATCTTTGGAGGCCGCACAACGCTGACCGGAGGGGTGGGCTGTGATGCGGTAGGCACGTGGCGGGTAAACCAGGCGCCCGCTTGGTGTCATGAACCCTGTTCACATCGTTTGGGGCTGTGAGCAAAACTCGGTCGGATCTCCTCATGGATGGAACCCGAATAGGCGATAAACCCTGGACTAGAGACTTGAGTGTTTAGGTAGGTCGTGGTCTACACCCACGTCGGCCGCTGAAGTCCGCCGAGCACATGTCGTGTGCAGACGCTAAGTGGTGGAAACATGTATGAAGAAGTACACCCCTGCAGGGTTAATATCATCTTTTCGAATAGCCGTGTCCGCGGTAAAGGACTTTTGGGTTGCCTATATTAGTTCATAGACAAGTGAAACTGGATACTCTAAAATACGCAAGATAAGCGTGAGTGCTATGGATGGCGTTCTCGTAGGGAGACGGGAGCGGATCCATAATGGTGTATTGATATGGTGAATATGTGGACTCGTGTGCACCACCTCAAAAGAGTTACTTGCAGTCGTAGTTCAGGATAGCCACCGAGTCAAAGCTGGCTTGCTGCAGTTAAACCCCACCATCCCCTTTGTTGATAATGATGCATATGTAGTTAGTTCTGATGTAAGTCTTGCTGGGTACATTTGTACTCACATTTGTACTCATGTTTTTGCAGAGAGACTTCAGTCTCGCTAGTAGTTCCATGTGTACTTCGACGCTTAGCTTGTTACCTCAGCTACGATCTTGTGCCCTCGGCAGGATCTGGTAGATAGTCAGGCTTCTAAGCCTTTTTCACTTGTAGATGTCTGTACTCAGACATGTTAAGTTTCCGCGTGTGCTTTGATTTGTATGCTCTGAATGTTGGGTCATGAGACCCATGTTTGTAATATCTCGCTCCTTGGAGCCTATTGAATAAAATACTTGATTCGTAGAGTCATGTTGTGATGCCATGTTGTATTTGCACATATCGAGCATATTGTGTGTATGTTATTGAAATGCTTGGTATGTGTGGGATCTGGCTATCTAGTTGTTTATTCTTAGTAGCCTCTCTTACCGGGAAATGTCTCCTAGTGTTTCCACCGAGCCATGGTAGCTTGCTACTTGCTCCGAACACTTAGGCTGGCCGGCATGTGTCCTTCTTCGTTCTTGTATACATCCCGGGAAATGTCACACGTTGAGTACCGGAGTCTGTTAGCCCTTCACAGCCGGTTTATCGAGTCTGCTAGCCCGTGCTACTGGCGGAACTTACTCGATGATGACCGCACGTTCGATCTTTGGGTCATGGATGCTGTCCTGTAAGTCTGTGCCACTTTGGGTTTACGACTAGCCATGTCAGCCGGGCTCCTTATCATATGGATGCTAGCGACACTATCCTATACGTGTGCCAAAAGGCTAAACGGTCCCGAAGCAAAGGTAAGGCGACACCCGTGGGAATATCGTGCATGAGGCCACAAAGTGATATGAGGTGTTACAGGCTAGATCGATGTGACATTGAGTCGGGGTCCTGACAGCTTTGGTATCAGAGCCTGACTGCCTATAGGATTACCAAGCCAAACCGGTCGAAGTTGTGTCTAGAAATGCTTTAGTTATGTAAGGGAATTGATTGGGGAAGGGAACGTAAGGCTCTTTTTACTCCTTATACCTCATGGCCTTCTGATCTGAGTCATCCTCTTCTCTTCTACGGGGATTAAGAACTAGGCCTTCTCATCTATCTATCAGGATGACGTGTTACTAATCCATAGACTTATAGAATTGTTAGTTTCAAATCTCAGCTCAGTTTTACTACTTCCGTATGTTCATAAATGTTGATCTCGAAACCTTGATATTGTGCTTCGGAGTGGCTATGCCACCATTTTTGTAGCATGTCTCCAATCTTTTTGAGCATTTACAGCCGTTATCTTTGTCTCGAGTCATCCTGTGTTTCTAAAACAATCTGATGCACTTGCAAATTCTTTCCCTTCGGTTTTGATGTTCCTTTGGGCCAGGTTAATCACACTAATTGCTGAGTTGAGGTATTCTATTGCCTCGACGTATATGTTGGAGCTATTATTATGACCCTAGGTGTTTTAGGGAGTCATCTAGTAATCTAGCAATGTTTAGTGTTCCCAGTGTGAAGATTCTGGCCTTTATTCTCTAAAGCATTCCGTGATGCCATTTAGTTAGTAGGTATTCTACTTCTGGGTTTTGAACCCGAGATTCACCCTACTTACTTCATGTTGATAGTGTTTGCTAGCTCCTTTAGGCTATTAGTAACCTTTGCGATAGTCCTCGAGGTCCGTGGTATTTCCTTATTCCAAATACTATGAACCACTTACGGTAGATGTTTGTTGGATCAAAGGATCACAACGGGAGTGCTCTTGATGAGTTCTCCATGCTATATTGTGACCTAACTAGAGTGATTTTCGCTAGTTGAGGAGGAGGACGGTTTAATTACATCACAAATAAAGTTTCACCGTGCATAACTCAAAGTTTTGTCATAAAAGAAAGTATGGACTAAACGGACACATTGTCATATATCGACAATCACTCCATCATGTCGTGCCATCCATCCAAGTCAAGGAGATAGTCATCGAGCTTAGTGAAAGGCTTCATGTCGAGACGCTGAGAGGCTATCCATGTTCGGACGTCTTCCCGCGACATTTGTCCTTCTGCATGGAACATCCCTGTTTTTCCGATGACCTCATTCATGATGATTTGGGCAAGTTCATTTGGATGTTATAGAACTCAGCTCAAGTCGATGATCTTCGATATCTCCTATGTCCTTTGCCCATTACGAATATGGGCATCGCTAGATCTAGGTGCCATGTGAAGGTTACGGTGATCCCGTCGGTACTCCGGCATGTGGTGTAGGACATAGAATCCATCATTAAGAGAATCGTTTGGTTCTTTGGATGCAGCAGAAGTCGGTCTTATGGCTGAAGGGGCCCTGCTGCCCTTCTCTTCTTGTCCCTAACCTATCCACCCCTTGCTTGGTAGTAAAACATAGCATTGTCGAGAACATCTTTGATGTGGGTGTAATCCTTTTGTGAATGTTCTTGACGAGTCCAAGTAAAGAGCGTGGGAGAATCGGGGTAGAGGATGATGTGGGCCAGGCGCCCGCCTTGCATAAAATAAGTACACCTCAAATTAATTAGCCTCCACCGTACAAATGAATTATTGAAATCGAAGGAAGGATAGCAGCGCGGATGACTTACACGGGATGATAAGGCACGAGAATCGCCTCCTTTTCCTTATTGGCGAGCATGAAACTGGCGATGTAATCCCTCGCGTATTCATGATGTTGTGCACAGACTCCCAAGAAGCTCTCGTGCATGTAGTATGGGTCAGCGACACAGATAAAACGTATCAGCTCAACCCTAATGATGTAGCTCATGTGCAAGGCATAAAGGCGGACAAAAGTAAAATCCAGCTTCTTCACGTGAAACATGTCGAATATGTAATCGAATTGGAGGAAGAACTTATCCGCGGGGAAGCCCTCGACGTACGACATTTGCTGTGGAACGTTAACCACGTAGAGTGGGTATCCTGGATCTTTCGAGGCGATGAGCACATCGTCATGAAGTCTCCTTAGATCGCCGAATCTGGCTCGTAGCGCTGTTTCAGGTAGGATTGGTCGACCGAGGATATGCCATTCATCCGCATCGGGGATATCTACACGGTCCTGAAGCCGAGGCTGCTGATGCGGCTGGATCATAGAATCAACTTTTTTGTCTTTCCTCGCTCTCTTCCTAGGCTTCTTTACCACAGGATGGTCGTCAATAACACATTGAGACGGTAATTCAGGCACCGACTCATGATGCTCAAACCCTGAGGAGGCGCCAGTATAGACATACTGTTCAGCGCCATCGTCATCCTCATCCTCTTCCATGGCGACGTCATCAACCTCTAATGGAGCCACCTGCTTACCACGTCCGCTATCACCCAACCCGACACCCGACGCTCATTGGGTAGGTGGGGTGTTGATGTTCATACCTTGCTGAGGCTGCGTGCTAGTGGGTGTGCTCCCGGCCGCCTCCAGACGAAGCAGACTCTTTGGCCACAACAGGACCCACCCATTGCAACAATCAGCAAGCCGCCACGGGGTCTCGTCGTCATTCCCCACTAGTATTAGAGGAGGCAAATTATCGTGGCCCGGTTTGACACTGGCCACGGAAACCTTGAAGACGTTCGGGGGCATCGGCCGGCTGTGGAAAAATGGTTCCTTCGGCTCCATTATCGTCCCCTTCCCCACGTCCACCTTCTATTCGCTGATGGTGTACAATATGGTGCACGGGGTTTCGTCGGCCTGCAAAGAAAAGTCTGCGACGTGAGACATCCGAAAGGCAACGAAAACGGGAGATTATACATTTATATTGAAGGGTGCCAGTGTGGCAGATACCGTGAGGGCGTCGAGCTCAGCCAAAGAGGAGGCACCACCGAGTACGTCCGGTGTGGGAGCCGGTGCGGGAGCAGGTGCGGGAGCAGGTGCGGGAGCCGGTGCGGGAGCATGTGCTGCCAAGAAGTCAGCAAGGGGAAAGTCCTCTGCATTTTTTTTGGATTTTCCCTTGTCCAAGTGTGAACGCCCGTCACCAAGGAAGTAGATATATCTGCAATTGCCTGTTTTGCGGCAGCTACCGCTATTCTTGGTTCGAGATGATTTATTCTCAACCGCAATCTCAACCTTCTTGTCGATGCTTTCTTCAGTTAACCTCCGTCTTTCCTTTTTCTCCTCCGTGGTCTCACGGTAGTACTTCTTCCACGCGGCGCCATCTCCGACACCGTGCACGCATCCATACGACGGTCGAGTATCCACCGGTTGTCGTTTCAATATGTTCAACGCCCGGTTGAATGGAGTGTCCCACTTGGGCCTCGCCAATGCCTCAGACGGTGAGTCGCTTTCGGCCGCATTCCGGTGTTGCTCTCTCTGCAAAAGGCACAAGGATCGTTTACAAATATGACTAACGTGTGCAGTCGAATTGATCAGAAACTAAAATTACCAGCAGTCTCATGAACTCCGTAATGACCGGTGTTGTCTCATAAGCCTTCTTTAGTGGGTCCTAACGGTGGCGGGCCCTCAGGATGTCACGCTCCTGCGGGACGGTGAAATCCGCCAAGGGGTCAGGATGCCTGACACTCATGCTTCGCGTCCTCCTTGGCCCATTTGGACCTCTTTTCGCCGTAACCATGGCTTCCGAGGTGGTGGGTCCCAATGTTCCTCTTTTGAAGCCCCTTCATGTACTTAGACTTTTCTTTGGCAGCTTCGGCCTCGCAAGCCTCCTTGAATATTTGAAACTGCTCTTCCGTGATTGTCGGACTTTCCTTTACAATCTCGGAGTAGGGTTCCCCATCGTTGATCTTTGCTTTCACTCGATTTTTCCAGGCGACCAACGCGTTGCTAAACTTGGTCATGGCGTGTTTGTTTATCTTCTTCATCGCCGGGTCATTGTCTGGATCTTCATAATCCTTCTCATTCCGCCCGGAACAAGAATATCCGTGAAACTTCTTTAGGAGGAGCTCCTCATATTTTCTATCTTCTTAGATTCTCATCGTTGATGGTGGCGGTTGTCCGTATGATGCAGCCTATTTGATTGCCGTAGCACGCAGGCTTCCTCGGCGCCTTTGGCTCAAAATTGCCATCGCCCACCTCCGTGACCACCAGTCTAGTAGTCCTGAGTTTGTTAGGAACCCGTTGACTCTTTGCTTTCGGTTCTACACCGCTCCGCTCCCGAGGCAGCACCGGTCTCGGGCCGGTCTCGATGCGGTCTGAATCTCAGCGCCGGTGTCGGTCTCAAAGACCGGTCTGCGTGTCGATCTCAGCACCGGTATGCGTGTCGGTCTCAGTCCCCGATGCCACCGGTGGGCCCAGCAACAACATCTGTTGATCGTCGGTAAAGCTAAAAAATTCGTCTACCGCCCGGTAGACATCGTCGCAATCACCAGAACCCTGTCCTTCATCGTTGCTAGCCATGTTTCCTATGATTAAATCTAGTCACTTAATTCTAGACCTAATAAAATGAATAATGACATAAAAAAGGACTATTGTTTTGCAGGAATGTTGACTCCTTCCTGGTGCGGCAAATCCCGGGCACTCGATATGTCCTAGTTTGTAGCACAAGTCATGCCGAAATTCACGGAAATTTCGCATGACCTTTGCTAAAAGTGGACAAATCGAGAACCTGAAATTTGCGGAACGAAATGAATCAACATTCCGCAAAACATAGGCCACTCAACATCATTCCTCGAAACAACAAAGCCACTTGGGCACAATCGAACAACTTCAATGAAAAGATATAACATGACCACTTCAATGAAAAATAAAATTTGCCTAAATTCTTTTCCTTGAAAAATAGTGGTCTTTTCAAAAATCAAAAACCTTTGCCAATCTACTTAACCTAGCTTGTTAATCCAACGAACCTAATTAACCTACCTATTTAACCTAGTTAGTTAATCTAGTTTACCTAGATAATTAACCCTAATTAAACTAGTTAACGCAGCTAGTTCTCTGTCAAAGCCTAAAATAAATTTTTGCACTAATTAACATGGATAATTAGCCTAATTAAACTAGTTAACCTGACTAGTTCTTTGTCAAAGCCCTAACTAAGTTTTTGCACTAACCTAGATAATTAACCTAATTAAACTAGTTAACCTAACTACTTCTCTGTCATGCCCTAACTAAATTTTTGCCCTAACCTAGATAATTAACCTAATTAAACTGGCTAACCTATGCATGAGAGAGAGAGGAGGGGTGGGGGCTTACAGATGATATGGCTCCGGTGGTGGCGACGGAGGCGTGGTGGCGAGGAGGCAGGGCGTCTCGGTGACGGCGAGGAGGCAGGCGTCTCCGTGACGGCGAGAAGGTGGCGTCGACGGCGGCTCGGTGGCGTTGACGAGGCAGCATGCTCCGTGGCGTTGGGGCGGCTCATTGTTGCCGACGGCAGCACGGCTCGATGGCGTCGGCGGCGGCGAAGTGGGGCGAGGAATCGGGGAGACGGTGGAGCGCGCGCGGGGTGGGTTTGAGGGACGATTTGGGGGAAGTGGTGGCCGGGGGAGAACGGTTTTTTGGCCAAGTCAAACTTAGCGGTAGCGCGTTTCGCAAAACGCGCTATAGCTAAGATAGCTATAGCGCTTTCTTCAAAACGCGCTGCTGCTATAGCTATGTAAATTTCTTCCTTTTTTTAATTTCCTCTTGTGTATCTATAGCGGGGGTCTAGGACACGCGCTGCAGCTACGTTCGCTATAGCGCCTCTTACAAACAAACGCTGCTGCTATGCCTTCCTCCGATTTTTCGCTTTTTCGTTTATTTTGCTTTACATTTTATTTTTCCCTTTCTCCTTTTTCTATTTTGTTTCATTTTCATTTAAATTTCTATTTGTTTTTCATCTTATTTTATTTTCGTTAGTAGTAGCGCTCTTCCCGTAAACGCGCGCTAATCGTGTTCTAGCGATGAGCGTTTCTTAGAAGATCGCCATTGCTATGCGTAGCCTAGCATTCTCGCCAATGGGAATATTAGTAGTAGCGCTTTCTTTACCACAAGCGCTACTGCTAAGTTTGTGTCTGTAGCGCGGTTTTTATTTGCTCACTACTGCTATATAGCACTAGCGCAGTTTTTTGACCCGCGCTGTTGCTACATTTCTGTGTATAGGGTTTTCCCTAGTAGTGCCAGCTCCAGCTACATCAACAGACGCTTTCGTCCTTGGAGTCATCTCTACACCACCTCATGAAGACCAAGCTTGAGAGACGTTTAGCATTATGCATTCTTTGAACTTTTTGGTAACTTGTTGCCAAAGGGGGAGAAAATGTATAGATCATAGGCTTCGAGAGAGAGAGTGTGTTGCTTTTTATCTCTCTTGTTTTTGGTTGAACTTCTTGTTTGTGTGCTTGTGAGCTACCTGTTTACTCGTTTGATCATGTGTTTGATCATATGCTACCCTTAATGCTTGTTGGATGATATTATCTCTTATATCCATATATGATCATTCAGTTTGCTTGGTGATGAGTGCATGTGTTCAATTATTATCATTTTGAGCGCTCCACCAAGATGTATGTGACATGAAAGAGTAACCCATGATCCTAACACATTGTGCATTTGCAGTCCAAAGAAAATTTTAAATAATGCACAAATTTAGGGGGAGCTCTTGCTTATCACATACTTCTCAAAGCGACAATGTTTTTTCAATCTTATTATCATTTATCGAAGCTTTGATCTATATGTTGTCATCAATTACCAAAAAGGGGGAGATTGAAAGTGTGACTATCCGTGGCTGGTTTTGGTAATTCCTAACAACATATAGCTCATTGAGCTAATGCTATTTCAAGATAAATATTTCAGGAAAGCTCAGTGTTTGGCATGGCATGGATGTGAAACGTGGACCCCTCAAAATGCTAAGGATAGAAGGATTGGCTCAAGATCAAAGCACAAGACTCTACATTTTTAATTTTAGTGATCCAAGATCACATTGAGTCCATAGGAAAAGCCAATACTATCAAGAGGGGGTGAGGTGTTGCTTAATGAGTTTCTTGCTCAAAATGCTCAGTGATATGCTCCAAAAACCCTCAACTACTTTCTCACATCCACATATGTCCCAAACCAAAAGTCAAACTCGGCCCCACCGTAACATTCTATCCAGCACCACCGAGTTCACTTGACATAGACACTGCCAGAAACCCTAGTATTTTCGGTCTCAACGAGATGGGATTGTAATCTCTCTGTAACATTTCGGTCATACCGAGATGAGCGATCGGTCCCACCGAGATTGCAATGCAAACTCTCTGTTTCCCTTTCGTAACGTTTCGGTCCAACCGAGATGAGTGAATCGGTCCCACCAAGTTTCCCTGACCAACTCTATGTATGTCTATTACCAAAATCGGTCTCACCGAATTTATGTAATCGGTCTCACCGAGATTACGTTATGCCCTAACCCTAACCATATCGGTCCCACCGAGTTGACATGTCGGTCCCACCGAAATTCCTAACGGTCACATTATGAACTAAATCGGTCTGACCGAGTTTCACGATTCGGTCCCACCGAGTTTAGTATGTTGTGTGTAACGGTTAGATTTTGTGTGGAGGCTATATATACCCCTCCACCCACTCTTCATTCATGGAGAGAGCCATCAGAACATGCCTACACTTCCAACATATATTTTCTAAGAGAGAACCACCTACACTTGTGTTGAGGTCAAGATATTCCATTCCAACCACATAAATCTTGATCTTTAGCCTTCCCCAAGTTGTTTTCCACTCAAATCTTCTTTCCACAAATCCAAATCCCGTGAGAGAGAGTTGAGTGTTGGGGAGACTATCATTTGAAGCACAAGAGCAAGGAGTTCATCATCAACACACCATTTGTTACTTCTTGGAGAGTGGTGTCTCCTACATTGGCTAGGTGTCACTTGGGAGCCTCCATCAAGATTGTGGAGTTGAACCAAGGAGTTTGTAAGGGCAAGGAGATCGCCTACTTCGTGAAGATCTACCCTAGTGAGGCAAGTCCTTCGTGGGCGATGGCCATGGTGGGATAGACAAGGTTGCTTCTTCGTGGACCCTCCGTGGGTGGATTTCGTGGACTCGCGCAACCGTTACCCTTTGTCGCTTGAAGTCTCCATCAACGTGGATGTATGATAGCACCACCTAGCGGAACCACGGATAAAAAATCTCCGTGTCAACATTGCGTTTGCTTCCTATAAGTCCTCCCTTTACCTTCATATGCAATTGTTTTACATTCCGCTGCTATACTCTTAGAATTGCATGTGTAGGTTGATTACTTGACTTGTGCTAATTTGCTAAAATCTGCCAAGAACTAAAATTGGGAAAAGGCTAGATTTTTATTTGGTAAAGTAGTCTAATCACCCCCCCTCCTCTAGACATACTTTCGATCCTACAACGTCCATGAAGAAGCAACCTTGTCTATCCCACCATGGCCATCCCCCACAAAGGACTTGCCTCACTTGGGTAGATCTTCACAAAGTAGGCGATCTCCTTGCCCTTAAAAACTCCTTGGTTCAACTCCACAATCTTGACAGAGGCTCCCAAGTGACACCTAACCAATCTAGGAGACACCACTCTCCAAAAGGTGATAGATGGTGTGTTGATGATGAATCCTTTCTCTTGTGCTTCAAATGATAGTCTCCCCAACACTCAACTCTCTCTCACAATTTGGCTATGGTGGAAACATGATTTGAGTGGAAAGCAACTTGGGGAAGGCTAGAGATCAAGATTCTTGTGGTTGGATTGGAATTTCTTGGTCTCAACACTTGAGTAGGTGGTTCTCTCTCAGAAAATGAGTAGTGGAAGTGTAGGCACGTTCTGATGGCTCTCTCTCAAATGGAGAAGGGGATGGAGGGGTATATATAGCCTCCACACAAAATTTAACCGTTACACACTTTTTATCCAACTCGGTCAGACCGAATAGAGAAACTCGGTGACACCGATTTAGTTCAAACTGTGAATGTTAGGAATCTCGATGGGACCTATGAGATCAACTCAGTGGGACCGATGTGCTAGGGCTAGGGCAAAACCTCATCTCGGTGAGACCGATCGCATGAACTCGCTGAGACCGATTTCAGCAATTAATCAAACAGAGAGTTGGTCAAGGAAACTCGGTGGGACTGATTGCACATTTTAGTGAGACCGAAATAATTGCAATAGGCAACAAAGAGTTTACAAGGTCATCTCAGTGAGACCGATATCCATATCAGTGTGACCGAATTGATTAGGGTTTCTGGTAGTGGGTATGTCAAATGAACTCGGTGGTGCTAGATAGATCAAATCGGCGTGGCCGAGTTTGACTGGGTTTTGGACATATGTGGAAATGAGAAAGTGGTTGAGGGTTTTGGAGCAATATCACTAAGCACTTTGAGCAAGCAAGCCATTAAGCAACACCTCATCCCCTTTTAATAGTATTGGCTTTCCTATGGACTCAATGTGATCTTGGATCACTAAAATGAAAATGAAGAGTCTTGAGCCTTTGCCAATCTTTTTCATTAGCATTTTGAAGGGGTTCCACATCCTCTTGTCCTTGCCACTCCATTGTTGAACTCATCTGAAATATACTTGATAAGGATATTAGTCCAACAAAACATATGTTGACATTAATTACCAAAATCACCCAGGGAGCACTTGTGGTTTCAGCTTTTCACATATTGATCTTTTAAAGTTACTACTATTGTTGCTACTGTCACTATTGCTATAAAACTATTACTGCTACTATTACTATTGCTATCGCTACTACCGCTATCAAACTATCATATTAATGTGCTACTGATCACTCTGCTTTAGATATTTAGTCTCCAGGTGTGGTTGAATTGAGAACTCAACTACTAATATTTGCAAATATTCTTTGGCTCCCCTTGTGTCAAATCAATAAATTAGGGTTGAATACTCTACCCTAGAAAATGGTTGTGATCCCCTATACTTGTGGGTTCAAGACCCTTTTTAGGCGCCGTTGCCGGGGAGCATAGCTCTATTTGCTGAGTCACATGGGATTTATATTTGTTGATCACTATGAAGAATCTAAAGGATGATAGAACAAAGATTGTTCCCTATAGGATGAGGGTAGGTAAGGAACTGTTATCTAGCTCTGCACTTGATTCACCTTCAGCTTTAAGTAAGCTTGCTACACCACCATGATAATCCCGAAGTGCAGGGAATCATCGTAGCAATATCCAAAGGTGGAAGTGATAAGCATGGAGTGTTGAAGCCACAAGGAGCTAAAGGTAAGATCTATATTCTCTCAAGTCCTATCTGCCACTGATATGACTCTACGTACACCGAACGTTTGCTTCCAACTAGAAATGAGAAATAAAACTATGTTGTGGGTCTGAAGAGGATAACTTTGGATGGTATCGGTGAGCTAAAATATAAAAGTAGGTGTTGTTATCATAAAGTTAGAATATATTACTTAGTGTTATAAATAGAAAGTGTGGAATAATGATGGGTAGGTGTGCAGTTGTCCTAGGCAATTGTTAACAAGATCGGTAGTCATCATTGCAATTTCATATGAGGGAGAGGCATAAGCTAACATACTTTCTATTCTTGCATCATATGCACTTATGCTTGGAACTCTAGCAAACATCCGCAACTACTAAAGATCATAAACCCAACCATATCATTAACATAGCAAGTCCCCTTTATCCCATACGCAACAACTCCTTTACTCAGGTTTAAGCTTCTGTCACTCTAGCAACCCACTATAAGCGAATCCTGAACGTATTGCAACACCCTACAGTGGGAATCCCTCACGTGTGTGCGGCATGGAAGGCACAATAGGACAACACCAAAATACAACATACAACTCAAACCAATCTAGATCATCAATCAACCCAAAGATGAAAGATATCTACTAAAAACAACATAGGATGGCAACACATCATTGGATCATAATATGTGGCATAAAGCACCATGTTCAAGTAGGGATTACAGCAGGGTGCGGGAGAGTGGACCGTGTAAAATAGATGAGGATGGTGATGTTGATAAAGACGATCACAGCAGCGATGATTCCCCTCCCGATGGCACTCCGGCGCAACCGAGAGAGAGGAGGAGAGGTTCCCACCTTGTGCTTACTCCTACATGGCCTCCCCCTGGATGGGGAGAGGTTCTCCCTCTGGTCCTTGGCCTTCATGGTGATGACGGCCCCTCCGAGATCCTCCTCCATGGCCTCCGGTGATGATGGCACCCTCCGACAAGGTGCCAGAGAGGGCCTAGATTGATTTATCATGGATACAGAGGCTTGTCGCGGCGGAACTTCTGATCACTCCTCTATTCTAGGTTTTTTAGGATTTATAGGAGGGGTTGGCGTCGGTATCACATCAAGGGGGCCCACGGGGAGTCCACAAGGTAGGAACACTCTCCCGGGGGGTAGGGCGCAACCTCCACCCTCGTGGTGGCCTCGGGACTCCCCTCCTGTAGCTTTTCATTCCAGTATTTTTTTAGTTTCCCAAAACATTCTCCGTTGATTTTCATCGCATTCCGAGAACTTTTATTTCAGCACAAAAACAACACCAGGGTAGTTCTGCTGAAAATAGTGTTAATCCGTGTTTGTTCTAATCAAATCATACCAAAATCATGTAAAAATATTATAAACATGGCATGAATACTTCATAAATTATAGATAAGTTGGAGACGTATCAGCATCCCCAAGCTTAATTCCTGCTCGTCCTCGAGTAGGTAAATGATAAAAGAAATAATTTATGAAGTGTGCATGCTAGCAAGTGCACAAGTTTGATCAAATGATATTTTCAATCACCTTTACTAGCATCATTATATATCATAACAGTAGCTCAGCTCATAAAACTTCTCATGATCAAGTAACAAGCTATTCACATGATAAATTATAGATCATAAACTTTCTTGAAAACTAACAAATCATGCTCTTAGTCATCAAACAATTGCAATTCATGTTATTTTCAGGAAGGGTCTATGTAATATCTTTGATTTAGCAAACTCCACATACTCTGCTATCATTTAATCTTTCACAATTTCTAACACTCACGTGATATTAACGGGTTCAAAGTTTTAATCGGACACAAAGAAAGATAGGGGCTTATAGTTTTGACTCCCAACCTTTTACCTCAAGGGTAATGTTAGAAATAATACTTTATGAAAACCTACATCCAAGTGGATATATATATATATATATATATATATATATGGATCGCTCCAACACAAAGTGCTTGCCAGAGGAAAAAGTGTAAAAAGGAGAGGTGATGATCACCATGACTCTTGTATAAGGGTAAAAGATAAAAGTAAAAGATAGGCCCTTCGTAGAGGGAAGCAGAGGTTGTCATGCACTTTTATGGTTGGATGCACGAAATCTTAATGCAAAAGAACATCACTTTATGTTGCCTCTTGTGAGAAAGACCTTTATTATGCAGTCTATCGCTTTTATTTCTTCCCTATCACAAGTTCGTATAAAGATTAATTTATTCACACTAATAGATCATACATATTTAGAGAGTAATTTTTATTGCTTGCACCGATGACAACTTACTTGAAGGATCTTACTAAATCCATAGGTATGTATAGTGGACTCTCATGGCAAAACTTGTTTAAGGGATGTTTGGAAGCACAAGTAGTATCTCTACTTGGTGCAAAGAATTTGGCTAGCATGAGAGGGAAAGGCAAGCTCAACATGTTGGATGATCCAAGACTATATAACTTCTATTCGGATATAAGAAAACATAACCCATTAAGTTGTCTTCCTTGTTTAACATCAACTTTTTAGCATGTCATATTTTAATGAGTGCTCACAATTACAAAAGATGTCCAAGATAGTATATTCATATGTGAAATCTCTCTTCCTTCAATATTCTTTCGTGAATTGTTCAATTGACTAATACTATGTTTTCTAACTTTCAACAAATTTACCACCTATACTTATTATGTGTGAAGTCATTACTCCCCATATACGCATATGAAACATCTATAAATTCAGATTTATGATATTCAATTCATTCAACCATTTACTCATAAGATATGCGTGAAGCACGTGAGTAAATGTCAATGATGTCTACTATGAAACCTTCTTCTTGTAGACGTTGTTGGGCCTCCAAGTGCAGAGGTTTGTAGGACAGTAGCAAATTTCCCTTAAGTGGATGACCTAAGGTTTATCAATCCGTGGGAGGCGTAGGCTGAAGATGGTCTCTCTCAAACAACCCTGCAACCAAATAACAAAGAGTCTCTTGTGTCCCCAACACACCTAATACAATGGTAAATTGTATAGGTGCACTAGTTCGGCGAAGAGATGGTGATAGAAGTGCAATATGGATGGTAGATATAGGTTTTTTTAATATGAAAATATAAAAACAGCAAGGTAGCTAATGATAAAAGTGAGCGTAAACGGTATTGCAATGGTAGGAAATAAGGCCTAAGGTTCATACTTTCACTAGTGCAAGTTCTCTCAACAATAATAACATAACTGTATCTTATAACTATCGCTCAACATGCAACAAAGAGTCACTCCAAAGTCACTAATAGCGGAGAATAAAACGAAGAGATTATGGTAGGGTACGAAACCACCTCAAAGTTATCCTTTCTGCTCGATCTATTCAAGAGTCCGTAGTAAAATAACACGAAGCTATTCTTTCTATTCAATCTATCATAGAGTTCATACTAGAATAACACCTTAAGACACAAATCAACCAAAACCCTAATGTCACCTAGATACTCCATTGTCAGCTCAAGTATCCGTGGGCATGATTATACGATATGCATCACACAATCTCAGATTCATCTATTCAACCAACACAAAGTACTTCAAAGAGTGCCCCAAAGTTTCTACTGGAGAGTCAAGACGAAAAAGTGTGCCAACCCTTATGCATAGGTTCATGGGCGGAACCCTAGTGGATCACGTGATATCCCATTGTCACCACAGATAATCACGGCAATACATACATCAAGTGTTCTCAAATCCTTAAAGACTCAATCCGACAAGATAACTTGAAAGGGAAAACTCAATTCATCACAAGAGAGTAGAGGGGGAGAAACATCGTAAGATCCAACTATGATAACAAAGCTCACGATACATCAAGATCGTGTCATAGAGAGAACACGAGAGAGAGAGAGAGAGAGAGATCAAACACAGAGCTACTCGTACATACCCTCAGCCCAGAGGGTGAACTACTCCCTCCTTATCATGGAGAGCGCCGGGATGATGAAGATGGCCACTGGTGAGGGATCCCCCCTCTGGCAGGGTGCCGGAACGGGCTCCCGAGAGGTTTTTGGTGGCTACAGAGGCTTGCGGCGGTGGAACTCCTGATCTATTGTTCTCTTCGATGTTTTTAGGGTATATGGGAATATATAGGCGAAAGAAGTCGGTCGGGGGAGCCTCAAGGGGCCCACGAGACAGGGGGCACGCCTAGTAGGGGGGCGCACCCCCACCCTCGTCGCCACCTTGAAGCTTCCTTGACTTCAACTCCAAGTCTCCTGGATCACGTTCGTTCCAAAAATCACTCTCCCAAAGGTTTCATTCCGTTTGTACTCCGTTTGATATTCCTTTTCTTCGAAACACTAAAATAGGCAAGAAAAAAGCAATATGGGCTAGGCCTCCAGTTAATAGGTTAGTCCCAAAAATAATATAAAAGTGTATAATAAAGCCCGTAAACATTCAAAACAGATAATAAAATAGCATGAATGCTTCATAAATTATATATACGTTGGAGACGTATCAGCATCTCCAAGCTTAATTCCTTCTCTTCCTCGAGTAGGTTAATGATAAAAGAAAGAATTTATGAAGTGTGAATGCTAGCAGGTGCACAAGTTTGATCAATGATAATTTTAATCACCTTTTCTAGCATGATTATATGTCATAACAGTAGTTCATCTCATAAAACTTCTCAAGATCAAGTAACAAGCTATTCACATGTTAATGCATAAACCATAAACTTTCTTGAAAACTAGCAAACTTCATTCTCAGTCATTAAACAATTACAATTCATCTTATTTTCAGGAAGGGTCTATGTCAGAGCTTTGATTTAGCAAACTCCACATACTCAACTATCATATAGTCTTCTACAATTGCTAACACTCACGCAATACTTATGGTTATGGAGTTTTAATCGGACACTGAGAAAGATAGGGGCTTATAGTGTTGCCTCCCAACGTATTCACCTTTGGGTGATGTCAACAATAATAGTTCATGCTAACTTACATCCAATTGGATATATATATCAGGATCTTTCCAACACGAGGTGCTTGCCACAGGAAAAAATGAAAAAGGGAAAGGTGAAGATCAGCTTGACTCTTGCATAAAAGTAAAAGATAGGCCATTCGCAGAGGGAAGTAGGGATTTGCAGAGGTGCCAGAGCTCAATTTTGAAATAGAGATAAATAATTTTGAGAGGTATGATCTGATTGTCAACATAACAACCAAGAGTTCCCAATATCTTCCATACTACATACATTATAGGCGGTTCCCAAACAGAATGGTAAAGTTTTTACTCACCCTCCACCAACAATCACACTCCATCGCCATCCGAAACAACGGCGTACCATTCATACCAACAAGAGTCCTGGGGGAGTTTTGTTTTAATTATTTTTGATTTGATTTTGATCTTTTGATCATGGGACTGGGCATCCCGGTTACCAGCAATTTTTGTCGTGAATGATGAGCGGAGTCCACTCATCTTGAGAATAACCCACCTAGCATGGAAGATACTAACAGCCCCTAGTCACTACATGAGCGATTCGGGCATACAAAACAGATTATTATTTGAAGGTTTACAGTTTGGCACATGCAAATTTACTTGGAACGGCAGGTAAATACCGCATATAGGTAGGTATGGTGGACACTCATGGCAAAAACTGGGTTAAAGGATATTTGGAAGCACAAGTAGTATCTCTACTTGGTGCAAGGAATTTTGGCTAGCATGAGGGGGAAAGGCCAGCTCAACATGTTTGAATGATCCATGACAATATACTTTAACTGAGATGTGAGAAAACATAACCCATTATGTTGTCTTCCTTGTCCAACATCAAATCTTTAGCATATCATACTTAATGAGTGCTCACAATAATAAAAGATGTCTAGGATAGTATATTTATATGTGAAGTATCTCTTCATTCAATATTCTTTCATGAATTGTTCAAATGACCGATACAATGCTTGCTAACCTTTAAGAAATTTACAACCTCTACTTATTAGATGTGAAGTCATTACTCCCCATGGGATAAGCAAACGAAACATATATAATTTCAGATTTAGGACATTCAACTCATTCAACCATTTACTCATAGGATATAAGTGAAGCACACGAGTAATTGACAAACTACTCCAAAAAAAATATAAGTGAAGATCAATGAGTAGCTAAAAAATTATGTAACTATGTGAAGACACTCTCTCATTTAAGAATTTCATATCTTGTTATTTTATTCAAACGGCAAGCAAAACAAAATAAAATGACATTGCAAGGATAGCACAACTCATGTGAAGAAGCAAAAACTTAGGTTCAACCGATATTTGTTGAAGAAGAAAGGTGGGATGCCTAACAGGGCATCCCCAAGCTTACATGCTTGAGGATTCTTGGAATATTATCTTGGGGTGCCTTGGGCATCGCCAAGCTTGCGCTTTTGTGTCTCCTTAATTCCTCTCATATCATTGTTTCTCTATTTCTCAAAAACTTCATCCACATAAAACTCAACAAGAACTCGTGAGATAAGTTAGTATAAACCAATGCAAAAGCCTTATCAATTTCTACTATAAAAAATCACTAAAATTATTGTTCAACATTGCATACTAAATTCCTCTGCATATTTAATACTCCTATCCTCAAATAGAATCATTAAACAAGCAAACATATGCAAACAATGCAAACATAACAACAATCTGCCAAAACAGTATAGTATGTAAAGAATGCAAGATTCATCATACTTTCCTAACTCAAAAAATTATGAGAAAACTAGTAAGCTGTAGAAGATTTATCAGAGCTAAATATGCAAAAAGTTTCAATATTATATCATTCTCTGACTTTTCTAGGGAATTTTTGCAACAGCGGTAAACTTTCTGTGTTCTAGCAAAATAAGCATGGTAAAGGCTATCCTTGACATTTTATTGAAAATATAGATGCAAAACATTATTCTAAATAACAGCAAGCAAATACTAACAAAAGAAAATGACGCTCCAAGCAAAACACATATCATGTGGTGAATAAAAATATAGCTCCAAGTAAAGTTACCGATGGACGAAGACGAAAGAGGGGATGCCTTCCGGGGCATCCGCAAGCTTAGGCTCTTGGTTGTCCTTGAATATTACCTTGAGGTGCCTCGGGCATCCCCAATCTTAGGCTCTTGCCACTCCTTATTCCATAGTCCATCGAATCTTTACCTAAAACTTTCACAACACAAAATTCAACAGAAAACTCGTAAGCTCCGTTAGTATAAGAAAATAAAACAACCACTTAGGTACTGTAATGAACCCATTCTAAATTCATATTTGTGTCATATCTACTGTAATTCAACTTCTCTATGGTTCATACCCTCCGATACTACTCATAGATTCATCAAAATAAGCAAACAACACATAGAAAACAGAATCTGTCAAAAATAGAACAGTATATAGTAATCTGTATCAAACATATAGTTATGGGACTCCAAAATTGTACAAAATTAGTAAGTCCTATGAAATTTGTGTAACAATCCAGAGCCAAAAGAATCAGATCAAAATCGCATTTCTGTGAATTACCAAAACTAATTTACTGGGTGCAAAAGTTTCTGATTTTCAGCAGGATCAACACAACTATCACCGTAAGCTATCCTAAAGGTCTTACTTGTCACTTTATTGAAACAAAAGCTATAAAACATGATTACAACAGTAGCATAATCATGTTAACACACAAAAACATTAAGGGTAAACATTGGGTTGTCTCCCAACAATCGCTTTTTTCTTTAATGCCTTTCTAGCTAGGCATGATGATGACAATGATGCTCACATAAAAGATAAGAACTGAAACATAACGGGAGCATCATGAAGCATATGGCTAGCACATTTAAGTCTAACCCACTTCCTATGCATAGGTATTTTGTGAGCAAACAACTTATGGGAACAATAATCAACGAGCATAGGAAGGCTAAACAAGCATAACTTCAAAACTTTAAGCACATAGAGAGGAAATTTGATATTATTGCAATTCCTACAAGCATATGTTCCTCCCTCATAATAATTTTCAGTAGCATTATGAATGAATTCAACAATATAACCAGCACCTAAGGCATTCTTTTCATGATCTACAAGCATAGAAAATTTACTACTCTCCACATAAGCAAAATTATTCTCATTCAGAATAGTGGTGGGAGCAAACTCAACAAAATAACTATCATGTGAAGCATAATCCAATTGAAAACTAAAATCATAATGACAAGTTTCATGGTTATCATTATTCTTAATAGCATACAAGTCATCACAATAATCATCATAGATAGCAACTTTGTTCTCATAATCAATTGGAACCTCTTCGGAAATAGTGGATTCATCACTAACTAAAGTCACGACCTCTCCAAATCCACTTCCATCAATATAATCATCATAAATAGGAGGCATGCTTTCAACATAACAAATATTCTCATCAAAACTTGGGGGACTAAACATATCATCTTCATCAAACATAGCGTCCCCAAGCTTGTGGCTCTGCATATCATTAGCATCATGGATATTCAAGGAATTCATACTAACAACATTGCAATCATGCTCATCATACAAAAATCTAGTACCAAAGATTTTATAGACTTCTTTTTTAGCACTTGAGCACAATTTTCCTTTCCATCATTCTCACGAAAGATATAAAAAAGATGAAGCGTATGAGACAAACTCAAATCTATTTTTTCGTAATTTTCTTTTATAAACTAAACTAGTGATAAAATAAGAAACAAAAAGATTCGATTGCAAGATCTAAAGATATACCTTCAAGCACTCACCTCCCCGGCAATGGCGCCAGAAAAGAGCTTGATATCTACTATGCAACCTTCTTCTTGTAGACGTTGTTGGGCCTCCAAGTGCAGAGCTTTGTAGGACAGTAGCAAATTTCCCTCAAGTGGATGACCTAAGGTTTATCAATCCGTGGGAGGCGTAGGATGAAGATGGTCTCTCTCAAACAACCGTGCAACCAAATAACAAAGAGTCTCTTGTGTCCCCAACACATCCAATACAATGGTAAATTATATAGGTGCACTAGTTCAGCGAAGAGATGGTGATAGAAGTGCAATATGGATGGTAGATATAGGTTTTTGTAATATGAAAATATAAAAACAGCAAGGTAACTAATGATAAAAGTGAGCGTAAACGGTATTGCAATGGTAGGAAATAAGGCCTAAGGTTCATACTTTCACTAGTGCAAGTTCTCTCAACAATAATAACATAACTGGATCATATAACTATCCCTCAACATGCAACAAAGAGTCACTCCAAAGTCACTAATAGCGGAGAATAAAACGAAGAGATTATGGTAGGGTACGAAACCACCTCAAAGTTATCCTTTCTGCTCGATCTATTCAAGAGTCCGTAGTAAAATAACACGAAGCTATTCTTTCCGTTCAATCTATCATAGAGTTCATACTAGAATAACACCTTAAGACACAAATCAACAAAAACCCTAATGTCACCTAGATACTCCATTTTCACCTCAAGTATCCATGGGCATGATTATACGATATGCATCACACAATCTCAGATTCATCTATTCAACCAACACAAATTACTTCAAAGAGTGCCCCAAAGTTTCTACCGGAGAGTCAAGACGAAAACGTGTGCCAACCCCTTTGCATAGGTTCATGGGCGGAACCCGCAAGTTGATCACCAAAACATACATCAAGTGGATCACGTGACATCCCATTGTCACGTGAGATAAGCATGGCAAGACATACATCAAGTGTTCTCAAATCCTTAAAGGCTCAATCCGACAAGATAACTTCACAGGGAAAACTCAATTCATCACAAGAGAGTAGAGGGGGAGAAACATCATAAGATCCAACTATAATGCCAAGCTCGCGATACATGAAGATCGTGCCATAGAGAGAACACGAGAGAGAGAGAGAGAGAGAGAGAGAGAGAGAGAGAGAGAGAGAGAGAGAGACAGAGAGAGAGATCAAACACATAGCTACTGGTACATACCCTCAGCCCCGTGGGTGAACTACTCCTCCTCGTCATGGAGAGCGCCGGGATGATGAAGATGGCCACCGGTGAGGGATCCCGCCTCCGGCAGGGTGCTGGAATGGGTTCCCGAGAGGTTTGTGGTGGCTACAGAGGCTTGCGGCGGTGGAACTCCCGATCTATTGTTTGCTTCGATGTTTTAGCGTATATGGGAATATATAGGCGAAAGAAGTCGGTCGGGGGAGCCTCGAGGGGCCCACGAGACAAGGGGGCGCACCCAGTGGGGGGCGCCCCCCACCCTTGTGGCCACCTTGAAGCGTCCTTGACTTCAACTCCAAGTCTCCTGGATCATGTTCATTCCAAAAATCACGCTCCCAAAGGTTTCATTCCATTTGGACTCCTTTTGATATTCCTTTTCTTCGAAACACTGAAATAGGCAATAAAACAACAATATGGGCTGGGCCTCCGGTTAATAGGTTAGTCCCAAAAATAATATAAAAGTGTATAATAAAGCCCGTAAACATTCAAAGCAGATAATATAATAGCATGAATGCTTCATAAATTGTAGATATGTTGGAGACGTATCAGTCAACTACTCCAAAAAGATATAAGTGAAGTACAATGAGTAGTCAAATAATTAACTAGCCATGGGAGGACTCTCTCTCATTCAAGATTTCTGTAAGTGCATCTAGTGCCACCCCTAGTTGGTTTTGGAGTATTGACGACAAACATGGTTGAGGGACTAATGTGTTTGTGAGAATTGCAGGATAACACAGGTAGTGTCCCTCATTGATTCGGTTTACCTACCAGAGATGACTCCTAAAAATGTGTGAAGACATTGAAGACAATGGTGGTTCATGAAGACATTCATGACAAAGATTTTGATGCGTGAAGCTATTCACTTGAAGACTATGTAGTGCAAAGACATAGTTGTTTTGTAGTTTCCTTTTCTTCTTATTGAGTCATAGGAACCACTGTATTGTTAAGTGGGGTCCAAGTGAACAAAGTAAGAGTGACTGAAGTTATGCTCAAGCAAATCCTATGTCTTCGAGCGAAGACAATGAGAGAAAATCTTATCCAGAGCTGGATGAGTCAGCTTTGCTTGTAGCCCAAGCCAAGCTACCGCGTGTGTTTGAAATCTGACAGTTGGACACGTGTTAGTTCCTTAGTGACCCAGGGTCATTTTGGACGTATCAGGTCGTTGTCGGTGTCAAAACCGGCGGATCTCGGTAGGGGTCCCGATCTGTGCATCAAGGCTGATGGTAATAGGAAACAAGGGAATAGATGTTTACCCAGGTTCGGGCCCTCTTGATGGAGGTAAAGCCCTACTTCCTTCTTGATTAATATTGAAGATATGGGTAGTACAAGAGTAGATCTACCACGAGATCATAGAGGCTAAACCCTAGAAGCTAGCCTATGATGGTATGATTGTAATTGTGATCGGCCTTCTAAGGACCAACCTCTCCGGTTATATAGACACCGGAGAGGGCTAGGGTTTACACGGAGTCGGTTACAAGGAAGGACACACAATATCCGGATCGCCAAGCTTGCCTTCCACGGCAAGGAGAGCCCCATCCGGACACGGGCCAAAGTCTTGAGTCTTGTATCTTCATGCTTCAATAGTCCGGACGTTGTACACAGTCCGGCTGTTCGGATACCCCCTAATCCAAGACTCCCTCAGTATCCCCTGAACCAGGCTTCAATGACGATGAGTCCGGCGCGCAGTATTGTCTTCGGCATTGCAAGGCGGGTTCCATCTCCGAATACTCCAAATTACCTGTTACGACGAATAGTGGCCGGCCTCCAATCAATGTTGTGCTCCTCGGCTTCAGTGCCTCAATAATGACCACCTACACATGTCGAGCGAATGCGAGGAGCCGAGGCATTTTTGCATTTGACACCCTCAATCCTCCGGGTTGACCGCCTATTTGAAGGGATAGGGATTCTCAGATCCAAACCTCACTCTTCCTCCCTGAGCTAGCATCCAGTAGAGCGCTCCGCGAAAAACCATTCCAACATTGCCGGCCGTCGCAACTCTTCTTCCTGCCCTCCTCGTTCTAAGTTGGGAGATTGGGGAGAGTGTTCAGTTCCTCATAGCCATTTCATAAAGTTACAAACCCAAGGGTTTCTCCCACCAGCGTTCATGGTCCCTGTCCGAGCCGGAATAGCCACTTATGGAGGGGAACAAGCGAAGGGATCTCCAAACCCATCTTCATAGGAGCGCGTATGCCTTATCCCGCATCTGCTAAGGGGCGTCGGGTTTCCTATCCACCCGTTTCTTTGTGGGCTCCTGGAGTTCTACGGCCTCCAGTTGCACAACCTTACCCCTGCCTCCATTCTGCATATAGCAGGGTACGTCACACTTTGCGAGCTGTTTTTAGGCTGCAAACCTCACTTCGGATTATGGAGGAAGCTGTTCTGCCTTGTTCCCCGCACCTAGGGAGAATCCCTATGTCAAGTGGGCGGGGCTGAAGTATGGAGCATTGCCGAAACCGGATACCTGTCCGGCACTCCTAAGAAGGCACCAGAAAATTGGCCTTCAGAGTGGTTTTACATTGATGACGTTCCCCTTCCGGATCCAGTCCGGACAGGTCTCCCCAAGTTCAGCAACGCCCTGCCGAGGGCACGCCTAAGCTGGCGCCCCCGGTGCCCTCAAGAAGAGGATACGAGGGAAATACACTTCCTGATGAGCAGGATAAAGTTGCTGGCCAAATCCGGACTGACGACAGTCGAGGTCATGGCAATATGCATAACGCGGGGAGTGCAACCGCTTCAATATCGGGGGAAGCCCATGTGGCACTTCAATGGGGAAGAGGACACCACCCGCTGCGGCTGTAAGGGTCCGGACTCTAGCACTGCTCTGGCAAGGATATTGTCCGATTTATACAAAGGGGAAGAGGAGGAATTCCTTCGCATTAAACCGCGGGACGGATTCTCCATGTACAATCCCCCAGAGTGGGTAAGTTGTCATTCCTTTCCCTGTTTTACTTATTTTAGCGTTCCACCGCTAAGATTGCCTGCATCGATATTTCTGAGCAGGAACTGAAGAGGGCCGTGCAACGGATCTTCAGCCCCTCCCCGCAGCCAGAGGACCTCGGAAGGGCCCTAGATCCTGGACTCAAAGAAGATCCGGATATTACCGTGGTGCTTGTCAACGGTGTATTTGATCAAGCGAGCTGGGACGGTGCCTCAGTGGCCATTACAGCCGACTATCCCAGACTGCTCCCTGTGTCGCGTGTAAGCCGAACTAAAACCATATCCTCTGAAGAGGACTTCCCTTAGGCATTATGCCTTACCCTTAAGGCGTCGTGCTATTTGCAGAGACGACGGTCGGAGTGCGGGGCCGAGCCCCTAGGGACTCTTCAACCACGGGCATCCGGATCGGGCAGGCTCAAGAGGAAGGCGGTCAGGGTTGACACACCGCTGTAGAGGTAAAGTGATAACTTGTCCTATGATTATTGTATTTGAAATATAACAACGCCCTTCGTGTCTGGCAGGAAGAGAAGCAGCCGGACTATATCCGTGGATCCCGCCAATCACGCCTCCGCCAGCCGGGTTCCAGAACCAGCTTCGGGGGCGGAGGCGGACACGGGGCCAGTTCTGCCTAGTTCTCCGACAGAGGATGCGGATATGCTTTCGGCCACAAACTCCTAAGTGAAGAGCGCCATGAATCACCGGCGCCGGAGGGCCGGGCTTCGAAACAACATCTTTTCCAAAGAGGCATTTAATGCCTTCAATTCTGCTGACGCAGACATCCGGGCTGCTCAAGGCGAGCTTGCCCGAGCGACGAACCAGTATACCAAAGATATACGGGTAAGAAATTTTGACAAGTATGTATAGCAGTAGCCCCTGAGACTTAAAATAGTTGGAACAACTGTTTGAAGAATCAATTTATGCACATGTTCTTGTGGATAAGAATGAACAATTGGCTCGGGAGCTGGAGGAAAGTAAGGCCCAGCTGATGGACGCGGTTGCCAAGTTAGAGGAATCCCAGAAGGCCTCCTCTGGTAACATTTGTCTCAATTGTACGTAGATGTACCAGTTAGTAAATGGCTGGTGTGACTAGTCTAACAGAAAATTATGCAGACAATCCCAGGGTGAATCCGGAGGGCGTAACGGATGACGACTTGCATCTCAAAAGGCAGCTAAAGGCTGGCGAGCGCATCCTTACGCAAGTGAAGCAAGAGAAGAACAACCTTCAAGATGCCAATATTCGGCTAGACGTGGAATTAAAAGACGTCCGCGCTCAACTGGCAGACTCCGTGAAGGAGAACAAAAGTGTTCGACGCAGCATTTATGGTTAGTGCCCAAAACGAACTATATGATAGTTCGGCGAGGAAGTATTTTGAAAGAATTTTGCTTGCAGGAATGTTAACGGGTCGCCGGGAATAGGAGATACCCTCGTATGCAAGTGATTTACTGCAAGAACTTTCACAGTTTCATGAGCGAGCTCGGCGGGTGATGCACGGCGTTGCTCAGGCCTTGTGGCCATCAAGCCTCCTGCCGAATGGCATGGGGGAGCTTGCGGACCTGCTTCATGGAGCCCAATGGCGCTTCTGTCTGTGGAAGATATCAGCATGCCGACAAGGTGCAAGAGAAGCCTGGGCAATGGGGAAGACACGCTACACCAAGTTGGACCCAAACCATATGGCCGAAGTGGGACCAGCGGGCCCCGATGGGCAAGAAATTTCCGTAGGTCTAGTATATGACCAGGTAGCGTTAGCCGCTAAGTATTCTCAACAGGATTGTAAGCTAGATAGCCTGTTAGATTGTATAGAGGAGGAATATAGTCAGTCCAAGTGACTATGTAATTTCATGGGCATAAGTAGCCCCTAGCCAGATTAAAATCAGTTGTCATGGCGGACCTTTTCGCTTCAGCCCCCGGATCCTACAGTCCGGGGTGTGTCCAAATACCCGCTCAGTTATACAAAACCGGGGTATGCATGGAGACCAGACGTAGGGGTCATAAGTGCTTGAACAGACAAGTACCCAACTAGTTATGTTATATTACATGAATAGTAAGAAACATCTTCTAGGGAGAATAGTTCCGTTAGGGGTTCCTTTCCCTGGGTATGCATGCGGCTATGCGCATGTCCGGGCTGTGAATGATGTCGCAGCATACAATACTCTTCGGGTTTTAAGTAGTAATAAACTAATACGTCTTTTGTTCACTGATCGAATATTCTCTTAAGGAAACTAGCTTTCGGTTTCACCCAGTCTGAGGTACACATCCAGCTGAACCGGCAGTAACAATCGCAGAGGTGCTCCCCTTATGCCTAGCCGAATTAACGGGAACGTAGGGCATAAACACAAGAGCCAGGCAACCCAGCTTGGCCACATCTTAAGTCATATCGATGCATATAATGGTGAAGAAAAGGCACATATGAAAAAGAAACTCATATGTGATGGGCAAAAAGCCATTTGCGTAATTATTTTTAGCTTCCATATAGGAAGCCCCCAGGTATTGCTTACACACATAGTGCGGCCGGAGTAATCCGGGAGTCCGCACTGTATTTAGTACTGTGTGTGAAGAGAAAAAAGGGCCGAGAAAGGAAAAGTGGGGTGGAGCATGAGTAAAAGGGAGGGAGTAAGGAGACGAACACTGAGTTCGGCGTTAGGCGTAGAATCTCCGGAGTCTGGCCGCGTTCCATGAGTTCGGCTCGAGTCTGTTATCGGATGCATTACATAAGCGGTACGCTCCCCGGTGAGAACTTTGTCAATGACGAAGGGACCCTCCCACTTGGGTTTGAGTTTGTCCTTCTTCTTCTCCGATAGGCGTAGAACAAGCTCGCCAATATTGTAAGTTTTTGCCCGCACTTCTCTGCTTTGATATCGTTGAGCCTATTGCTGATAGAATGTGGAACGGGCTTTTGTGACATTGCGCTCCTCCTCCAGGGCATCCAAGTTGTCCTGCCGATCTAACTCGGCTTCCTTCTCTTCGTACATGTGTACGCGTGGCGAATCATGTATTATGTCGCAGGGTAGTACTGCTTCCAAACCATACACCATAAAAAATAGTGTGTATCCGGTGGTGCGATTCGGTGTGGTCCGCAGCCCCCAGTGTACAGAGTCGAGCTCCTCCACCCAGTGCATATCCGATTCTGTTAAAGATCGCACTAGTCTGGGTTTGATGCCGCTCATGATGAGATCGTTTGCCTGTTCGACCTGGCCTTTTGTTTGGGGGTGGTAGACGGAAGCGTAGTCGAGCTTAATGCCCATTTTGCCACACCAAGTTTTCACTTCATTGGCTGTGAAATTTGAGCCATTATCAGTGATGATGCTGTGGGGAACACCGCATCGGTGTACGACCCCGGATATGAAGTCTATTACTGGTCCAGATTCGGCCGTTTTAACTGGTTTGGCTTCTATCCATTTGGTGAATTTGTCCACCATGACCAATAAGTATTTTTTCTTATGGCTTCCCCCTTTAAGGGGTCCGACCATATCCAGACCCCTGACCGCGAAGGGCCAAGTTATGTGGATTGTTTGGAGAGCGGTAGGGGGCATATGACTCTGATTGGCGAAGAGCTGGCAGCTGACGCAATGTTGAACAAGGTCCTGTGCGTCTGCTCGGGCCGTAGGCCAATAGAAGCTTGTACGAAAGGCCTTGCTGACTAGCGCTCGAGCCGTGGTGTGATGTCCGCCCAGTCCGGCATGGATTTCAGCCAAGAGTTGCCGCCCTTCCTCTTCGGAGATGCACCTTTGGAGTACTCCGGTCGCGCTTTTCTTATAGAGTTCCTCTTCGTGGACTTTGTAAGCTTTAGAACGCCGGACTATGCAGCGTGCTTCATTTTGGTCTTCAGGGAGCTCCTGCCTATTTAGGTAGGCCAAGAAAGGCTCAGTCCACGGGGTGATTACGGCCATGATTTCATGGGCCGAAGATGTTATTTTGGTGGCAGAGCCTCCGATTGTGTCTGATGGTTCGGAATCTGGGGATGTGTTCGGATCCGTGCTGGTATTGCCGGACTCCCCTTCCCATACTACGGATGGCTTGAACAACCTTTCCAGAAATATGTTAGGTGGGACAGGGTCGCGTTTGGAGCCGATGTGGGCGAGAACGTCTGCCACTTGATTGTTTTCTCGAGCCACATGGTGGAATTCGAGCCCCTCGAACCAAGCTGACATTTTGAGGATGGCATTGCGGTATGCCGCCATTTTCGGATCCTTGGCATCAAAGTCTCTGTTTATTTGTGATATTGCGAGGTTTGAATCCTCGTGCACTTGTAGGCGTTGGATGCCCATAGAGACTGCCATCCGAAGACCGTGCAACAGCGCCTCGTATTCGGCTGTATTGTTGGAGTCTGTATATAATATTTGAAGGACGTACTGGACCGTGTCTCCAGTGGGAGACGTCAAGACTACACCTGCTCCCAATCCGGCCAGCATTTTGGAGCCGTCAAAGTGCATGATCTAGTTGGAGTATGCGCCGTACTCTTTAGGGAGTTCGGCTTCTGTCCATTCGGCGACAAAGTCAGCCAGTACTTGCGACTTAATGGCTCGTCGTGGTTTGTATATTATGTCGAGCGGAAGGAGCTCGATAGCCCATTTAGCAATCAGGCCCGTAGCGTTGCGGTTATTTATTATGTCATTAAGTGGTACTTCGGAAGCCACCGTAATCGAACACTCTTGGAAGTAGTGTCGCAGCTTCCAGGATGCAATGAAGACCGCGTATGCTATTTTTTGATAGTGTGGGTAACGGGATTTGCATGGGGTGAGGATTGTGGATACGTAATAAACCGGCTTTTGAAGCGGGAATTTGTATCCGTCCGCCTCTCGTTCGACGACGAGCACTGCGCTTACCACTTGATGTGTTGCAGCTATGTACAATAGCATAGGTTCGCCGATATTAGGCGCTGTTAGGACCGGATTACTGGCCAGTAAGGTCTTTATTTCATCGAGTCCGGTCGCGGCTGCATCCGTCCATACGAAGTGTTATGTGCGTCGAAGGGGGCGGCAAAGAGGCAATGCCTTTTCTCCTAACCTGGATATAAAGCGGCTCAAAGCAGCCATGCATCCAGCCAGTTTCTGGATGTGCTTGAGGTCTGTTGGTATAGCCAACTGCGACAGAGCTCGGATTTTTGCTGGATTCGCTTCAATTCCTCTAGTGGAAACAATGAAGCCCAGCAGCTTCCCCGAGGGGACGCCGAAGACGCATTTTTTCGAATTCAAATTAATGTCATATGTCTGGAGGTTATCGAATGTAAGCCTCGTGTCATCTATTAGGGTTTTGATGTGTCTTGTTTTTATGACCACGTCGTTCACGTATGCCTCCACTGTTTTGCCGATTTTTTTTCCAGGCATGTTTGAATCATGCGTTGATAGGTTGCGCCGGCGTTCTTTAGCCCGAAAGGCATAGTGTTGAAGCAAAAAGGGCCATATGGCGTTATGAAAGCTGTTGCAGCTTGGTCAGACTCTTCCATCTTTATTTGATGGTATCCAAAGTATATGTCAAGAAAACACAGCGAGTCGTGTCCGGCTGTGGCATCGATGATTTGATCGATGCGAGGGAGGGGAAAGGGATCCTTGGGGCAAGCCTTGTTGAGGTCTTTAAAGTCAACACATAGGCTCCAGGATTTGTCCTTCTTTGGTACCATCACCAAATTTGCCAGCCAATCCCGATGTTTAATATCTCTAATGAATCCGGCCTCTGGTAGCTTGGCTAGCTCTTTTCCCATTACTTGTTGTTTGGGCTCTGAGAATCGCCTTAGGGTCTGTTTGACAGGTTTGTATCCCTTTAGTATGTTAAGGCTATGCTCGGCCAATCCACGCGGGATGACCGGTGTCGGTGTCAAAACCGGCGAATCTCGGGTAGGGGGTCCCGAACTGTGCGTCTAGGCAGATGGTAACAGGAGACGAGGGACACGATGTTTTACCCAGGTTCGGGCCCTCTCGATGGAGGTAAAACCCTACGTCCTGCTTGATTAATATTGATGATGTGGGTAGTACAAGAGTGGATCTACCACGAGATCAAGGAGGCTAAACCCTAAAGCTAGCCTATGGTATGATTGTTGTAATGTATGTTGTGTCCTACGGACTAAAGCCCTCCGGTTTATATAGACATCGGAGGAGGCTAGGGTTACATAGAGTCGGTTACAATGGTAGGAGATCTACATATCCGTATCACCAAGCTTGCCTTCCACGCCAAGGAAAGTCCCATCCGGACACGGGACGGAGTCTGCAATCTTGTATCTTCGTAGTCTTGCAGTCCGGCGGACGATGATAGTCCGGCTGTCCGGACACCCCCTAGTCCAGGACTCCCTCAGTAGCCCCCGGACCAGGCTTCAATGACGATAAGTCCAGCGCGTATATAGTCTTCGGCGTTGCAAGGCGGGTTCTCCCTTCAAGTTCCATGTACCTGCCGAACAGTGTCCGGCTTCATCATAAATACTGTGTTCCTCGGCTTCTACGCTCAATAATGGCCTTTTTCCACGCGTCGCACGAATGCGAAAAGCCAGGGTGTCTTTTATGTTTCACCTCCTAGTCGTGTGAGTCGTCCGCCTACATAAGAGGCAAAAATCCAGATCCAAACCACACCATCTTCCTCCCGCGAATACCTCATCGGAGCACCCTTGACCTAAAGATCCATTCCATCATGGACCGTCAACGCAGCTCCTCTTCTCGTGCTCCCAGCCCACCGCCAGGGGATTGGAGGAGGTGCTCGGTTCCGCACAACGAGCTATTGAAGCTCCAAGCGGGGGGATATCTCCCTCCGGCCTTCATGGTCCCGGTTCGAGCCGGGCTGGTCACTTATCAAGGTGGGAGGCAAGCGGAGGCTACCCCAAGCCCCAACAAAGGGGAGCGAGTATGCCGTCCCTTATCCGATAAGGGACTCGGATTCCCAATACATCCGTTCCTCCGGGCTCTCGGAGTTCTCGGACTCCAGCTCCACCACCTCACGCCCACCTCATCACGTGCATATCGCGGGCTACGTAGCTCTTTGCGAGATATTCCTGGGCATTGAGCCCCATTTCGCATTGTGGAAGAGGCTGTTCTGCCTCGTACCCCGTTCTCACGAGGGGTCCATATATCAAGTGGGCGGCGCCGAAATATGGCGCATTGCCGGGACCGGATACCCATCCGGTACTCCCAAGAAGGCGTCCGAAGACTGGCCTTCAGAGTGGTTTTACATAGGAGACGCTCCGCTGCTGGACCCAATCTGGATTGGCCTCCCGGAGTTTAGTGCTGCTCCTCTGAAGAAACCCCTCAGCTGGCACCCACGGAGCCCCCGATTGGAGGAAGACAAGAGCGTCTATTACTTGATGGGCCGAATAAGATTACTGGCCCATTCCGGGTTGACCATGATTGGAGTCATGGCGATATGCATCATGCGGGGGGTACATCCGTTGTAATACAGAGGCCACCCCATGTGGGATTTCAACGGGGAAGACGATGCCACCCGTCATGGCCGCGAAGGGACGGATTCGACCGAGGATCTGGTGGAGATCCTGTCCAGCCTGTACAAGGGGGAGAATGAGGACTTCCTTCGAACGAACTCTTTGAATGGGTTTTCCATGAACAACCCTAGAGGATGGGTAAGCGAACACTTTTAAGGGCTCAACCCATGCTTTCGAAGTTTAGGCTTCTTACATTATGTCTTCGACGCAGGATCTACGCTGGACTGTGAAGGACATGGTAAGTCCCGCTCCGCAACCCGAGGATCGAGAAGATCCTCGATCCGCCTCCAAGAGGATCCGGACATCAAGGTGGAGCTGATCGGCGGGGTATTTCACCAGCTCAGCATGGATAATGCTTTGGTCGCCATTACGGCGGACTACCCCGGATCATATCCGGCTTCCCGGTGTGATGACCGAGGTCGGACACCATTATCTCTTCCTTTCCCATTTCTGACCTTCGCGAACGATGGTATTTTACAGGAAGCACCTTCACGGCGGGAAGCCGAGCCCGCGGTGGCTGACCAACAGAGGTCAGTCCGGACCAAAGAAAGCGGAAAAGGGCGCGGTGCGATCAAACATCGCCGCAAAGGTATAACTCGTATTTGAATTTTCAGAGCAACGTTCCTAGGAAGCGTCTGAGTGCTCATGATCTTTATAGGAGAAAAAGCGCTTGCCGGACTGCGGGCGCGGAAGTTGCCGATCCAACTTACACCGGCCAGGCTCCAGCGCCCGGCCTGGAGGGGGAGGCAAGCGCAAGACGCGGGCCGGATCCTTCTCCAACGGAGGACACCGACAGACTGTCCGCCACCAAGTCTGAGGTGGAGAGCGCCATGAACCATAGGCGCCGCCGGACAGTATTTCGTGAAGCGTGCTTCTCCCCTGAGGCATTGGACGCCTTTAACGCAGGGGACACGCACCTCCGTGCCGCTCAAGATGGTTTTACGAGCCACGAGCGGTATGTGAAAGACATACGGGTAAAGGAATTTTAATGGTTATATATACCAAGAGCCCCGAGACTTAAAGTAGTTATGTTAACTGATTTAAGGATCATTTGAAACGTAGGCTCTTACCGAGAAGAATGCCCACTGTCTCAGAGCTGCAAGAATGCAAGGCCCAACTTGAGGTCAAGATTTGCTGCCGCAGGAGGAGAACAGAGACCCCTCTGGTAACACATTGTTATTAATAAATATAAGCGTTGTGCGGCGTGCGCGCAAGTCTAATAGTGACATTGCAGGTGCCGCCGGACAAGATTCGGACAGGCAAGAATTACTGCGCCAGCTAAAGGCCGGCGAGAGGGAGCTGAATAGGGTGCAGCAAGAAAGGAACAAGCTCCAAGATGCCAACGCCAAGCTCGGAGAAGAGCTGAAGGCGCCGAGCCGGCTGTCCAGCTTGTTAAGGAGAATCAGCTTAACCGTCGCGGCATTTATAGTAAGTGCTTGAGCGGACTCTTTTGAAAAGAAGAGTTCGGCAAGGAAGTGGATTGACATAATATGTCTTGTAGGTATACACACAGGTCGCCCTGCGGAGGAGATGCCCATATCAACGGGTGATCGACTTCCGAGTTATTGCAACTGCTTTCGAACGAAGTTCGGCAGCAATGAGCGGCGTCGTCGAGCTTTATGGCCAGCCCTCTCCCTACCCGAGGGCCTTGGGGAGCTTATGGAGAAGCTTGAGGAGTGCTTGGCGCTTCCGTTTGTTGAAGATTTAGGCTTGCCGTCAAGGTGCCAGGGAGGCTTGGGCCATGGTGAAGACGCGTTACAAGAAGGCGGATCCCAACCACATGGCCGAAGTTGGACCGGTGGGGTCCGATGGGAAGGAGATCCCTATGAGTTTAGTATACAGCCAAGTAGAGTTGGCTGCTAAATTTTCCCGACGGGACTGTAAGTTAGACAGCCTGTTAGACGGGATTAAGGAGGAATACAATCAGTAAATTTGACAATGTATGTTTTCCTTTAAAGTGACATGTGAAATGCCTTCTAGCCGGATTGTAGATCGTTTGTCTTTGCCGACCGTTTCGCTTCAACCTCGGGACCCTAGAGTCCGGAGTGTGTCCGAATACCTTTTTGGTTAAGAAACAACCATGGTATGCATGGAGACCAGGCATAGGGGTCATTAGTGCTTTATCATACAAGTGCCTAACTAGTTATGTTATATTACATGGTTAGTAAGAAACATCTTCCAGAGAGAATAGTTCCGTTAAGGGTTCCTTTCCCTAGGAGGCATGCCCTAAAGTGCATGTCCGGACTGCGAAAAAAGCAGAAAAACATCTGGGGGTGGATAAATGAGTAGGTAAAAAGTCACCTTTTAAGTCACCGACCGAATATTCCCTTAAGAACGCTAGCTTTCGGCTTCACCCAGTCTGAGGTACACATCCGGCTGACCCAACAGTAACAATCGCAGAGGTGCTCCCTTTACCTCCTAGCCAACAATCGGGAACGAGGGGTCAAGACAGAGCCAGCAACCCAGCTTGGCCAAAACTTAAGTCATATCGATGCATATAATGGTGAGTAAAAGGTACATGTGGAAGCTTGACACATGTGCTGGGCATGAAACCCTTATAATTGAGCTTCTGTAAAAGAAGCCCCCAGGAATAATGAGTACGGATGGCACATCAAGTGTATGCGAAAAATGCGAAAGTAGGCCCTTAGGGGCTTTTTAGTAAAAAGGTTATGAAAAGAGAAACAAAAGACAGCCGAAGTGTAAAAATTTGGACGGAGGAAGGGGACGAACTTTTAGTCCGGCGCTAGGCATAGAATCTTCGGAGGCGGGCTGCGTTCCATGGGTTCGGCTCGAGTCGGTTATCCGACGCATTTCATAGACGCTATGCTCTGCCGGTCAGGACTTGATCGATAATGAAGGGGCCCTCCCATTTGGGCTTGAGCTTGTCCTTTTTCTTGTCCGGCAGGCATAGAACTAGTTCACCAATGTTGTAAGTCTTGGCCCGTACTTCTCTGCTTTGATATCTTCGGGCCTGCTGCTGATAGAATGCGGAACGAGCCTTGGCGACGTCGCGTTCTTCCTCCGATGTGTCCAAGCTGTCCTACCGATCAAGCTCGGCCTCTCTTTCCTTGTACATGCGCACTCGAGGTGTGTCATGAATAATGTCGCAGGGCAAGACTGCCTCTGCGCCATAGACCATAAAAAATGGTGTGAATCCGATAGTGCGGTTAGGCATTGTCCGCAGCCCCCAGAGTACAGAGCCGAGCTCCTCAACCCAGTGCGTGTCAGATTTAGTAAGTGACCGCACTAGTCTGGGTTTAATGCCGCTCATTATTAGACCATTTGCTCATTCCACTTGACCGTTGGTTTGAGGGTGATAGACTGAAGCGTAGTCGAGCTTGATGCCCATATTTTTGCACCATGAATTAACCTTGTCGGCTGTGAAGTTCGTGCCGTTGTCGGTGATGATGCTGTGGGGGACTCCGTAGCGGTGTACTACCCCGGATATAAAGTCTATCACTGGTCCAGACTCTGTCGTTTTGACCGGTTTGGCCTCTATCCATTTGGTGAATTTATCCACCATGACCAATAGGTTTTGCTTGTGGGTTCCCCCTTTAAGGGGTCCAACCATATCAAGCCCCCAGACCGTGAACGGCCAGGAAATGGGTATAGTTTTGAGGGCGGTGGGCGGCATGTGGCTCTGATTAGCAAAGAGCTGACAACCAACGCATCTCTGGACTAAGTCCTGGGCATCTGCCCGGGCCGTCGGCCAATAAAACCCTGTACGGAATGCCTTTCCTACAAGGGCCCGGGTTGCTGCGTGGTGTCCGCCTAGTCCGGCATGAATTTCAGCCAGGAGGTTTCGCCCTTCCTCTTCGGAGATACACCTTTGAAGGACTCCGGTTGTACTTTTCTTATAAAGTTCTCCCTCGTGGACCTTGTAGGCTTTCGATCGCCGGACTATGCAGCGGGCCTCGTTTTGGTCTTCGGGAAGTTCCTGCCTAAGCAAGTAGGCTAGGAATGGTTCTGTCCACGGGGCAATTACTACCATTATGACGTGGGCTGAAGATGTTACGTCATCGGCCGGATCGCCGATTGGCGCGGTTTTTTCCGGTTTGTCACTTCCGGGCTCCTCTTCCCATAGTACGGATGGCTTGAAGAGCCGTTCCAGGAAGATATTTGGAGGGACAGCATCACGTTTCGCACCGATGCGTGCCAGTACGTCGGCCGCTTGGTTATTATCTCGGGCTATGTGATGGAATTCGAGTCCTTCAAACATAGCTGACATTTTTAGGACAACGTAGTGATATACTGCCATTTTTGGATCTTGGCATCAAAGTCTCCGTTTATTTGGGATATTGCATGGTTTGAATCCCCGCGCACCTCTAGGCGTTGAATGCCCATGGAGACTGCCATCCGGAGACCATGTAACAGGGCCTCGTATTCGGCTGCGTTGTTGGAGTCCGTGTACATTATTTGGAGTACATACTGGACTGTGTCCCCGGTTGGGGACGTCAATATGACGCCAGCCCCCAGTCCGGCCAACATTTTAGAGCCGTTGAAGTGCATAGTCCAATTAGAGTATGCGCCGTACTCTTTAGGGAGTTCGGCTTCGGTCCATTCGGCGACAAATTCAGCCAAAACTTGTGACTTTATAGCTCGCCGAGGTTTGTAAGTTATATCGAATGGTAAGAGCTCAAAGGCCCATTTTGCAATCCTGCCCGTTGCATCGCGGTTATTTATAATGTCATTGAGTGGTACTTCGGAGGCCACTGTTATCGAACACTCTTGAAAGTATTGTCCGAGCTTCCGGGATGCCATGAATACTGCATACGCTATCTTCTGATAGTGTGGGTAACGGGACTTGCAGGGGGTTAACACAGTGGATACATAATACACTAGTTTTTGAAGAGGGAATTTGTGCCCTTCTTTCTCTCGTTCGACAACGAGTACCGCGCTTACAACTTGATGCGTTGCTGCGATGTATAGCAACATTGGTTCGCCCAGATTGGGCGCAGCCAGGACCGGATTTGTTGCCAATATGGCCTTTATTTCTTCGAGTCCGGCAGTGGCAGCATCCGTCCACTCGAAGTGTTCGGTGCGCCTGAGGAGGCGATAGAGGGGCAACGCCTTTTCTCCTAGACGGGAGATAAAGTGGCTTAGAGCTGCCACACATCCTGTTAATTTTTGTATTTGTTTGAGGTCTTTTGGAATGTCCAACTGTGACAGAGCTCGGATTTTAGCTGGATTTGCTTCGATTCCTCTACCGGATACGATGAAGCCCAGCAGCTTTCCGGCTGGTACACCGAAAACACATTTTTCCGGATTCAGCTTGATGTCATATGCTCTGAGGTTGTCGAACGTGAGCCTCAAATCGTCTACTAGAGTTTCGATGTGTTTTGTTTTGACGACTACGTCGTCTACGTATGCCTCGACTGTTTTGCCAATCTGGGTAGCCAGACATGTTTGAATCATGCGCTGATATGTTGCGCCGGTGTTTTGAAGTCCGAAGGGCATCGTGTTGAAGCAGAATGGTCCGTAAGGGGTGATGAATGCCGTGGCGGCTTGGTCTGCTTCCGCCATCTTGATTTGATGGTAGCCAGAGTATGCGTCGAGCAAGCACAATGAATCGTGCCCTGCGGTAGCATCGATAATTTGGTCGATGCGGGGGAGAGGGAAGGGATCCTTTTGGCAAGCCTTATTGAGGTCTTTAAAATCGACACAGAGGCGCCAGGATTTGTCCTTCTTTGGTACCATTACCAATCCGGATGTGATATCTCTGATGAATCCGGCTTCCAATAGTTTGGCTAGCTCTTCTCCCATTGCCTGTCTTCTGGGTTCGAAAAATCGTCGAAGAGCCTGTTTGACTGGCTTAAATCCTTTTAGGATGTTTAGGCTGTGTTACGCCAACTGCGTGGGATTCGGGCATATCCGAAGGATGCCAGTAAAATGTCCCAATTTTCCGAAGGAATTCAAGCAGAGCAGCGTCTACTTCGGGGTTCAATTGTGCCCCGATGGAGGCCGTCTTTGTTGGGTCCATTGGATGGACCTGGAATTTTATTATTTCATCTGCTGGTTTGAAGGAGGTGGACTTGGATCTTTTATCGAGTATCACATCGTCCCTGTTCACCGTAGAGCGCAGCGCGGTAAGTTCTTCTGCTGCTAAGGCTTCGGATAGTGCCTCCAGGGCTAGTGCGGCTGTCTTGTTTTCGCACGCGAGTGCTATATCCGGATCACTAGCGAGTGATTATTCCACCGGCCCTGCATTTTGAGCTTCATGTACCCGTAATGAGGTACTGCTTGAAAAATTGTGAATGCCTCTCGTCCTAATATAGCGTGATATCCGCTGTTGAACGGGGCCACTTGGAACGTGACTTCTTCGGATCTATAATTTTCCGGCGAGCCGAACACCACATCGAGTGTGATTTTTCTGGTGCAGCGCGCTTCCCGGCTAGGGATTATTCCTCTGAAGGTTGTGCTGCTTCGCTCAATACGGCTCCAATCGATTTCCATTTTCGCAGAGTTTCCTCGTAAATGAGGTTTAATCCGCTGCCGCCATCCATGAGGACTTTTGTCAGTCGAAACCCGTCCACCATGGGACTAAGCACCAGTGCGGCTGGTGCTCTGGCTATTCGGAATTTAGGCTCGTCGCTAACATTGAAGGTAATAGCTGTGTCGCTCCATGGATTTGCTGCTGCTACTTGGTAGACTTCGGCGAGTCCGCGGATTGTTTGTTTTCGCATGTTGTTTGATGCGAAGGTCTCTAAGACTGTTGATACCGTACCGGTATTGTTGGAGTGGTTTTGCGGGGCTAGAAGCTCCTCGCCACTTTTGGCCACCTGCCGTAATATCCAACATGCTCCAAGGCTATGTGTTGGGACGGCTCCCTCTGTACTATGAAGCTTACAGGGTCCATTGAGCCATCCCTCCAGTACGGTTCCGTTTCCCTTATTGGGTTTTTGTTTTTTTGTTTTTGCATCTGGGGCCTGAGTGTAAGGCACCCTTTTGTTGCGGACTGGGGTTGGGGCCGGATTATCCCAAAATTGATTTTCGGTTTTCCGGAAACTCTCCATTGCACAGTACTTTCGTACTATGGACACCAGATCGGTGAAGCGTGTAATTGTGATGATCGATGGCATTCAGTATTCCCTTGTCCATGCAATTATTGCAGAAAATTGAGATTGCGTTTTCCTCTCGACAGTCCTTTATCCTGTCCATAACCAGGAGGAATCGGCCCGAGAGTGATGTCTTTGTTTCAGCGGGCTCTTGCCGTATTAGAGATAGATCGCATATGTCTGGGCGGGTGGGTGGACTAAAATCCGGATCCCTGCCCATCTTGGGGCTTAAAGGCCGAGAAGTTTCCGAATTCGGAAGCTTGGGTTGCTAGATGCGATCCAGCGAGTCCGGAGCGATGCATGGTTTTAAGTTCAATGCTCGATCGAAGTCCGTCCCTCCGCGGAGACTAGTTTTCAATATAGGCGAAGAGTTGCCGTATTGCTCCTCTACCACTGCGACGTGGTGGGTGGCCTGGGGAGAGTTAATCTCTCTCAGATCGGTTTTAAGCCCAATCTGATTGTAGTCTGTAGCGACTCCTAGGGCGGCGATGCGATCCAAGAGCTCGTTAACGGACGAGAGCTCTATCGGATCCAACTATTCAGCAGATTTCGAGCTGACGCGAAGATTGCTTCTGACGACTTGAGAAGTCATTGTCGAAGCGGTGGCCGGACAGGCGGTCATTAGAAAACCACCTAGCCGGATAGTTTGGCCGGCGGCCAAGGCCCCTTTGGTGAAAACAACGTCTTTGAAGACGGGTGGAGGCATCTTTCCTATCGGTGACGGCACAGAGGAACTCTCAATGAAAGCACCAATGTCGGTGTCAAAACCGGCGGATCTCGGGTAGGGGGTCCCGAACTGTGCGTCTAGGCGGATGGTAACAGGAGACGAGGGACACGATGTTTTACCCAGGTTCAGGCCCTCTCGATGGAGGTAAAACCCTACGTCCTGCTTGATTAATATTGATGATATGGGTAGTACAAGAGTGGATCTACCACGAGATCAAGGAGGCTAAACCCTAAAGCTAGCCTATGGTATGATTGTTGTAATGTATGTTGTGTCCTACGGACTAAAGCCCTCCAGTTTATCTGAGACACGGAGGAGGCTAGGGTTACACAGACTCGGTTACAATGGTAGGAGATCTACATATCCGTATCGCCAAGCTTGCCTTCCACGCCAAGGAAAGTCCCATCCGGACACAGGACGGAGTCTTCAATCTTGTATCTTCGTAGTCTTGGAGTCCGGCGGACGATGATAGTCCGGCTGTCTAGACACCCCCTAGTCCAGGACTCCCTCAACCGGCATGTCCGATGGGTGCCAGGCGAAAATATCCCAATTCTCGCATAAAAATTGTAGTGCGGCGTCTATTGCGGGGATCAACTGTGTCCCGATGGAAGCTGTCTTCATGGGGTCCGTTGGATCGACTTGGAATTTGACTATTTCGTCTGCGGGTTTGAATGAGGTGGACTTGGGTCGCTTGTCGAGTATCACGTCGTCCCTGTCCATGGTGGCCAGTAGTGTTGTTAATTCTTCGGCTGCTAGGGCTTCGGATAATGCCTCCAGGGCCAGTGCTGCGGTTTTGTTTTCGGCGCGGAGTGCGAGGTCCGGATCACTGGCTGGAGTGATTATTCCATTGGGCCCAGGGATTTTAAGCTTCATGTACCCATAATGGGGTATGGCTTGAAAGCTCGTAAACGCGTCCCGCCCCAAAAGGGCGTGGTATCCGCTGCTAAAAGGAGCCACTTGGAATGTGATTTCTTTGGACCTATAATTTTCCGGGGTGCCGAACACCACATCGAGTGTGATTTTTCCCGCACACCGCGCTTCCCGACTAGGGATGATTCCCGTGAAGGTGGTGCCGCTTTGCTCAATGCGGCCTTTATCAATTTCCTTTTTGTTGAGCGTTTCTTCATAGATCAATTTCAATCCACTTCCGCTGTCCATGAGTACCTTAGTGAGCCGGAAGCCGTCCACGATTGGGCTAAGGACCAGAGCGGCCGGTGCCCGGACAGTCTGGAATCAAGGTCCATCACTGGCATTAAAAGTTATAGCAGTGTCGTTCCAGGGGTTTATCTTCACCACATGGCAAACTTCAGCATAGCTTCGATGAGCTCGCTTGCACTGATTGTGTTCGTTGGCGGGATGTTGTTCTGCTTTATGGCTTGCAAGAAGATCCTCGCCACTTTTTGCAACCTGCCGAAGTATCCAACATGCTCTAAGGCTATGAGTTGGTGCCGTGTCCGGTGTGCTGTGGAGTTTACATGGTCCAGTGAGCCATTCTTCCAATACGGTTCCCTGCCCTGGGGTGTGCTTTGGTCTCTTGGGGACAGGATCGGCCGACTTACGGGAGTTCGCCCATTTAGTTCGGACAAAGGTCTTGGTGAGAGTCGTACTGTCCCAAAATTCAGTTTGGCTTTTCCAAGCGCTTTCCATCGCACAGTACTTTTGTACTATCATTTCCAAATCTGCGAAGCATACTATGTCACGGCGGCTTATAGCATTAAGGAGTCCTTTGTCCGTGCAGTTTTTGCAGAAGAGTAAGACTATATTCTCCTCGCGGCAGTCCTTGACCTTGTTAAGTGTAATGAGGAATCTGGCCCAGTAGCAATGTACGGTCTCCTAGGGATCTTGCCTGATACGGGAGAGGCGGTGGTCCTGGTAGGTGCTGTTAGCTAAATCCGGATTCTGGTCCGATCTAACGCCCAGGGGCGTGGGAAGCTCCGAGCCTGACAGCTCGGGATCTGCGGTGTCACCCAATTTCTTCGGCCCAATGCCCGATTCTAAGTCCGGGACCTGGGTCATGTCTTCCTCTAAGCAGGTCTTTGGCTCAAGGAGTTCGGTTATCTGGACACAATTCGTCCTCAAAGTCAAGGGATGGTCCGTGTGAGGTTCCTCCACTACCGCTATCTCATGGGTGGCCGGCGGGGATCTGATGTCCCTTTGGTCGGGTTTAAGCCCGATCCGGTCATAGTCTGTAGCGACTCCCAGAGCGGCGATGCGATCCAAGAGCTCATTGAGGGAGGAGACCTCCATTGGATCTATCTGTCCGGTGAGTTTCGAACTGACGTGAAGGTTATGATTGATGACCCGAGAGGCCATCGTCGGCGCTACCGCCGATGGGGCGGCCATGATAAAGCCGCCGAGTCGGAGAGTTGGGCCTACAGCCAGAGCTCCCTCCGAGGTAATGTTGTCCTTGATGACGAGATGAGCCATCAAGCCTTGCGGCGACGACACAGAGGAACTCTCAATGAAAGCACCAATGTCGGTGTCAAATCCGGCGGATCTCGGGTAGGGGGTCCCGATCTATGCGTCAAGGCTGATGGTAACACGAAGCAAGGGACGCAGATGTTTACCCAGGTTCGGGCCCTCTCGATGGAGGTAAAACCCTACTTCCTTCTTGATTAATATTGAAGATATGGGTAGTACAAGAGTAGATCTACCACGAGATCGTAGAGGCTAAACCCTAGAAGCTAGCCTATGATGGTATGATTGTAACTGTGATCGGCCTTCTAAGGACCAACCTCTCCAGTTTATATAGACATCGGAGAGGGCTAGGGTTTACATAGAGTCGGTTACAAGGAAGGAAACACAATATCCGGATTGCCAAGCTTGCCTTCCACGCCAAGGAGAGCCCCATCCGGACACAGGCCGAAGTCTTGAGTCTTGTATCTTCATGCTTCAATAGTCAGGATGTTGTACACAGTCCGGCTGTCCGGATACCCCCTAATCCAGGACTCCCTCAGTCGTGTTGCCTCCTGGCTATAAATAGCCCACCCCCTAAGCCATAAATTGGTGGCTGCTCAGAGTTAGTGCACGGCTTTTGTCGTTCAAGAGCAACCCACCTCCAAAGCATTCGAGAGAGAAATCCTTGCGAGGAAAAAGCCCAAAACACCTAGAGCCAAAGAGTTTTAGGCATCACTGAAGTCTTTCTATCCGCGTGATCTAAAGACTTGTTACACTTGAGGATTGTGAATCCTCCAGCCGGTTAGGCGTCGCATTCTGAGCATCCAAGAGTCATTGTGGATTGCCGATGAACGAAGTCTGTGAAGGTTTGGAAGTCTACCTCGAAGTCTTACCACAGTGATGGGGTGAGGACTGGGTGTCCTTAGCTCAAGGGGAATAAGGTGAAGACTCGGTCTCCTGAGTTAAATCTTAGCCACCCTAACCAGACATATACTTGTCACAACAATTGGAACTGGTCGACGAAATCCTTGTCTTCGTCAAGTTACTGTTGCTATCCTCTACTCTCCTTAATTTACAGTTGTTTTCATGAAGTCATTGCTTGCCTGTTGTCGCGGCCGATGGGTGGCGCGGCACCTATGGGGCCGGGGCCCCTTCGTGTGTTCGGTACGGGGCGGAGGCTGCGCGGAGAGCAGATCGAGGCGATGCACGGGATTTTACCCAGCTTGGCCGCGATGGTCGCAGAAACCCTCTGCTGCATTGTGTTGTATTTGATCTTGCTCAAGAATGCGAGCAAAACGGTGGAGTGGTGTGTGAAATCCTCGCGAGAGTCGCTAGTCGCGGCACCCTCTCGCCAGAATAGCGAATGGTCGGAACCCTCTGTCCGAGTAGCCGATTGTTCGAACCCCCTCTACGTTGTGCATGGGCCTCCTTTTATAGGGCAAGGGGTCACCGACAGGTGTCAACGTGAGGTAGAGGGGTAAAAACGTAAAAGAGGTGGTAGTTGGAGCAGGCGGAACAAGTGCAGCTACGATGCTTTCTACCTACTTTTGACAGAGGGGACAAGGGCATTAAATGCCCGTCGCCGTCGCCCAAAAGCTCCGCCATTCGTCTTCTTTCGCCACGGCGGTGAAGCCACCACCGTGGAGTGCCACCGCATTCTTCATGCAGCACTGCCACCCGCCACGCTGTCTCTCGAGAAGGCTGGAGGCGACGCGTGGCGAATTAATGAGCTGGGTGCGGGCACGCGATAGCTCTCCCAAGCAAGCACCTTGGGGCCTTGATCTTGCCGGCCCGGGCTTGTCGGGCTCAGTGACTTGCCGCCTCGGGTCCTCGCCGGAGCGGCGCCGAGGCGTGTCTTCGTGATGTGGTCTTCGGTCCTCCCGACGAGCTCCTCTCGCCGGGATCTGCAGGATTAATGTGGCCTTGAGCCTGATGGCCTTCCGGCAAGCTCCTCTTGCCGGGTCTTGAGTTTCTATCTCATATACTTTGTTCTTGAACGGCTTGGTGTGGAGCGGAGATGGTCTCCGCAAGCATACGGTGGATCTAGCCGTGGGAGCTGAGGCTGCCCGCAGTACAAGTTGGGGGTACCGAGGTACCCCTACCTTAGTACACCGACAGAGCCCCGGCCTGGGCTATACACGGTGCCGAGCGCTGGGCCAGGCCCAAGACAAGACGGCGCGCTGAAGCCCACGGCGCTGTCGAATCCACTTCCGCCTCTCGCCGCTTTTCCCGCAGCAGCACGCGTTGATTGCGGCGCCGTGGGATGGGACGTGCCCACGTCCCTTAATGAGGAGAGCGGAACGCGCCCCCGCCCCACTTCCCCATAAAAACAGAGGCAGCAGGCGCGGTTCCCCTCCATTGCTTTCATTGCTTCTTCTTCCTCCGCCAGAAAACCCTCCTCGCGCTCCACCTCCGCGCCTCCTCCGCTGTTCCTTTCGTCCGCGGCGTCGCCGGACCCTCATCCCCCTTCCCTCGCCGCTGCCGTTATGGCCCCGAAGACCAGGAAGGGGAAGGAGAAGGCGGAAGGCACCAAAAGGGAGAAATCCGAGCAGGCGGAAGAGCTTGCTCAGATGCGGAGGGAGAATATCGTCTTCCCGCCGCGGCTCGGCGTGGACGAACTCTGGGGCAAGTACTTCTTGTTCTGGTCCAAGAGGACCTCAGCGCATCCTCGGACCAGCGCCCACCCGGCCAACCTCAAGGACAACTATCCCGGCGGGTACCATTTCTTCGCAGCTTTCTTTCACTGCGGTCTTTGTCCTCCTTTCTCTGAATTCTTCTGTACCATTATGCACACATATGGCTTCCACCTTCTCGATTTCACCCCCAACGCCGCCCTCACAATGGCGGTTTCGCGACATATGTGTGAGAACTTGAGGGATCCACCCAAATGTAGCTCTGTTCAGCATTTCTTTACCCGAGAGCAGAGCCCTGCCCCCTCTCCGGAGGAATTTCTTGGGTTTTCCGCCTGAACTCAAGAGGTCGACTTGCCGGGAGCTCCGCATCAAGTGGGATGAGTGGCGCTGGACTGGTGCTGGATCGCCGAGGACGAGCCGCAGCCCTTCACCGCAGCGCACCGCGCCCGCTGAGCGGGCAGAGATTGAGCGAATCGACTCGACGATGTCAAGCTCGACGCTGCCCTCATCCGGATTCTTCGCCCCGCACGCTGGGCTGTCCACCGCAATGTAGGCGCAGATTTTCTCCGCCGCCAGACGCTCTCCAAGACAGTAAAAAGGCCGGCTGGGAGTATGGCGGCGCGGGGATATAATGAGGCTGCGACGGGCTGAACTTCAACTTCACGACGCCGAGCCGAGGGGATGGTCCGGAGCTCTTTAAATACGACCGGCCCATCCAGAGTGGTTCAGCTTCCTCGGCAAGTGGTGCCCCTCGCAATAACGTGGCCCGGATCGATCTCGCCATGATGCCCGCAGGTGATTCCACGGCGTGAGCGTTCATGGATTCCGCTGAGCCGGCCGACATCATCAACTTCTTGACACCCTCGAGGAGGCGGCGAAAAACAAGGATGAGATCCGCGGTGACACGGGACACCACGGATCAGAGATCGCGTACATAGCCTCCGGGTGAGAAGAGGCTGCAGCCGCAGCGGCAGGAGAATTTGATTGCACGCCCGAGGAGGAGGAGGCTGCGGAGGAGTCCTATCAAGCGGAGGCGACGGAGATCTGCCGGTTCTTTGAAACTTCCTCCCGCGCGCTTGCCGGGTCCTTCCCTGAGGCACTCCGGATCCACGGAATTGTGGCGAAATCGCGGTAAGCGGTGGCGCTGCCGGAGGGAGCAGAGGCGCCGAGGGAGCAGAGGCGCCGAGGGAGCCGGGCGCCAAGGTAAAGGGGTCAGCACGGGTGCCGGGTCCGGCGAGCCAGCCCGGGCGAGGAGGAGGGGAGAACGTCGCGTCGCCGATGATGCCGGTGGGTCCACGGACCTTTATGATGACGACGCTCCTCGCTGCCGAAACCTCCGCGCCGGGCGAGCCCCTAGCGTTCTCCGCTGAAGCGCCCGCAAGGCAGCAGGAGTGACGCATAAGCCCCGCAATGCCAGCTCGCCGGCAGCGCAAGCTTCCTGGGAGTCGAGCGTGCCGGGCGACAACGCACCAGATGTGGCGGAGGCGACGCGGGCAGGCCACGGCAAAGGCGCCCATAAGTCGGCGCCGAGCGGTCAGGCCTCGAGCGGGCGGCGGCTCCGCCCACTTCTCGGTCTCGACCGCCACAGGCCGGTCTTCGCAGCCCCAGCCCGAGACCGCATAAGCGCCGAGAGGGCCTTCGCTCTTCGCCTCACACACCGCCGGCCCCAGTGCGGACGACCTCTCCGCCTTGAGCGAAGACGACGAGGAGGAACAGGAGTGAGTCCCCAAGACCTTCATCTTCGTGAATTTCGCCTCGGCCATTGCTGATGCTAATCTTGCTTTTTGTGTCGACTTCAGGACCTTGACTGAGCGGGCGAAGAGAGCCAAGGTGCCCGTGGTCGAGATTGCGGACGGCTCGCCTGGTCGAGGCCGAGACGCCCGACTCGAGTTTGCGGACCGAAAAGCCGCCCCGAGAGTAGCCCCCCAGTGCAGCCCCCAACAGAAGTCCGGGTTCCGCACCTTCGCTTGCGGGTACATCTGATAGCTTTATCTTGTCCCAATTTCTTGACGTGTTTGCCTTGACTTGCGCAGGATGGAGCCGCAGCAGACAGAGCATCCGGAGGTCGCCCCGAGGAGCGGGCAGTCCCTCCATCCCGCCAAGGCCGATTCCCCGGCAAGGAGAGGCCCCGCCAAGGGCGGGCACTCCGCCAAGGGCGAGTAGCCCACGAGGGCGGGCTACTCGGCAAGGGATGGTTCGGCAAGAGAGCTGCCGCCAAGACGCCCATCAGGGTAAGTTCTGCGACTCCGCCTTTTCGGTGTTGTCTTTCTTTGGATATTTGTTTGAACCGCTTTTGCTTTTCCTTTTTCTTCTAGACCTCCCCTCCCGGAGCGGACGGAGACGGAGGTCGCTGTCGGGAGGAGGAGGACGTGCATGGTGGCGGCGATGGTGCTCTCGCTGCCGAGGACGCGGCGGGGGCCGCCAACCACACGCGCTCGAACTGCCTCGGCTTCCGACGCAGCTGCCGGAGAGGGGACGGCAAGCGCACCACCAGTCCGGAGGCTGCAGGGGCTGTCTGCCGCGCCGGTCGCCGATCCCTCCGCCGGGCGTAACAGCCCGGTTGCTACTTGAAGCCCCTAACGGTGTCTTCATCCAGATGCCGTGGGCTTCTTCGTCATGGCGCCGGAGGGCGAGGCCTTGACGGGAGATCCCGCCCGCTGGTTTGAAGGTCGTGGAGGGCGGCGGAGCAGTGGGCCCGATGAGGAGAAGCTGCTTCAACAGATCATGGCCCTTACCGCGTTCGCAGCGGCTTGCTTCCCGGAAGCCCTTGCCGCCAAGGCCGCCGAGGAGATGGAGAAACGCGCAGCGGAGTTCGTGCTGCCAATCAAGCTGCTCTCCGCGAGGTGTCGGAGAGGCGCGAGCAGCTTGCCGGGCAAAGATGAAGAGTGGCTGTTGGAGAAAGCCGAGGCTGAGGAGCAACGGCTCGCCGGGTGGAGCTGTCCCGGCGAAGGGGAGCTCAACCAGCTGAAGGTCGCCGACGCCCACGAGGAAGACCTCGCCGCCGGGAGCAAGCCCTTGGCGGGAGTTGAAGGAGGCGAACGCGCCCGGCGATCAAGGAGGCCGCCAAGAAGGATCTCGCCGCCAAGGTCGCAAGCAAGCGAGGAGGCTGTTGAAGGTGGACTCGGAGAAGATCGCCCGCTGCGCGGGAGCGCTGGGAGTTCACTCGCACCAACTCGAGCTCCAGCGCGTCTTGCTGAGAAGGGCGACGAGTTGAAGGCCGCCAGGATTCCGTCGAGGATCTTGAGCGGAAAATTTTCTGTTGACGGACTCGCTGACGCTGCGGGCAGAAACCAAATCGGAAGGAAGAGCTCCGTGAGGAGCGATCCTTAGTGGCCGGCGCCAACAGAGCGGCCGAGGATTTCCGCCGCATCGCCGAGATATGGACCGAGGAATTGGTGTCCTCCCGAACCGCCATTGACCAGGAGCCGCTGGCGCTGAAGTTGGAGCACCTCATTTACTCCCGGATCAAACCTCGCTCACGGTGCCAAGCTCAGCCTCTTCTTCGAAGTCGCGCCGGCTCTCGCAAACCTGCGGGACGAAGAAGATCCCGCAAGAGCTTCGCCGAGGAGGCGCGCCTCTGTCTTGCTGAGGAACCATGGAGCGCGTGCTGACGAAGATCGTATACCGCAACCCCGGTATAAACCTCTCCAACGTCCTTCGTAGCTTGCCGGCCGACGCGGACATGGAGGCCTTGAAGGAGCAAGTCGCCCACATCATTGCCAAAGTGAACAAGATCCCCAGGATGGAGGGCGGCCGCGTAGACTAGGCCCCTCTTTCTTCTCTCTCTTCTCTTTTTTTTTATCTTCGTTTGCTTTTGCTGCTGCACAAGTCGCTACGAACTTATTAGTTACCGCGACAAGTTATCCTTTGCAGGATATTTACCTTTATTTTGACCAATGATCGCGGAATCAATTCCCTTGTTTTGATTCTCAACTCTGTATGCTTCAACCTTACGCTTCTAGGGAAGACTTGCCGGCAAGGGGCAAGGCCTTACCGGCAAGCAACCTTTCATGACCAGTCGCAACACACTTAACTTGCAGCGTCGACTCGAACGCAAGATAAGGGCACGGCTGTCCGTCGGCAGGTTCCTCCGAGCACAGGTTTTCCATACAAGGTGTGGTTGTTCAAGGAAGGCAATCTCAAAATTTAAAATTTTGAGCTGCATAAATCCGTAACTTAGCTTTCGAGGCTGCGCGTTCTCCGGCAGGTTCCCTTTCTTGAACAGCACTTGGAGTGCTTGGTTCATCCTTCATTTCCTCCCCTCCGGCAAACTTGTGCGGGAGGAACATTTCTTTGCTTACGAAACAAGGAGAAAAAGAAGAGAAGCAGGCACGTGGCTTTTTGACGCGCTATTGCTTGTCGGACACGCGTGCCATACGGAAAAATGCCAGATAACTCATGCAAATGGCAAAGAAGAGCATGGAAAAGAGGCAAATAACGCAAGACACGGAAACTTTATTGCTGCACGGGGTCTGCGCCCGGCTTTGTACAAAGGGTTACATGCAGCGGCGGCAAGGCTTTTGTACAAAAGGAGGTTGCCGGAGCGGATCACGGCGACCGCGCCTTATGGGTAGAACTTGCGAAGATGCTCTATGTTCAGGAATTACTCATCGGGCAAGCCTTCTTGGTCTCGAGCGGACGGCGCGGGTCTCGTGACTTGTCTCACCCGATAAGGGCCTTCCCACGGCGTCAACTTGTTGGAATTCTTGGCGGACTGAACACGCCGAAGAACAAGGTCGCCTTCCTCGAGGCTCTGGCTTTGACCTTGCGGCTATGGTAGCGGCGCAAGGCTTGCTGGTATCGAGCAGCTCGTCTGCAGCACAGAGCGTCCCTCCTCGAGGAGCAATCGTCGTCTTGTCGCGATTGCTCTTGCTCAAAGCTCATCATAGCGAGCACTCGAGGAGATCCGTATACGAGTTCCGTGGGGAGAAGCTGCTTACGCTCCATAGACTAGAGCAAAGGGTGTCTGCCCGGTGGCTCGGTTTGGTGTCGTTCGATTGACGAGAGAGCCGCGGCAGCTCCTCTATCAATTTCTTCCGCACTTCGCGCACTGTCGAAAGTTCTTGTCTTGAGTCAGCGCAACACTTCCGCATTGGCCCTTTCTTGACCGTTGCTCCTTGGGTGAGCAACAGGCGAAAGCAGACCTTGGCGCCAAGGTCTTGGACATATTGCATGAAGGTGCGGTGGTGAATTGTGTACCGTTATCGGTGATAATCCGGTTGGGGATCGAAGCGGCATACAATCGACTGAAGAACTTGATTGCTTGATGTGGTTGTCACCTTTCTCACTGGCTCCACTTCCGGCCACTTTGTGAACTTGTCATGCTACGTACAAGTACTCAAAGCCCCGACGCAAACGAGGAAGGGGCCGAGGATGTCGAGCCCCCAGACCGAGAAGGGCCAAGACAAAGGGATTGTTTGGAGAGCTTGAGCTGGCTGATGAATTTGCTTTGCATGGAACTGACACGCTTCACACTTGGTTACTAGTGCAGTTGCATCTTGGAGAGCTTCTGGCCAAAAGAACCCTTGCCGGAAAGCCTTTCCGGCAAGCGCCCTTGCGCCAATGTGGTGGCCGCAGATGCCTCCGTGAACCTCTGCCAGCAGCTGTTGTCCATCTTCCCTAGAGATGCACTTCAATCTGACACCATTGAGCCTTCTTCTGTATAGCTCGTTGTCCACGAACTGGTACATACTTGACTGTCTGGTTATCCTTTCTATCTCTTCAGGATCGTCAGGAAGTTCTCCAGTTTGTAGGAAACGGACGATCTGCTGCGCCCATGCCGGAGCCCGGGGCTCGACGACCAGGACTAAAGGCATGAGGGCTCGCTCGGGAACCTTCGCTTCTCGGCAGAATCTCGGCTCCGTCGGGCTGAAGGTTCCCGGCAAGCTTGCGGGGCAAGTCTTGTCGGGAACACTTGCTTCGATCGCCAGATCGATGATCGGCGGAGGCGATTGTTCCTCGGCGTTACGGAGGTTAATCACAGGGACTTTGGCGGCCTCGGGGAGGTCCGCGGCAAGTAGTCGCCGGACACCAACTTTCTCTTCTTGGACTGCCCAATTGATGGTGCCACGGAAGGTTGAGTCAGCTGAGCAAGAAGGTCCACTGGTTCCTGAGTAACTTCATTGAAGCACACTTTGAAAGGCCGTCTGCGATTTCATTACGAGCTCTCGGAATGTGTTCCATCTGCAGACCTTCAAAGTGCTCCTCAAGCTTCCTTACTTCATCTACATAGGCTTCCATCAAAGGGCTCGATAGTTCTTGTTAACTTGCGGACCACCAAGCTAGGAATCCCCCACAATCAGCTTCTTGATCCCAAGCTCGGCCGCAATCCACGAGGCGGCAAGCAACCCTCATATTCAGCGGTGTTGTTTGTCGCTTGCTCTCTTGGAAAGTGCATTTGGATAACATACTTGAGGTGCTCTCCGGTTGGCGCGATAGTCTGACCTTGACGGGCGGCTTATAGAGAAGGCACCATCGAAGTACATTACCCATTCACTCGTCGCTCCTTGTCGGGTGTACTTGTTTCTTGAACTTCTTCATCGGTGTTGGGGTCCATTCTGCTATAAATTCTGCGAGCCGGCTCTGTATGGTTGAAATACTTTCAAACTTGAGTCGGCTCGACAATTCAGTGCCCACTCAGCGATCCTGCTGTTGCTTCGGGTTGTGCAATATCCTCTTGGTGAAGCAGTGACCCTTGTTATCTCGTGTGCTTGGAAGTAGTGGCGCAGCTTTCTTGAGGCCATGAGGAGGCCAAAAGCAACTTTGTACACGGAGTATCTTGATCTGGCTCCACGGAGAAGGGAGCTTACAAAATACACCGGACGCTGCACCATCTTTTCGCACCTCGCCTTGCTCCTGCCAGGGCTGTCCTTGCGGGGCAGGGCTTGCCGGAACAGCCCCTGCTTGTCATTGGGCTGGCTTGCGGTGGTGCGGCCTCCTCGTCGGACTCCTCTCCGCTACTAGCGCAGCACTCACCACTTGGTTGGTTGCCGCTAGGTATAGCAGACAATTTCTCCTGTGGCTTAGGTGCGACAAGTATTGGAGTGGAGGGGACAGGTAATGTTTCAAGTCTTGCTGTCTCCGCTTGGAGTCCACTTCATGGGTCCCGCCTTCTTCAAGATTTTGAAGAAGGGCAGGCCTTCGGCGAACTTTGAAATGAATCTCTTGAGGCAGCCACACAACCTGCGAGCCTTGACATCCTTGATCCGCCTTGGGGCTTGGATCTGCTCAATGGCTTTAATCTTGTCGGGGTTGGCTTGATCCCCTCTGAGACACAAAGAACCGAGAAGCTTGCGGAGGGACCCCAAAGCGCACTTCTCGGGGTTCAATTTTAATTGTATCCTGCGCAGGTTACGGAATGTCTCTTCTAAATCTTGAATCGGGTATCCTTGCTCTTGCTCTTCACCACGATGTCATCCATGTAAGCTTCTACATTTACGTGGATCTGTGGCTCAAAAGCGATATACACTACCCTGCAAAGCGTTGACCCTGCATTCTTCAGTCCAAATGGCATGCGTATGAAGCAATAGGTGCCACATGGAGTGATGAGCGCAGTTTCTCTTCATCTTCTTTGGCCATGAAGATCTGGTGATAGCTGAGTGCACGCATCAAGAAAGCGAGTAGCTCATCCGGCGGTGGAGTCAACAATCTGGTCGATCTTGCGCGGCAAGGAATGGATCCTTGGGACATGCTTTATTCACATCGGTGAAGTCTATACATAGTCTCCATTTCCCATTGGCCTTGCTTACGACAAGCCGGGTTTGCTAGCCACGTCGGATGGATCACACCTGACTAGGCCAGCTGCCTCTAGTTTCTTGATTTCTTCATTGATGAACTCTTGGCGTTCCACGGCTTGTTTCCTCACTTTTTGCTTGGCGGGCGCGCATGGGGGCAAGCGGCAAGCTTGTATCAATTACCTTCACAGGAACACGGGGATGTCGGATGGTTGCCATGCAAACACATCGACATTCGCCGCGCGAGGAAAACTGACAGCGCTTTCCTATTCAGCATCAGCGTGGCGATGGTGAAGGTACCACGGTGCCGTCCTCCTGGCGGACACCTTCTTGGTTGCGGTGGAGCAGCCATTCCTTTTATCCTTGCGGTGGAGCTCGATGGGGCGTCCTCGGCGGCAGCGCGACACTCGAAAGGTGCGATTGCGGAGTGGGCCCGGGCGCTTCGCCGTGCCAGTCTTCGTCTTTTCCCTTTGGGAACTTCAGCGGCAAGTGCATCCTTGTCGGACGCGCGACGCATCGGTAAATCTGGTCGGTGCGGATAAGCGCGTCTTTCTTGTCGCTGCGAGACGGTGATGGCGCTTATCGGACCCGGCATCTTGAGCACGTTATGGCGTAATGGGAAGCCGCCATGAACTTGGCGGGCGGGGCGCGAGTATCCGATATATAAGCGGAATATCGGCGACGTCGAAGTAATAGCCTTCGGTCTGAAGTTGACCTCCGCCAAAGGTCACCGGCAAGGTGATTTTCCCCTTGGCTTGCTTCTCCCGGGTTGATTCCTTGGAAGGGCGGTCTCTTGAGCTCGTCGTGCAGGATTTGGAGTTTCTTGATCACAGCGAGAGAAATCAAGTTCAGCCCGGCCCGCCATCGACCAACATCTTGGTGACCTTGAGGTTGCGGATGGTGGGCGAGACCAACATCGGCGAGCACCCGACCGCGGTGGTGCGGTCGGGTGATCCTCAAGATCGAAAATGATGGGCGTCTTTGGACCATTTGAGGAGTCTGCGTGACTCCATGGGCGGCTCTGCCGCATTCACCTCCGTGCCTTTGCTTTAGTTGGCGGTGAGAGGTGTGTATGGCGCCACCGTCAGCATACAGGACCTCCGTGGCCTTCGAAATTCCTGCTCCTTGTCGTCCTCATCCTCCATGTCCTCTTCGCGTCTTCTTCGTCCTTGTCGCGGCTCCGGAAGGTCGGTCACCTTGTCGCCCGCTTGGCCTTGCAGGAGGTCCTCCCGACCGACGAGCGGCCGCTTCTTTCGGTTCTCCTCCGCCACCTTGGGCCCTCTCCTTGTCGCGCTCTCGTACTCAGCCTTTTGCTGCTCGGCAGAGATAATCAGCAGCTTGCAGTTGTAGAAGTCGTGGCCTTTGGTGCAGTGGATTTTGCGATATTGCTTGCGAGGCGCCCTGCTTATCGGCTCCGCCGAGGGCAAGCTCCTTGCGGAACTGCCAATCTGTGTTTGCTTGGCGGGAGCTTCCTTGCGGACTTTTCGACGGCAAGCACCTGTTCCTTGTTCTTCTTGGAAGACACTGTCGCGGCGCTTCTTTGCGGGCGGCGTCGTCGGTCGCTTCCTCCTGCGGACATCCTCCCGGGAAGCCTCCTCCCTCTTCCGCGCGTCGCATTTGTCGACCAGGGCATAAAGCTCGTGACATCCCGGATCTTAGTCATCGCCATCTCTTCACGCATGCGGCGGATTCGCATGCGTTACGGTGGAGCAGCGCGATAACAGCGGCGGGGTGGACATCGAGAATGTTGTGTTGCACGGCTGAAGCGTTGGATGTACTTGCGCGAGGATTCTCCTTCATACAGGCCAAAATGTGGAATCACTTTCTTGGCCGTGGGGTTTGTGGCCGCCGGTGAAGGCACCAACAAACTGATGACAAAGATCCGCCCAGAGGAAATGGAGCCCTCGGCAAGTGCATAAGCCAGAGCGAGCGTTCGGCCTAAGCCTGGCGGAAGTAGTTCGCGAGAATCTTCTCGTCGCGCCCGGCGGCTGCACGCGATGGTGTAAATCTTGAGAAACTCGAGGGGTGTGTCTTGCCGTCGTACTTCTCCGTCGTCGGGCTTGAAGTTTTTCATGCTGAAGCCTTTGGGCCGCGCGGAGTTCACGGGTGAAGCAGCAGGGCAGACCCGCCCAGCGTCTGACAATCGTCGCTGGCTCGCGAGCGTCGCGCCGCCGGCAGTGCTCCCAGCTCTCTGGTCAGTTATCGCCCGAGTCTCTCGGCGGCGCTCGATCGTGGTCCGAGCATCTTCTTGCCGCCCGCTCGTCGAGGACTGCGTTGATCTCGGCGAGCCAGCGGGTCAAGCGATGCCGTGGAGCCCGTCGTCGGCGTTATTCGGCGAGGCGGCGTCTTCGTTTCAGCGGCGGGAGTGCCCACAGTAATCGCACCCGGCGGTCTTGTCGCCGCGAGCTTCGCCTTCCGCTTGCAGCGGCGCGAGCCCGCGAGCTGCTGTTAACGATGCGTTGTTGGCGCGGCGACGAGGCTCTGGATGGTAGCCCTCCATTCCTCGACCTTGTCGCCGCGGAGAAGTCGAGAGCATTTCGCTCGTGGCGCTTCGCGAAGTGGAGGAAGCGGGAAGCGGCGCGAGGCGGGGCAGCGCTTCGGGCTTCGGCAGTGTTGGAAGGAGCGAGGTCTGTCGGCGCGCCGCTTTGCCCGTGTCTGGGCGAAGTCCGGGACATCTCGCGAGCCCGGCGTGTCCCTGTTCCAACAAGCGGATACCACCTCCTGTGGTATGGCGCTGCTGGTCGTCGTCTTGTTGAGAGGGCGTGGGTCTCTGAGGCGGCGTGGTCCTCCGTCACATCCCTGGATCAGGTGGTACGCGGCGCCCTCGCGGTGTCCACCCTTCTCACGGCGTCTCCTCCATTGCCGTCGGCTCCGGTGGCGGCGGGGAAAGCGGAGATGGTCGCGACCCTCGAAGCTCGTCTTGAGGCCATGGCGCGATTGTCGATGAAAGCTTGTGAAGGCTGGAGAGGTTGATGAAAAGTCTGGCGGCGAACGCGGATCAGGTTCGCACAACCTCGCGCCCTACTGGCGCGCCAGATGTCGCCATGACGATGGGTGGCGCGGCACCTATGGGGCAGGGCCTTCGTGTGTTGATGCAGGCGGAGGCTCGCGGCGGAAGCGGTCGGCGATGCTGCGGGATTTTACCCGGCAGACGCGATGGTCGCGTAAAACCCTCTTGCTGCATTGTGTTGTATTTGATCTTGCTCAAGAATGCGAGCAAAGCGGTGGAGTGGTGTGTGAAATCCTCGCGAGAATCGCTAGTCGCGGCACCCTCTCGCGAGAATAGCGAATGGTGGAACCCTCTGTCCGAGTAGCGATTGTTGAACCCCTCTCGTTGTGCATGGGCCTCCTTTTATAGGGCAAGGGGTCACCGACAGGTGTCAGCGTGAGGTAGAGGGGTAAAAGCGTAAAAGGGTGGTAGTTGGAGCAGTGCGAGGAGCAGTGCAGCTCTGATGCTTTCTACCTACTTTTGACGAGAGGGGGACAAGGGCATTAAATGCCCGTCGCCGTCGCCCAAAAGCTCCGCCATTCGTCTTCTTTACGCCCGGGCGGTGAAGCCACCACCGTGGAGTGCCACCGCATTCTTCATGCAACCTGACCACCGCCCAGCGTCTCTGGAGAAGGTGGAGGCGTGGCGTGGGCGAATGAGCTGGAGTGCGGGCACGTAGCATAGCTCTCCCGGCAAGCACCTTGCAGGGCCTTGATCTTGCGGGCCCAGGGGCTTGCCAGCTCTGTGACTTACCGCCCCGGGTCCTCGCCTGGGCGTAGCGCCGAGGCGTGTCTTGATGATGTGGTCTTCGGTCCTCGGCAGAGCTCCTCTCATGGGGATCTGCAGGATTAATGTGGCCTTGAGCACAGGAATGGCCTTCCCGGCAAGCTCCTCTTGCAGGGTCTTGAGTTTCTATCTCATATACTTTGTTCTTGAGCGGCTTGGTGTGGGCGGAGATGGTCTCCGGCAAGCATCTGAGTGGATCTAGCCGTGGGGAGCTGGGGCTGCCCGTGCACAAGTTGAGGTACTGAGGTACCCCTACCTTAGTACACCGACACCTGTCTAATCTGTTTGACTTCACACTATGAAGACTATTGTCTGTTTAGCTTCGTACTTTCCACCCTTTCTGATCATGTCTACCTAGTTGCAACTAGTCTTCATGCCTTCATTATGTTGTATGTTAGACTAATGCTTGCCTAGTGTAGCTTTCATTCTGCTACTTACTATATAAGCTCAGTTTACCTGTTTGTCTTCAAAGCCACCATGTTTTGAAGACTTTCATAAAAATCTCCTATTCACCCCCTCTAGTCGATAACTAGCACTTTCAATTGGTATCAGAGCAAGGTACTCCCTTGTTCTGTGTGATTCGGTTTAACCACCTAGATTTTTAGCTATGTTGACTGCAGGGATAATCAAATTCTCCGCTCCGTATCCCATTTTTGATGGTCAATATTATCCCAAATGGAAGGTAATGATGAAGAAGCGCCTCTTGGCCATGAACAGTGAACTGTGGACCATCATAGAGATTGGTCTCACCGATTTGTGCAAGATGGCGAATGCTGACCACATTTGAAAGTTCACTCGGCTGGATATCACAGCCAAGGATATCATATGCTCCTGTCTATCCAATGACGAGTTCGGACGTATCATGCATCTTTTCAATGTGAGGCTTATCTGGGACCGGATTTCTAATGTCTATGAGGGCCATCAAACCCGTCAAGACATGTGGTTCTGCGAGCTCAAAGAATCTCTTAAATCGACGACTTTCGAACACGAGCCATCTGATCAAACCTACTGCCTCATGGCACATGCTGTCAAGGTAACCTCTAGTGATTCAAAACCTAGCTATAAGACACTTGCTAAAATTGCAACTAAGCAACAAATTGCTATGGAACATATTCAAAAGCTGCTAGACAAAAGCGATGACCTGTTGGATGCGGAAATGAATCAAATCCAGTCCTTAATCGAAGATACTAAGTCTTCGCGTTAAGTATGAAGATCTTGAAATTCGTCATGAAACTCTCTCAGCCTCTCATGAGAAGCTCTCCTACCATTATCTTCAAAGGAAGCAGGATCTAGAGAAAACTGAGAGCATCTCATGAAGATCTTCAAAAAGAGAATGATTCACTAAGTGTCTTGAGCGCGATAATGTTGTCTCTGTTGCTGAATGTTCTACTGCCTCTGACGTTGCAATATCTTCAACTGTTGATTTGGTAACTAACCCCTCTACTGAGGATGCCACTACTATTGCTGATGAGAATGCTAGGTTGAAGACATTGCTTGAGACTGGCATGTAAAAAAGCCTCGAAGGGCATCAAACTTTGTGCGATGTCCTCAAGAAACAGATTATGAACCGAAACCCTAGGAAAGAAGATGTTGGGTTCGAGAGGAAAATGAATGTTGATGGTACATATTGGACGCCTGAGCAGTACCCCAAAACCACCTGGGTTGCTGCTAAGGATCCTTGAGTGGACCCATCTACTTTATCTGGCTTCACTTGTGCTAATCCAATTATCATTGATGAATCATTTGATGCAAATTATAAACTGTTTAAGAATCAAAATGGTGAAGTGTTTGCCAGGTACATTGGTACTAACTGCAGGAATGGGTCACTGTCGGTGTCAAAACCGGCGGATCTCGGGTAGGGGGTCCCAACCTGTGCGTCTAAGGCTAATGGTAACAGGAAGCAAGGAACACGATGTTTTACCCAGGTTCGGGCCCTCTCGATGGAGGTAAAACCCTACTTCCTGCTTGATTGATATTGATGATATGGGTATTACAAGAGTTGATCTACCATGAGATCGTAGAGGCTAAACCCTAGAAGCTAGCCTATGATGATTATGATTGTGTCTCTAAGGACTAAACCCTCCGGTTTATATAGACACCGGAGAGGGCTAGGGCTTACACAGAGTCGGTTACAAAGAAGGAAATATAATATCCGGATTGCCAAGCTTTCCTTCCATGCAAAGGAGAGTCCCATCCGCTGCAGGCGAAGTCTTGAGTCTTGTATCTTCACGCCCAACGATCCGGCAAATGTATATAGTCGGTATGCGGATACCCCTAATCCAAGACTCCTCGGTAGCCCTGAACCGAGGCTTCAATGGCGATGAGTGGTAGTGATTTGTCTTCGGCATTGCAAAGGCGGGTTCCATCTCGAATACTCCAAAGTAATTATCGAACACTCAAAGCATGTCCGGATCTCGCAAGGCGATCTTCACATACCACCATAGAGAATGATATTCCACAAATGTAATCTGCGACAACTTTAGACAGCTTGACGCGACACTACGGCGGGTCATTATTGAACCGTTTTGCCACAACCAGCCACGGTGCATCTGCGGCGGTTTCCTCGGACGTCTTGTCGGCGAGATCATGCCCCTTATCGCGGATTCGCTGTACGGGTATGGGTAACCCAACCGCACCATCAATCGTGGCGCTTGAGAAATAGCGATCCACAGCGGGCAAGTGGGGGCCTTTGCTTTTATCGCCTCTATAAAGGGATAAGGGTTCCCCATTTTCACCCACGCCTTCTTCCTCCTTTGCTTATCCATTCTTGCCCCCTCGAGCTCCAGCACCCTAGTTCGCACTTCCTCCGCATAGCCAAACATGTCCGGAGCAGGAGGCAAGTGGGTGGCTTCCGCCGTCAAGGAGGAGCACATAACGAAGCTCCGAGCAGCCGGATACTTGGCAGCAGATGTCACGCACTGGCTGCCGGACGCAGGGCAGATCATTCCGACTCCGGGACCCCACGAGAGGGTTGTGTTCCTTGCCCACTTCGTCCGTGGACTGGGATTTCCACTTCATCCCTTTGTCCGCAGGCTCATGTTTTACTATGGGATAGACTTCCATGATATAGCCCCTAATTTTGTCCTCAACATCTCGGCGTTTATCATCGTGTGCGAGGCCTTCCTCTACATCAAGATCTCACTTCGTCTTGTGGCTATGAATCTTCTGCGTGAAACTGAAGATCGTGAGCGGCCAGCAAGCGGAGTGCGGAGGCCCCATGGTGGGCAGGATGCCCAATGTTACCTGGCTTGACGGCTCCTTCGCGGAGACCATGAAAGGGTGGCAATCGGGGTGGTTCTATATCACCAAGCCACGCGACGCCAACTGGGCGGCGGCCCCCGAATTCTGATCCGGAATTCCCATGCGGCTCACCTCTTGGGAAAAGAAGGGCCTGGGCTGGGGTGAGCCTGCGGAGCTGACCAGACTTCAAAACTGCATCAAGAATATGATGGACAAGAAAATCAAACTTGTTAACGTGGTCCAGGTCATGCTTGTCCGCCGGATTCTTCCGCGCCAAAGGCGGGCATTTAATCTATGGGAATTCGTCCCGGCCGAACACCGGACACTTCGAGAGCTCTACGGCATGACACACAAGGACGCATGGAAGGCGCTATTCAAGGCCTCCGAAATACCTCCTCCCACATCCGAGGACTGCGGACTTCACGCCACGCGGCTCCACTGTCCGGTGAGTTTTCTGACTATCACCGGATGTAGTTTTCCCCAGCGTATTCATGGGAGGATCTTAAGTCATTGTGTGTATTTAATCAGGAGTATGTGGATATGGCGGAGCGGAATGACTGTCCGGCTCCACTGCCAGAGGGTCCAGCAGATGCTCTCCTGACGGAGATGCTAGTCCCGGTGCCCTATAAGGCGCCGGAAAAGAAGGCCGAAAAGAAGGCACTAGGGACCAGGAAGGGTCTCTGGCGTAAGGTTGTATCGGATGCCTCGTCCGAAGAAGATGAGGCACACTCCTCCCCCGAAGGGGAGGAGGTAGAGGAAAGGGCCGCCCACCTGAGGAGGCCGAAGGGCCTAAGAGGGCGGCCCAGGGGACCAGGAAGGGTCCCCGGTGCAAGGCCGTCATAGCCTCGTCGTCTGAAGACGACGAGGCAGATTCCTTCCACGGAGGCGGGGGGAAACACAAGGAAACTCCGCCTCCTGCCTTTGGGGAGGAGAAGAAGAGGAAAGCCGCCGGGAGAGGCTAAGACGCAAGAAGGAAAGGCGTCCTTCCGGATTACTCCACCACGGCCGCCTATAGCGAGGAGGTGGCTGCCAGCGGAAGCCCTTGGTAAGATCGTAAGTATCCACTTTCTGTTGTATTTTAGTGCGACTTTGCTTCATAATCATTATAACGCCGAACACGATATGCAGATCCGGCGAGGTCCATCCGAGGTATCCTCTTCGGATGGGTCCTTGAGTGATTCGGCGATAAACTCGCTCCCGACGGCCACTACCACTCGGCCTGCGGATGACACGGAGGTGTTGTCCCAAAGGCTCCCAGAGCAAGCGGAGGTGACTCTGGAGACGCCCCAAGGCGAAATTCCAGACGCCGGGCACACGGGGCGTAAGATCCCCGCAGATTGTGCCGACGAGAGCGCGACAAGCGGGCTCCCTGCGGACACATGCGGAACCTCCAAAGGTTCCGGATTCGGGCAGGCAGCCCCTCGCTATGGAGGGCGGGCCGTCCATGCCTATGACTTCCGTTACGCCAAAGGCGTCAGATAGTCTGCTGGAAGTGCTTCGCGGCGCTTCCATGGATGAAGAGCACCATACTCTTATGGGTGCGGTGATTCAGAAGGTTCGGTCCGCCAAGAGCGGATTGACCGAAGCCTGCAGCAGCCTAACAGGCTTTGAGGTAAGTGATTAAAAGTTTGGGAAATTAACACCCGATAGACAGTAGCCTCTGATACTCTGTTTGGTGTTCGAAAAGAAAAGCCAAACGGAGGGTCAATTATAATCCGCAGGAGTCTAATAGTAGGTGTGTATGTGAATAAGCAGGCGGTGCTGCTTGCCGCTGCTGCCCCTACGGCGGAGGTTGCCGGACTCGAACGGGACCTGGAGCAGGCCCAAGGAGAGCTCATCCTCACGAAGAGGCAGCTCGCAGAGAACAAGGGTAAGTGATACCCCATTCATATATCATAAGAATAGACAAAATTAGTAATGCTAATTAAAAAGCATCGTGATTTTGTAATAGGGGTCACGATCGAAATGGCATCCTTGTAGAAAGCGCTGTCCGAGGCTGAAGACAAGGCGACCATGGAGCGCATTGAGCGCGAAAAGAAAATGCTAGGGTGGGCGAGGTACAGCAAGAGCTCTAGGAGCTCGGCAAGAAGTTCGAGTCCTTGGAGCATGACCTCAAGACGAAGGAGTCTGAGCTTGCGAAGGCCCTTTCGGGTATGAAAGACGCCAACGCCAAAGCCGAAAAGGCCTAGCAGGAAATCCAGGCGGCCAAGAATATTGCGGCGGGTAAGACATTCTTTATGCAAAGCAAGCATGTGGAGGAGACGTTTCTTTTACTTACCCGAATTCGGATCTCTCTAGGGGCATTCACAGATCTACCATGCAGCATATCAGATGGTGCAGAGTTCTACTGTGCCGAGGAGGGGAGCTCAACGGAGAAGTTGTTCTGATCACAGTATGCTGGAGCCGAACACCCGATGCCTCTGAGTGACCAATTGAAGCAATTAGGGCAAGCTGGATGCGGAGAAGCTGGTGAAGGATGGACCGCCGGAGGGCAAGGCGCATCGCTGTCCCGAAAAATATTATGATGGCGTTATGAAAGGCGCTCGTCTCGTGGCCGATGAATGTACCAAGGACACGATCTTTGAGTGAATGTACTTCTGTCGTTTTTGTAATATAAAGACGAAGTTGCGCTATATAGCGCTTTTTTGATTTAAAATATTACCTCATGTGCGCCTGTTTATAAAATTCTGAAAGTAGGCCAGTCGTCGGCTTCCGCCCCCACATAATTAGTACTGGGGTGTTCGTGGAAAAAACCCAGACACTCTTTATCCAAATGTTTGGTCCCTGAAGGAGGTGTTTGGCGCAGCAACAAGGAAATCGGACTATGCTGCTTTATAACTTTCATTTAGCCATAGAAGTCTACAATTTTAATTTCAGCGAAGCCCCTAGAATTCGGAAAGCCGAATTGGGGCGCTATATACGCCTAAATCGGATGAGTTAGATTCCTCGCCTAAAGCGGAAAAAATCTTTAAGGATTTGAAGACCTCTCGAACAGCGACCAGCTCTCGCCGCATCATGCCAATCAGTTTTCCGCGTTCTCTACTAAGGTGCTCATCCGGAATAACCGGGACACAATCGCAGTAGTTCTCCCTGCGCTACCTTAGCCGATATAACGGAACGTAAGGTACCAAAACAAGGGAGCCGGGCAAACCCAACTATTGACAAAAGACATGATTCGGAGCTAATGCATATAATGCTATAAGTTCGGGGTGCCGCACTGTTGAAAGTGTTTGGACTTGACTTGCCGTATTATGGGGCGCCATAAAGCCCACAGCAAACTGAGCATTACCAAGGTGTACGGATGCAATATTAAATAAACATTTATAGGAAAAATGTGCAAATAGGAATAATAAGCTGACACTATATATTATCTCCCATTGATGAATAATACGTCTAAGCATATGTTTACAATGAATGCGTTAAGCAAAAGTAAATAGGACCATTTAACATGTCCTATCCAAGGGCAGGCCGCATGTAGGTATATAAAACAGGTATAACGATCGTGAACGGATTCCACCCGGGTATTCCCTTTGTGCACAAAGCCTTTTGCCTCCTTGGTTTTCTCCCTAGTGCAAGTCCTACAATCCGGCTCTTCTGAAGAAGCTTCCCGAGAGCAGTGTCCTGAAAGATAAAAAAGGGGGGGTTATTAAAGTATGTTGCGGCTATACCGCACTATTGACTGAGTCACTGTTGCGCCTCCGCCTATGCCAATTGTATTTTGAGTGCGTAATTGTGTACGCGCAGCACGAATGCTACCTTGATGGGGCTGGAGCGGAGGCCGGACTGCTAGTCGTGCTCTTGGCGTGCCCGGCGATCCTGTTGCAGGGTACTTCGGACTCGCTTGGTGGTGTTCGGGGTTGTTGTCGCCGGATTGGTGGTCTGCCGGAGAAGGCTGCACTGTACTTCTGCCGCGAGGGCTGCAGTATGCTCTTCTGTACGAAGAGAGCAGTCCATGTGTTCCATTGACTTTTATGACCCCGCGAGGTCCTGGCATCTTGAGCTTGAGGTATGCATAGTGTGGTACCGCATTAAATCGAGCAAATGTGGTTCGTCCAAGCAGTGCGTGATAACCACTACGGAAAGGGACGATATCGAGGATTAACTCCTTGCTTCGAAAGTTATCGGGAGATCCAAACACCACCTTCAGTGTTATGGAGCCCGTACAATGGGCCTCTACTCCTAGGATTACACCTTTGAAGGTGGTTTTGGTGGGCTTGCTCCTCGAAGGGTCGATGCCCATTTTGTGCATTGTGTCCTGATAGAGCAGGTTCAGGCTGTTGCCGCCATCCATAAGGACTCGCGTGAGGTGGAATCCGTTGATGATTGGGTCTAGGACCAATGCGGCTGAACTAGCGTGATGGATGCCGGTAGGGTGATCCCTACGATCAAAGGTGATCGGACAGGCTGACCATGGGTTGAATTTTGGGGCGACTGGCTCCATCGCATAGACGTCCCGTAGTGCTCGCTTCCGTTCCCATTTGGGAATGTGGGTGGCGTAGATCATGTTGACTGTTTTCACCTGGGGAGGAAATTTCTTCTGTCCCCCCGTGTTCGGACGCCGGGGCTCCTCATCATCATCACTGTGCAGCCCCTTGTCCTTGTTTTCAGCATTTATTTTACCGGCCTGTTTGAACACCCAACAGTCTCTATTAGTGTGGTTTGCTGGCTTATCCGGGGTGCCATGAATTTGGCACGAGCGACCAAGTATGCGGTCCAGACTGGACGATCCTTGACTGTTTCATTTGAACGCCTTTTTCCGCTGACCAGGTTTCGAGCCACTGAATCTGGCGTTGACTGCCGTGTCTTCCGTGTTGTCGCCGTTGTTCTGTCGCTTATGTCTGCTGCGCCGTGGCTTGCTGTTGTTGTTGCGGACATCTGAGGTGCTGGAATTTATTAGTGTGGTGCTACTATGAGCCAACCAGCTGTCGTCACCCGCGCAAAAGCGGGTCATGAGTGTCGTGAGGGCCGCCATGGACTTTGGTTTTTCCTGGCTGAGGTGTCGGGCGAGTCACTCGTCACGGATATTATGCTTAAAGGCCGCCAGGGCTTCGGCGTCCGGATACTCGACTATTTCGTTCTTTTTTGGTTAGGAACCGAGTCCAAAATTTCCTGGCTGACTCTCCGTGCTGTTGGGTAATGTGGCCCAAGTCATCGGCATCCGGTGGTCGCACGTATGTGCCCTGGAAGTTGTCGAGGAACGCATCCTCCAGGTTTTCCCAACTGCCAATGGAATTTGCCGGCAGGCTGTTTAGCCAGTGTCGGGCCTTTCCTTTGAGCTTAAGGGGAAGATATTTGATGGTGTGTAGATCGTTTCCACGGGCCATATGAATGTGGAGAAGGAAATCTTCGATCCACACTACGGGGTCTATTGTGCCATCGTATGATTCGATGTTTACGGGTTTAAACCCTTATGGGAATTCATGATCCATCACTTCGTCAGTGAAGCAGAGGGGGTGTGCGGCGCCTCTATGCCGGGCTATGTGGCTACGTAGTTCGAATGAGTCTTGTTGGCTGTATTCGGCCCGGCCGGACTTGTTGATAGTGTATCCGGCGTGACGATCATCGCCACGTGTTGGGCGCGCCCCCGCGATCCGTAGATCGACCTTGGTTGTCCTGCCTTGTTTTCCAGTATATCTTGCAGGTCCTGCCTATTGCCCCGGGCCATAGTGTATTGGCGTAGGGGTGCGGGCTGGTATTTGGACTGATACGCCATTTTATCCTAGCCAGAGGTGCCCGGTCAGCCGCGTGTCGCTCGAGTCCACATTCCTTAGCTGTCAGGACTTTGGTCCATGTGTTTGTGAGAAGGTCTTGATCAGCTTGGAGCTGCTGCTGCTTCTTTTTCAGGCTCCTCGCAGTGGGCATAAGCCGGCGCTTGAAGCGCTCCTGCTCCACGGGGTCCTCAGGCACGCCGAACTCGTCGTCGCTGTAACGCCCCGGATTCGATGCGCCAGGTGTCCGCCAGTTATTCGCCGTCATTACCATGTCATTTTCTTGCGTGTTGCACTTTGCCATGTCATCATGTGCATCTCATTTTGCATACGTGTTCGTCTCATGCATCTGAGCATTTTCCCCGTTGGCCGTTTTGCAATCCGGCACTCCTATGTCATCCGGCGTCCCCTTATTGTCTCTTTTCGTGAGTGGGTGTTAAACATTCACGGAATGGCCCAAGGTTTGCCAAGCGGACTTGGTACACCACGGTAGACTGCCTGTCAAGTTTCGTGCCATTTGGAGTCCGTTTGATACTCCAACGGTTAACCGGGTAACTATAAAGGCCTCTTTTGTGTGCAGCCCAACCCCCCTCCAAAGTGGCCCATTAACCCATCCAAACCCTGTCCATGCTCTCGGTCGTTCGATCACGATCGCGTGGCCGAAAATCGCACCTCATTTGGACACTCCTAGCTCCCTCTACCTATAAATATGTGATCCCCTCCGATTTTCGTGCAGTCCAAACCCTAGCCCCCTTCCTCCCTGCGCCGCCGGACGCGTCCGCGTCGCGCCGGACATGTCCACCGCCGCCGCCACATCACTCCGACCAATCGGGTCGCGCCACCTCATCCCAGCGGCCGCTCCCGGCCAACGGGAGTGCGCCACATCACCCACGCCCGCGCCCCGCCGCCACCTCCCAGGGCCCACGAAGTTCGACGCCGGCCTCCGGCCCTTCGCCCGCCGCCGCCGCCCATCCTCGCCCGCCGCCCGAGCCCCGTGCGGCTCACCGGCGCTCAGAGCACCGCCGCCGCTTCGCCGCGCCGCCCGGCGCGCCATCGAACCTCGTCCCGCCGCCTCCGCCCGGCGAGCAGCCTACCGCCGTGTGCCGCCTCGCCTCCCCTCGCCGGAGCTGGAGCTCCGCGCCGCCGCCTCCGAGCGCCGTCGCCCGCCCCGACCCCGGCGGCCATGGATCCGGCCGGGATAGAGCCCGCGCCACCCGGATCCGGTAGCCCCGCCCTCGCCGACCGTCATCTCCCTCCTCTCCGGCTACATCTTCGGCGAACTCCGGCCCTGCATCGTTATCCGTTTGAACCCAAGGTTGACCCCGAAAATTCCAATCCCTGAGATTTTGCATTATTTTGCCCTGTTCAACATGCCATAAGTCCTTGCATATAGCTCTGTTTCATGCATATGATATATCAAAATGTGCATTGTGAGATGCTCTACATTTCATCCTATTGTGCCATGCTTGTTTGAGTTCATCTTGATGCCCTTGTCATCGTTTCAAGAGAGCTATGTGATGTTAAACTGCTGAAACTGTTATAACTTGTTGTTTTGTCTTTTTCATTGCATTTTGTGTGTGCATTCCTATGAGCTTGATGTCTACATGTGTTTTGTGCTACATCATGCCATATTTACAATGGTGCAATCGATGTATTTTTGTGAGCCTTGTAGTGCGTGCATCGAGCTCGTGAAGTAGGGTACTTGCTGTTACTGTTTTGCTAGGCTGAATCTGCTGCTGCTACAGGTTATTCTATTCTTAATCTGGAGATGTTCACTAAGGATGTTTTATTATACATGTCATGCTCTATCCATTCATGCCCCTGGTTGCATTTATAACCTGCTGTAACTTGTTGTTATCTTGCTCCAAACTTGCTACATAATGTTTCTGTCAGCCTGTTAACATTAAGTTCAGTTTTGCCATTAGCTTTGCTAGTGATCCATGCACTCTGTGACCATGATATTGCCATGTTTAGCTTCCTAAACATGTCTTCTGATATTTGGTTACCTTGTCATGCCATTTATTGCTCTGTGGTGAGTGGTACAAGCTAACCAACATGCCTACTTATTGTTGTTCCTGCCATGTATGAATCTGTCATAACATTTGCCATGTTTGCATGGATGATATCATCTTTTCTGTTGATCTTTAGAATTAGTTCAGTAAGGGAGTTTTGTTCTTTGTCTTTAGTATTAGCATGCCATGCCTTTGTTTTCCATGATAAGTTCATGTAACATGTTGTTTGATAGCTCTAAACATTGCAACCTAATGTTATTCCTGTTAAGCCTGAAACTGTTATTATTTGCAATCTTGCCAGGTCCTTTTGAGCATGTTATATTGTTTTCTGGAGGTAGCTCAGTGTTCATATTTGGTCATGCTTTACCTGTACTTCATGACCGTGCCTTCTGTTTTCACGTTGAGGTGGTGTAGCATATTGTTTTGATGTTTGTAAGATGTCTATTTGCTGTTTTGGACAGCTTGTATAGAGTAGGTGTTGAACCATTGCTCCGTTTTCAGTGTGCTCTATATGAAACTTGCTTGATTTTGCATGAAGTTTCATATTATCATGTCACATCCATGTTTTGAGAGTGTTGATTGATGTTTGGATGAATTTAGCATCAATGCCATGTTTAACTTGTTTTTCTCATATCTTCTAGGTCGTAGCTCCGAACTAAATGAACTTTATATGTAACTTGACTAGAATTTCGTGTAGATCCTCTTGGTGCATCTTAACTTGCTGTTTAACAACTTGAACATAAGCTTTATTCAGTTCTGGACCAATTTCTAAATTTGCATATGAGGACTTACCGGAATTGTTATATGTTGTTACCGGCCTCATTTAAACTTGCTTTGATGTGTTGCTCTTGTATGCATCATCTCTTGACATGAGTAGTTCCATGTAGATTTGTCATGCATCATGCTTGGTTGAGCATCATGTCTTGTTCATGTGTGGTGTGTTTACCATGTTGTGTTCTTCTTCTCGATAGTTCCCGTTTCATTGTGATCGTGAGGATTCATTCGTCTACGCTTTGTTCGTCTTCGTGGCTTCATCTTCTTCATGGACTCGTTCTCCTTGGGGGATTTCAGGCAAGATGACCGTCACCATGGATCTACTACTATCATTGCTATGCTAGTTGCTTCGTTCTATCGCTATGCTGCGCTACCTATCATTTGCTCTTCAAGCCTCCCAAATTGCCATGTCAGCCTCTAACCTTTTCACCCTTCCTAGCAAACCGTTGCTTGGCTATGTTACCACTTTTGCTCAGCCCCTCTTATAGCGTTGGTAGTTGCAGGTGAAGTTGAAGATTGCTCCACGGTGGACAGGATTATGGTTGGGATATCACAATATCTCTTATTTAATTAATGCATCTATGTACTTGGTAAAGGGTGGAAGACTCGGCCTTATGCCGGGTGTTTTGTTCCACTCTTGCCGCCCTAGTTTCCGTCATATCAGTATTATGTTCCCGGATTTTGTGTTCCTTACACGGTTGGGTGATTTATGGGACCCCCTTGGCAGTTCGCTTTGAACAAAACTCCTCCAGCAAGGCCCAACCTTGGATTTACCATTTGCTTCACCACCACCTATACCCTTCCCTTGGGTCGGCCAACCCGAGGGTCATCTCTATTTTAGGCTCCCCCTGGGCCAGTGCTTCTCGTGCTAGTCCGAACCAAGCGATGTTTGGCGCCCCCTAGGCAACCAGGGTCTATGCCAACCCGATGTCTGGCTCATCTGGTGTGCCTTGAGAATGAGATATGTGCAGCTCCTATCGGGATTTGTCGGCACATCCGGGCGGCTTTGCTGGTCTTGTTTTACCATTGTCAAAATGTCTTGTAAACCGGGATTCTGAGACTGATCGGGTCTTCCTGGAGAAGGAATATCCTTCATTGACCGCGAGAGCTTGTGACGGGCTAAGTTGGGACACCCCTGCAAGGTATAAACTTTCGAGAGCCGTGCCCGCGGTTATGTGGCAGATGGAAATTTGTTCATGTTCGGTTGTAGATAACTTGACACCTGATTCGAATTAAAACGCATCAACCGCGTGTGTAGCCATGATGGTCTCTTTTCGGTGGAGTCTGGGAAGTGAACATGGTTTTTGGGTTATGTTTGACGTAAGTAGGAGTTTAGGATCACTTCTTGATCATTGCTAGTTTCACGATCGTTCCGTTTGCTTCTCTTCTCGCTCTTATTTGCGTATGTTAGCCACCATATCATGCTTAGTCGCTGCTGCAACCTCACCACTTTAACCCTTCCTTTCCTTTTAAGCTTTGCTAGTCTTGATTCCCATGGTAATGGGATTGCTGAGTCCTCGTGGCTCACAGTTTACTACAACAATAGTTGCAGGTACAGGTGACGCGAGAGCGATGTTTGCTTGTTTGGAGTTCTTCTTCTGCTTCTTTGATCAGGGGATAGGTTCCAGGTCGGCAGCCTGGGCTAGCAGGGTGGATGTTTTTTTAGTTTCTATTTGTGTTTCATCCGTAGTCGGATGGTGCTCTTATGTAAGATGATGTTGTATTCGTGTGGCATTGTATGCCTTTTGTATGTATCCCCATCTATTATGTAATGTTGATGTAATGATATCCACTTTGCAAAAGCGTATCAATATGCGGTTCTATCCTTGGTGGGACCTACGAGTCTCTTTAGGATAGTATCGCATATTGGGCGTGACAGTCGCCGAGGCTAATCTCGTCTTCGGAGGGGGGGCATGTAGTTGTCCTGCTCCGGATATCCATCTGTCGCATGTTCGTCTGGGCTGACCTGCCCGTCTTCCTATTCGGCCTGCTCGAAGGCAGGCTGATCGGGGTTGTATTCATCTTCGGCATCATCCAGATTGTTTTCGTCTCCTGTGCCGGTATTGCTATGGCGGGGCATGGAGCGGCACCGATGACGCCCATGCTTTGTTTTCTTCCTTGAGGGGTTATCCTGCATCGCCTCATCGCCATTGGTTTATCTCGAAGTGTCCACCATATATATATCATATGAGGAGGTGGCTGTCCACCGCCCCGTGGGCGGTGGTTCCTGTTCTTCTCCTACGTCGTCGTCCATACCATCGATATCTTTAGAGTCGAAGTCAAGCACGTTGGTTAAATCATCGACCGTGGCAATGAAGTGGGTGGTGGGTGGGCAATGAATTCCTTCGTCGCCTGCTTCCCACTCAAGCCGGACATAGTTTGGCCAAGAGTCTCCTGACAAAGAGAGAGACTTTCACGAGTTCAGCATGTCACCAAAGGGCAAGTGCTGGAAGATATCCGCAGCGGTGAACTCGATTACCGGAGCCCAAGCAGATTCGGCAGGCTTGGTGGTGCGCGGATTGGAACCTACAGCCGGATACGAGTCCGGGGGTCCGGTGTCACAGGCTTCCTTGGGGGTGAAGTCTGTGTTTGGCTCTACCACCGATGAGTGTGCGGCCTCCGGGGCGGGGTCCATCCACCCGTCCTCGGGCGATGCAATCTGCTCCGGATTTAGGTCAGGGGCTCCTACCCGGGCGATGTCCCGAGCATTGTCCAACAGCAAGTCTAAGCCGTGCTCGTCTGACTATCCGGCGCTCCTGGCGTAGGCCCGAATCCGTTCAAGATCAAGCCTCCGCGGATATCGGCCATGTAGTTCAAGTTCCCGAACTTGACTTGATGGCCAGGGGCGTAGCTGTCGATCTGCTCCAGATGGCCAAGCGAATTGGCCCGTAGTGTGAAGCCGCCGAACACGAAGATCTATCCGAGGAGAAAAGTCTCACCCTGGACCAAGTTGTTGTTGACGATTGAAGGAGCCATCAAGCCTTGTATCGACGACACAGAGGAACTCTCAATGAAAGCACCAATGTCGGTGTCAAAACTGGCGGATCTCGGGTAGGGGGTCCCAATATGTGCGTCTAAGGCTAATGGTAACAGGAAGCAAGGGACACGATGTTTTACCAAGGTTCGGGCCCTCTCGATGGAGGTAAAACCCTACTTCCTGCTTGATTGATATTGATGATATGGGTATTACAAGAGTTGATTTACCACGAGATCGTACAGGCTAAACCATAGGAACTAGCCTATGATGATTATGATTGTGTCTCTACGGACTAAACCCTCCGGTTTATATAGACACCGAAGAGGGCTAGGGCTTACGCAGAGTCGGTTACAAAGAAGGAAATATAATGTCCGAATCGCCAAGCCTGCCTTCCACGCAAAGGAGAGTCCCACCCGGACACGGGACGAAGTCTTGAGTCTTGTATCTTCACGGTCCAACAGTCCGGCCAAAGTATATAATCCAGCTGTTCGGATACCCCCTAATCCAGGACTGCCTCAGTCACCCCAGAAGAAGATCTGGGTGCCCAAAAGCTGTCTTGAGAAGCTTCCTGTCAATGTCATCATGACACCACCTGGGAAGAAGACAAACCCCGACCAAAGGCGTCATATGGTCCAAAGGCTTCATACAGATAGAGGGCCACTCATGGTCACCCTAATGGCAATGTTTTGAAGGAGAATCGCTATGAGACTCATGAATATGAGTGTGTTTCATGTAACCGCTATGTTCATGAAACTATGAACTTTTCTGCATATTCTTATGAGTATTATTCTCCTCCTGCAAAGCTATTTGCTAAGGCCCCCAAGCCAAAGTTCTCAGATGTTGCATGTAGACTCATTGCTTCTAAGCCACCCCTGAAGATGTGGGTGGTTAAGAAGAATTAACTTCTTTTGCAGGGAAAGGTCTCCAGCCGGAAAGCATAATCTTCTGACTACAATGCTGAAGACCTAAAACATCTTGTGGGACGCAAGATAAAATGCTCAAATGGTCTTATCATGAATTTCGTCCCAGGGTTCCTTGACGAGCATCCTATCATGCCTAACCAGGATTTAAACATTGATAATATGCTTGTTCGCTACATGTTTCTGCTTCACAATACTCTTGGTGAAGCCTATCCCGCTAACTGCACTATAGGGTACAACTCCGAAAGCCACTGAATGGATCATGGATAGCGGCTGCACCAACCACATGACTAGTGATCGAAGTCTTCTTATGGATTCAACCCTACATCCATCTACTAAGAGCCACATCACATTCCCTGACACTGGTAAAAGTAAGGTATTGGGTCTTGGTGGAGTTACTATCTCAAAGGATTAGCACATGGATAAAGTGATTCTTGTTGAATCCCTTGGTTACAACTTAATGTCTGTGTCAATGCTCTGTGATCTGAACATGATTGTGATATTTAGAAAACATCGTTGCCTTGTGCTAATGGAATCTGACAAATCTCTAGTCTTCGAAGGCTATCGAAGAGGTGATCTGTATATGGTAGATTTCTAATCAGGACCATATCTTGCCGTATGTCTTCTAGCAAAGGCTTCACTGGCTATGGCATCGACGGCTAGGACATTTGGGCATGTGGAACCTATACACTCTCGCGAAGAAGAAGCACATCACTGGCATCGAGGGCGTCAAGTTCAAGAAGGATCATCTATGTGGTGCCTGTGAAGCTGGAAAGATGACGAGGGACAAGCAACCCTTGAAGAAAATCATGACTACCTCACGCCCCTTCGAGGTGCTTCAGATGGATCTATTTGGCCCTACTCGCTACCCTACTCTCACTACTACTGCACATCTCTATGGCTTCGTTATTGTTGATGATTACTCAAGATACACCCGGGTACACATAATTCTCTATAAGACTAAAGTGCGGGATGTCTTCAAACGCTTTGCAAATCGGGCCATGATGAATTATGGCATCAAGGTCAAGAACATCCGGAGTGACAATGGCACTAATTTCAAGAACGTTGGCCTCAACATTTATCTTGATACTTTGGGCATCACACACGAGTTCTCTGCTCCTTACACACCTCAGCAGAATGGCATCATGGAGCGCAAGAACAGAACGCTCATTGAGATGGCACGAATGATGCTCAATGAGTACAAGACTCCAAGAAAATTCTGGCCTGGAGCTATTGATACTGCATGCCACATCATCAAGAGAGTATATCTTCACAAGTTCTTCAAGAAGAAATCTTATGAACTTCTGACTGGTAAGAAGACAAATGCCAGTTACTTCAAAGTCTTTGGTGCTAGGTGCTGTATCAAAGATCCACATCACACATCTAAATTCGCACTGAAAGCACATGACGGTTTTATTCTTGGTTACGGAAAGGACTCGCACACCTACAGAGTCTTTGACCTCTTTCACTATAAAGTGGTTAAAACTGTAGATGTGCAGTTCGATGACACTAACTGCTTGCAAAGAGAGCACCTACCAAATGTGTTAGATGAAGCAGCACCAGGTGAGGCTATCAAGTTAATGGGTACTGGAGAAATCATACCCACAGAGGAGCTGGCTAAGGATGAGATTATCATTTCTGCACCTAATCAATTTGAAGACAATGCTGAGTCCGAAGCCAATGTTGAAGACGAAGACAACAATCAGTCAAATCACAATCTTCGTCCAGCTCATCCTCGGGTTGCAAATGAAGTCCAAATTGAGAATATTATTGATATCATCAACGCTCCTGGTCCCCTCATTCGATCAAGAGCGACACAACGAGCAAACTTCTGTGGTCACTTTGCTTTTGTCTCTATATCTGAACCCAAGAAAGTCGAAGAAGCCTTCATGGAACCTAAATGGATTCAAGCTATCCAAGAAGAGCTTCAAAAATTTGAGCTGAATAATGTCTGGGAGCTTGTAAAACGTCCTAATCCTCGCAAGCACAATTTCATTGGAATGAAATGGATCTATCGCAACAAGCAAGATGAACTTGGACAAGTTGTCAGAAACAAAGCTCGCCTCGTTGCTCAAGGTTACACACAAGTGGAAGGAATAGACTTCGATGAAACCTTTGCTCCTGTGGCTCGGCTTGAAGCCATTCACATACTGCTGGCTTATGCCAACCATCACAACATTCTTCTGTACCAAATGGATGTGAAGAGTGCCTTTCTCAACGGCAAAATCGAAGAAGAAGTGTATGTCGCTCAACCGCCTAGTTTTGAAGATCCTAAGCATCCTGATATGGTGTACAAGCTCATTAAGGCATTGTATGGCCTCAAACAAGCACCTCGCACTTGGTATGACATATTGAAGGAATTCATGAAGAGCAAATGCTTGAAACCTGGTTCACTAGATCCTACTCTCTCCACGAAGACATATGATGGTGAACTATTTGTGTGTCAAATATACGTACATGACATTATCTTCGGATGCACTGATCAGAGATACAGTGACGAGTTTGGATACATGATGCAAGAGCAATATCAGATGTCCATGATGGGGGAGCTGAAATTCTTCCTTGGTCTTCAAATATGTCAATAGCGCAACGGCATCTTCATATCGCAAGAAAAATATCTCAAAGATTGCTTGGAAAAGTTAGGAATGCAAGACTGCAAAGGGTGCACAATGCCAATGCCAACCAAAACTCATGTCGGCCCTGATGACAATGGTAAAGAGTTTGATCAAAAGGTATACTGCTCCATGATTGGTTCTTTGCTCTATTTATGTGCATCCAAGCCTGATATTATGCTTAGTGTTTGCATGTGTGCCCGATTCCAAGCGGCACCAAAGGATTCGCATCACCTGGCGTTGAAGCGAATACTTAGATATTTGGCTCACACCCCAACACTAGGATTATGGTATCCAAAGGGCTCAACACTTGATCTGGTTGGATATTCTCATGCTGATTATGCTGGTGACAAGGTTGATTGCAAGTCCACTTCAAGAACTTGTCACTTTCTTGGACGATCGCTTGTCTGTTGGTCTTCAAAGAAGCAGAACTGTGTATCACTCTCCACTGCTGAATCCGAATACATTGTTGTTGGATCGTGTTGTGCTCAGCTTATCTGGATGAAGCAAACTCTCAAGGACTATGGCATCAACACGAAGAATGTGCCACTCTTCTACGACAATGAAAGCACCATCAAGCTTTCCAAGAATCCAGTTCAGCACTCGAAGACAAAGCACATCGAGATTCGTCATCACTTTCTCAGAGATCATGTCAACAAGGAAGACATTAATATCATTCGCGTCAACACTGAAGAGCAACTGGCTAATATCTTCAATAATCCCTTTGATGTGAAGAGGTTTTGCAAGCTGCGGTGTGAGCTAAATATCTTAAGATCCTCAAATGTCCAGTGAATGGATGCACATCCTAATGCTAATGCATGTTGATGACTTAGATGAGCAACACACGAAGTAACATATTTCTTCAATTAATGAAGACTTACCCTCTGAGTGTGAACACATTAACGTGGAATTTGACATTGTAGGGCCACGATAATTGTGCGCCATGTCTGGGTCTAATACTTCCTGTACGGTGGGTAACGCCACCACCATAACTTTTAGAAGATTTTCGTTTGGCGTCATGACTGCATTATGTTTGCATTTGGATTGTCTTCAACATTGGTTTATCTTCAAATCTATATCTTCGCAATGTTGATTTGTCTTTGGTAATAATTATATATGCATATGTGTTCTGTCCTATACAGCATTCACTTATAGCTATGTCTTCATGATGCTATTTTTCTGACCTATGTGAATGTGATCAGACCCTAATCCATTCTGTGCTACTCCCTCAAATTATTTCTGTCCAAGTCACGTGCATTCTGTAGACACTTGTCAAATATCTTCTCTGCGTCCTTGTCAGCAGAAGATATAGAGACACACATTTACAAACTGCCTTTAATGTTCTATCCTTACCTGAAAACCGAAGAAGCCGGAATGACCACCCGACAATCCCGGCGTGCGTGTCAGATTTAGAGATCCGGCAACCCTTGAGAGGTTCGAACTCTGAGGTGCATGCGGAGATCTCAAGCTGCCCAGCCTGCCTACTCGCGATCCTCCCTAGCCTAGTGCGTCGAGCTCACAGAGACACAAAGACACAGAGATTTATACTGGTTCGGGCCACTGTTGTGGTGTAATATCCTAATCCAGTGTGGTGTGGTGGATTGTCTCGAGGGGCTATGGATGAACTAGTAAAAGGATGAACAAGCCTCAGGAGGTGAGGTTTCTTGAGCTGGTGTGGTGCTTAGGCTGGAACTGATCTCTCCCTATGGTGGTGGCTAAGTCCTATATATAGCGGCCTTCGTCATCTTCCCAAATATGAGCGGGAAGGGATTCCACAACTGCGGGATTTGAAAGGGGACAAGTACTATAGTCTATCCTGACAAAAGTAGTATTCCCCTGCAAAAAGCCTCTGGTTGTGATGCTGCGATGGGCTTGGTGGTGACCTCCTTCCTGCCGTCCTGGCGGTCTTGGTCTGGTTGCACCAGAATGGAAACCTTTGGCTGATTCCTCGGGACTCCGCACCTGTGGCTTACCTACCTTGCACCGAAGAGAAAACCTGTGCTCTGCACCCGCCTGGCGCCCGCCTGGCCTTGGTCATCATGGCTCACATCAGCTAAGCCTCATGAGGTGGCTGCACAAAACTCTCAGCCCCTCAGGAGCCCTCCTGAGGAGGCCACTCCTTCAGGGGTCTTGGTGTCGTCCGCCCCGCGAGGCTTGGCCCCTCGCGAGGGTCTTGTGGTGTTAATGTTGAAGCTGGGCCGTGCCAGGCTGTCGATGAAGCCACGTGGTGGGCCGCAGGCAGGCAGGACTGGATACCGCCAAGTCCAAGACTCCGATAGTAGCCCCCGGGCCCAAGGCGCGCTCGGACTTGGCTTCTAGGCGAAGCCAAAGGGAAAGTGCGTAGCCCCGCGGGCCCTAACCTCCTGTGGCCTTGATGACACGTAGTGATTGATTGGACGTGGGCGACTTCACTTCCCCACGCTGACTCGGCAACTGCTCAACTTGACAACTGCATGTTGCATGCAGAGAGGATCATCATTACTGGAAATTGTGGGGGGCCAATGATTTACCTTCTCCCGGCTATAAATGTGCAAGTGGGTGGAGCCCCTGCCCATCACTCTTTCGTCTTGCTCCTTCTTGCTTCTCCTCCTCCGCGTCTTGCTCCCATGGTGCCGATTAGGAGGTTCTTGGTGGCAGAGAAGGGGAAGGCTCCTAGGGAGGGGCCGGACCGTCTCCCGCAGAAGAAGCGGCTCCACCTCCCTAACGATGCAGGCGCGGGGTGAGAGGTGGACAGGCCTTGGCAATCGAGGCCTCCTCCTGGCTTCCCTCTCCACCTATACGCCCGCACTCAGGGTGAAGGAGTGCGCCATCAAGCGGCGCCTCGTGAAGATGGCAGGGCCGCCATTGCCCTGCCGGCCGCACCACGGACCCATGTTGAGAGTAGCTCATGCGAGTTCGTGGTGTGCGCCGTGATGCCTCCCGACACTTGGACCCGACGCCCTCGGTTCTTCGCCAGCGAGCTGCCTTCGAGGGGACCAGTCGAGTTGTGGCTGCAGCACGTAGGGTGCAGCAGCCTAGCCACCGGAGTTGGGGTCGAGGTGGTGCCGTCTGGAGACGTCTTCATGACGCGAGGATGGGGCGAGGTCGCCCGGGCCTCCCGAGTGGAGGGAGCCCTGGAGATCCACTTTGAGTACGTTGGCACGGCCACCTTGTTCTTGAAGTTCTTCATCAAGCGGGGCGAGCGGCTGGAGTGCTGCCCCGGCAGAGACAGCTCAAGGGATGCCGTCATGGGTGCGGGATATGCCGCAGTCCCCTTCAGTGCTTCGTCCATCAGTAACGATGACTCCTGGGAGTCCAGCGACTCTCCTGAGCCCAGTGATACTCCGGAGTCAAGCGACGACAGCTACGTGCCACTGGTCTCCCACCGAGGCGGGAGTGCTGCTGCGGCTGCCACCCGGCATCGTCGACGATACCATAGGGCCCTGTAGTTGTCTCTCCTGCGCAAGATGAAGATCATCCCCCGTGGGGCTTGTAAGGATCGGGATGTATTAAATAGTATCGCTGTTCCTTTTGACTTTGTAATGGACGCACGTATTCTAGTTCGGCTAAGTCCCACCCAAGGTCCGGTAAGAGCTCATGAGACACGATGCTCATGAGGTCCCCCTTGGCGTGCAAGCAGCTATACAGAAAATTGAGAAGGGGAGCTGAACCGCCCAAATGGAACTGTGGGGCGAGGCGTGTGGAGCAAAACTTGTGCCATAGCAAGCCGAGACTTATCTTTTGCGGTCTGAGTCCATTGGAGAGGCAATGCTTGATGTCGCGCATGTGGTGCCATCAAGCGTAGCCCGTCTCGGCCACCCTCCTGCCTCACATGCCAAAGTGCACTATATCCTCGGGACCCGGCCCTCAAGCAAGCTCAGCCGCCGCTGGTATGCCAGGTCGCGATGCCGTGGTCAAGGCCAGGGGGTGAGGGCTGGAGAGCCAGTAGGAGCTCCCAAGACGCGATGCTTGGGAGGCCCCCCTTTAACGTGCAAGTGACTCGCGAGGCTTGACGGTGGTTGTCCGGGCCAACCTTTGGCTCATTGCAGGGTGAACCTGCAGGTTAGATGACAAAGGAGGCCAACAGCCCCAGGGGCGTAAGACGAAGGCATCGGGGACCCTGTGAGGTGGTGTACGCGAGGCAGGCTGCGAACCAGGGCTCGATCCCCGGGTTATCAACGTTGCAGGTATGGACCCAAGAACAAGCGCCATGCCGATGTGTGTGTCGTGGAGTGATGCGGAATCAGCGTGAGTCAGACACATGAGGGTCGCGAGGCGGGGGTCACGAGGTGACAATCATAGACAAATTCACGGAAACGGTTAGATAGTCCTAGTGAATGCAAAATGATACACGCCGTAGGGACGGACCCACATAGCCTGGGGATGATACAGCCCGAGGGGCGCCCCCAAACTGAACGAGCTAGGGAGATGTCACCTGGTACCGTTGCTGAAGAGTTGTTGAAGTAGCCAAAAAATGCGTGCTGCTGAATCCGTTTCTCACGAGACGCTCTGGTGCCAAGCCTTGGGAGGCTCGGGGGGACCGGGAGGCTCCTGAAGGTGCTCCTCCATCTCCGCCAAGAGCTTCTGATGCCTAGCCTTGCAGGCCATCCGGCCATCCCTCATGCAGCACTGGAACGCCTCAGCCGCGCCCGCCAAGCCGAAAGGCATGCAGACGTAGCTGTGAGGCGGTCCCTCGCATCGGTCGACACGAGAGGGCCACATGAGTTGCCGAGACGCGGCCCTATTGAGCCCAGGGATGTCGATGCAGACGCGGAACTCTTTACCCTCGCTAGGGCAGTGAGCTCCACCTCGCTGCAGGCGACGATCGCCTTGCAGAACCCTTCCTTCCTGAATCTCCTCGACTGCCTTGCTGATGAACTCCTGAACACCTGGTGCCTCACACCTGCTGCCTTCTCCTGGGAAGCGTGCTCTGAAGAGCGCCTCCACATGGTGCCCAAGTGCCACTCTTGCGATATTGGCTAGGTCTGAGGCCCTCCAGAGGAGAGCCCCCGAGCCCAGCCTGAGTGGGGCGCCGGGTGCACCTTCCTATGAGATGGGTGAAGGTGCTGTCGGTGTCAAAACAGGTAGATCTCGGGTAGGGGGTCCCGAACTGTGCGTCTATGGCTAATGGTAACAGGAGACAGGGGACACGATGTTTACCTAGGTTTGGGCCCTCTCGATGGAGGTAATACCCTAATTCTTGCTTGATTGATCTTGATGATATGAGTATTACAAGAGTTGATCTACCATGAGATCGTAGAGGCTAAACCCTAGAAGCTAGCCTATGATTATGATTGTATGGTGTCCTACGAACTAAACCCTCTGGTTTATATAGACACCGGAGGGGGCTAGAGTTACACAGAGGCGGTTACAAAGAAGGAGATCTACATATCCGAATTGCCACACAAAGGAGAGTCCCATCCGGACATGGGACGAAGTCTTCAATCTTGTATCTTCATAGTCCAACAGTCCGGCCAAAGTATATAGTCTGGCTGTCCGAGGACCCCCTAATCCAGGACACCCTCAGTAGCCCCCGGACCAGGCTTCAATGAGGATGAGTCCGGCACGCAGATTGTCTTCAGCATTGCAAGGCGGGTTCTTCTCCAAAATCCCAGAGTACCTGTTGTAACAAGCAGTGTCCGACTTCCCATCAATATTACACTCCTCGGCTTCTGTGCTTCAATAATGGCTATCTCCACGTGTCGAGCAAATGCGAGAAGTCGGGGCATTTTTACATTTGCCACCCTGACCATGTAAGCAAATCGTCTATTTAAAGAGATGGGGATCCTCAGATCCAAATCACATCATCCTCCCCCAGTGAGTATCTATCAGAGCACGCCCGGAAGAAACCATCCCATCATGGCTGGCCATGGCAGCCCCTCCTCTTGCTCCCGTAGCACAAAGCCACACGATTGGGAGAAGTGTTCTGTCCCCCATAGCCGATTGGTAGAGCTGCATACCTAGGGGTTTCTCCCGCCTGCGTACATGGTCCCCGTCCGAGACGGACTAGCCACCTATAATGGCGGGGAGCAAGAGGAGAGTTCTCCCAACCCATCCAAGGGGGAGCGGGTATGCCTTGTCCCTTATTTGTTGAGGGGACTCGGATTTCCAATCCATCCGTTCCTCCGTGGGCTCCTGGAGTTCTACGGCCTCCAGCTGCATAACTTCACTCCTGCTTCCATACTACACATCGCAGGCTATGTCGCCTTCTGTGAGCTATTTTAGGGCTACGAAGCTCATTTCGAGCTATGGAAGAGGCTATTCTGCCTCGTACCCCGTACTCAGGAGAGGTCAATATATCTAGTGGGCGGAGCCGAAATATGGTGCATCGCCGGGACCGGATACCTGTTCGGTACTCCGAAGAAGACGTCCAAAGACTGGCCTTCGGAGTGGTTTTACATGGAGGTCATCCCCCTTCCGGATGCTATTTCGATAGGCCTTCCTGAGTTTGTAAATGCCCCATTAAAGAAACGCCAAAGCTAGCACCCTCGAAGCCCCCAGGAGGAAGATAACAGAGAGGTCCTTTTCCTGATGGACAGGATAAAGACACTGGCCAAATTAGGGCTCCATGTCAATATGTATAATACGAGGAGTGCAGCCACTTCAATATCGGGGGAAACCCATGTGGCACTTCAATGGAGAAGATGACGCCACTCGCCGCGGCCGTAAAGGTCCGGACTCTACTGCCGCTCTGGTGAAATACTGTCCGATTTGTACAAAGGAGAGGAAGAGGAGTTCATCCGTATTAAGCCACGGGATGGATTCTCCATGTACAACCCCCCAAGCTGGGTGAGCTGCTATCTTTTATTCCAGTCTTTCCTGCAATTCTCATCACAAATATTTACGTTGCCAACTCATAGCAGGAACTGCAAAAAGCTATGAGGAAGGTCCACATTCCGTCCCCACAGCCAGAGGACCCGGACCGGGCCCTCGAGCCCGGACTTGAAGAAGACCCGGACACATTTGTGGAACTCATCGACAGGACATTTTATCAATTAAGCTGTGACGGTTCCTTGGTGGCCATCATAGCTGATTAACCTGGCCTACTCCCTGCATCACAGGTAAGAAAAACCGGAGCCCCAACTTCCAAGAAGGATCCCCTCTTTGCACCTTACCCTCCGCACATATATTGCGTTTTTACAGGGAAGGCCATCGGGGCGCCGTGCCAAACCCGCGGTGAGTCGTTAACAAGGGGCACCGAAGCCGGGTACGCTTAAAAGGAAGGTGGTCAGGACCAAGACGCCATTGCAGAGGTATGATTAAAAATCTGCTCCATAATTATTGTCTTTGAAGTATAATGAAGTCCAAGGTTCCCAGGCAGAAAAAGCGCTCGCCGGACTGTATCCGGGGAGCCGGCCGGCCATGCCTCCACCAGTCGGACTCCAAGGCCGGACTCAAGGGCGGAGGTCAATGCGGGGACAACACCGGATGGTCCTCCTACAGAGGATGCGGATAGATTATCCGCTAAGAACTCCGAAATGGAGAGCGCCATGAATCACAGGCGCCGACGGGCCACACTACGCGACCCTAATTTCTTTGAAGAGGCGTTCAATGCCTTCAACTCTGGAGACGCATACATCCGAGCTGCTCAAGATGGCCTCGCCAGAGCCACGGGCCAGTATGTAAAGGATATAAGGGTAAGAAAATCTGATAAGTACGTATATCAGTAGACCTTGAGACTTGAAATGGTTGGCACAACTAATTTATGGATCATTGTGCATAGGTTCTTATAGAGAAGAATACCCAGCTGTCTAAAGAGCTGGAGGAGTGCAAAGCCCAGCTGCGGGCCGTAGTTGCCGAAACGGCGGAGTCCAAGAAGGCCCCGTCTGGTAATACTTGTCCTGATCGAAAAGAGTGTATTGACATATATATACCAGTTATTATTCGGCATGCATGCAGATCTAACAGTAGATTCTGCAGACAATCCCGGAGGTAATCCGGAGATCGTATTGGAGGATGAGAAACATGCTCGACGACAGCTAAAGGCAGGTGAGCGCGTGCTTACAAAGGTTATACGGGAGAAAAATGATCTCCAGGACGCGGAGACCCGGCTGGACGTTGAATTAAAAGATGTTCGGGCCCAGCTTGCTGACTCCGTGAAGGAGAATAAGAGGCTTCGATGCGGAATTTTTAGTAAGTGCTCGAACGAAACTTTATAAAGTTCGGCAAAGAAGCAGGCCAATAGAGTTATGTCCGCAGATATGCTGACAGGTCATCCCGAAGAGGAGATGCCCAGATCTACAGGCGATCTTCTGCAAGAGCTCTCGCAACTGCACGGACAAATTCGGCAGGTGATGCAAGGTATTTCCTAGGCCTTGTGGCCGTCCGCATCCCTGCCCGGAGGCATGGGAGAGCTCGTGGAGATGCTCAAGGGAGTGCGGCGGCGCTTCCAATTATGGAAGATATCGGCATGCCGTCAAGGTGCAAGGGAGGCCTGAGCCATGGTGAAGACGCGATACACCAAGGCTGACCCGAACCACATGACCGAGGTCGGACCTGTAGGGTCAGATGGGAAAGAGATCCCCGTTAGTCTGGTATATGACCAGGCAGCATTAGCCGCGAAGTATTCCCAACAAGATTGTAGGCTAGACAGCCTGTTGGATGGTATAGAAGAAGAATTTAGTCAGTCTAAGTGACTTTGTACTTCAAAGGACATATTTTGTCCCTAGCTGGATTGTAAATCATTTGTCTTGGCGGACCTTTTCGCTTCAACCTCTAGACCCGACAGTCCGGAGTTTATCCGAATACCCGCTCAGTTATGTAAAAACCAAGGCACGCGTGGAAACCAGGCGTATGGGTCATAAGTGCTTGAACAGACAAGTACCAAACTAGCTATGTTATATTACATGGATAGTAAGAAACATCTTCCAGGGAGAATAGTTCCTTTAAGGGTTCCTTTCCCTGGGTTCGCATGCATTAATGTGCATGTTCGAACTGCAAAAAGCAACGCAGGATATAAACATCTGGGGGCATTTATTGAAATAAGTAGGGAACATCTTTTGTTCACCGATCGAATATTCTCTTAAGAACGCTAGCTTTCGGCTTCACCCAGTCTGAGGTACACATCCGGCTGACCCGGCAGTAACAATCGCAAAGGTGCTCCCCTTATGCCGTAGCCGAATTAAAGGGGACATAGGGCATAAACACAAGAGCCAGACAACCCAGCTTGGCCAAAACTTAAGTCGTATCGATGTATATAATGGCAAAAAGGCACATATGAAGAAGTAATGCATATGTGGTGCGCATAAAGCCCAGAAGATAATTATATTAAGCTTCTGTATAAGAAGCCCCCAGGTATATTGAGCACGCATGCGCAGCCAGAGTGTGCGATCAGAGCACACTTAAAGCTTTTAAGGCTATATATAAAAAGAAAGAGAGAGGGAGAATATAACTTAAGAAAAGGCGGAGGTAAGGAGACAAACACAGAGTTCGGCACTAGGCATAGAATCTTCGGAGTCTGGCCGCGTTCCATGGGTTCGGCTCAAGTCGATTATATGATGCATCACGCAGACGGTACGCTCCTCCGGTGAAAACCTTATCAATGATGAAGGGACCCTCCCACTTGGGCTTGAGCTTGTCTTTTTTCTTCCTCGGTGGGTATAGAACGAGTTCGCCAACGTTATAAGTTTTGGCCCGTACTTCTCTGCTTTGGTACCTTCGAGCCTGCTACTGATAGAATGCGGAACGGGCCTTGGCAACGTCACGCTCCTCCTCCAGGGCATCTAAACTATCCTGCCGATCTAGCTCGGCTTCTCTTTCTTCGTACATGTGCACTCGAGGTGAGTCATGAATGATATCGCAGGGTACTACTGCCTCTGCACCGTACACCATAAAAAATGGTGTGTATCCGGTCGTGCGATTTGGCATGGTCCGCAGCCCCTATAGTATGGAGTCGAGCTCCTCGACCCAGTGCGTATCTGATTCCTTCAAGGATCGCACTAGTCTGGGTTTGATGCCGCTCATAATAAGACCATTTGCTCATTCAACTTGACCGTTTGTTTGGGGGTGATAGACAGAGGCATAATTGAGCTTAATGCCCATTTTGCCGCACCAAGTTTTCACCTCCTCGGCTGTGAAGTTGGAGCCGTTATCAGTGACGATGCTGTGTGGGAAACCGTAATGGTGGATGACCCCAGATATAAAGTCTATCACTGGTCCGGATTCGGTCGTTTTAACTGGTTTGTCCTCTATCCATCTGGTGAATTTATCTACCATGACCAACAAGTATTTTTTTCTTATGGCTTCCTCCTTTAAGGGGCCAACCATATCGAGCCCCCAGACCGCAAAGGGCCAAGTTATGGGGATTGTTTGGAGAGCGGTAGGTGGCATATGGCTTTGATTTGCAAAAAGCTGACAACCGACACAATGTTGGACGAGGTCCTGTGCGTCTGCTCGGGCTGTCGGCCAGTAGAAATCTGTACGAAAGGCATTGCTTACAAGGGCCCGAGCTGTGGCGTGGTGGCCGCCGAGTCCAGCATGAATTTCTGCCAAAAGCTCTCGTCCTTCCTCTTCGGAGATGCACCTTTGGAGCACTCCAGTCGCGCTTTTCTTATAAAGCTCTTCCTCGTGGACCTTTTAGGCTCTAGAACGTCGCACAATGCAACGTGCCTCATTTTGCTCCTCAGAGAGTTCTTGCCTATTTAGGTAGGCTAAGAAGGGTTCCGTGCATGGGGTGATGACAGCCATAATCGCGTGGGCCGAAGGTGTTATTTCGGTGGCGGAGCCTCCGATTACGTAAGAGTGTTCGGGATCTGGGGTTGTGTTCGGATCCGGACTGGTATTGCCGGTCTCCCCTTCCCACACCACGGATGGCTTGAACAGCCTTTCCAAGAAGATGTTAGGTGGTTTGGGGTCATGCTTAGCGCTGATGTGGGCGAGGAGATCCACCGCTTGATTGTTTTCTCGGACCACATGGTGGAATTTGAGCCCCTCAAACGGAGCTGACATTTTGAGGACGGCATTGTCGTAGGCCACCATTTTTTGGTCCTTGGCGTTAAAGTCTCCATTTATTTGAGATATTGCGAGGTTTGAATCCCCACGCACTTGCGTTGAATGCCCACAGAGACTGCCATCCGAAGACCATGCAACAGAGCCTCATATTCGGCTGCATTGTTGGAATCAGTGTATAGTATTTGGAGTACGTATTGGACTGTATCTCCGGTGGGGGATGTCAGGACAACACCTGCCCCTAGACCAGCCAGCATCTTAGAGCTGTCAAAGTGCATGATCCAATTGAATTACGGGCCGTACTCTTTAGGGAGTTCAGCTTCTGTCCATTCGGTGATGAAGTCAGCCAGTACTTGAGACTTAGTGGCTCGCCGTGGTTTGTATGTTATGTCGAACAGGAGGAGCTCAATAGCCCATTTAGCAATCCGGCCTGTGGCATCGCGGTTATTTATTATATCGTTGAGTGGTACTTCAGAGGCCACCGTGATTGAATACTCTTGAAAGTAGTGACGTAGTTTTCGGGATGCCATGAAGACCGTGTATGCTATCTTTTGATAATGTGGGTACCTTGATTTGCATGGAGTGAGACGGTGGATACGTAGTATACCAACTTTTGGAGCGGGAACCTATGCACGTCCATCTCTCATTCGACGACGACCACTGCGCTTACAACCTGGTGTGTTGCAGCTATATATAATAGCATGGGTTCACCGATACTTGGCGCGGCCAGGATTGGATTACTGGCCAAGAGGGTCTTTATTTCTTCCAGTCCGGCCGTAGCCGCATCCGTCCACTCGAAGTGTTCAGTGCGTCGAAGAAGGCGGTAGAGAGGTAGTGCCTTTTCTCCTAATCGGGAGATAAAGCAGCTTAGGGCAGCCACGCATCCAGTTAATTTCTGGATTTTCTTGAGGTCTGTTGGGGTAGCCAACTGTGACAGAGCTCGGATTTTAGCCGGATTTGCTTCAATTCCTCTATTGGAAACAATGAAGCCCAAGAGCTTTCCGACAGGTACGCCGAAAACGCATTTTTTCGGGTTGAGCTTGATGTCATATGTTCATAGATTGTCGAACATAAGCCTCAAGTCGTCTATTAAAGATTCGACGTGGTTGGTTTTGATGACCACATCGTCTACGTATGCCTCCACTATTTTGCCGATTTGTGTTTCCAGGCATGTCTAAATCATGCGTTGATAGGTTGCGCCGGCGTTTTTGAGCCCGAAAGGCATGGTGTTAAAACAGAAGGGGCCGTACGGAGTGACGAATGCCGTTGCGGCTTGATCGGACTCCGCCATCTTGATTTGATGGTATCCGGAGTACGCATCAAGGAAGCACAATGATTCGTGTCCTGTAGTAGCGTTGATGATTTGATCGATGCGGGGGAGTGGGAAGGGATCCTTAGCGCAAGCCTTATTGAGGTCCTTGAAATTGACACATAGGCGCCAGGATTTGTCCTTCTTTGGTACCATCACTAGGTTTGCTAGCCAGTCCAGATGTTTCATTTCCCTGATGAATCCGGCCTCGAGTAGCTTGGCTAGCTCTTCTCCCATGGCTTGTCGCTTAGGTTCTGAAAAGCGCCGAAGAGTCTACTTGACCGGCTTGTATCCCTTTAGTATGTTTAGGCTATGCTCGGCCAGCCTGGGTGGGATACTTGGCATGTTTGAAGGATGCCAGGCGAAGATGTCCCAATTCTCGCGCAAGAACTCTCGCAGTGCAGCGTCTATTGTGGGGTTCAGCTGTGCCCCAATGGATGCTATTTTTGTAGGATCCGTTGGGTGGACCTGGAATTTGACTATTTCGTCTGCCGGTTTGAAAGAGGTGGACTTGGGTTGTTTGTCGAGTATCACATCGTCCACATCCTTTGTGGGGCGTAAGCGCGATTAATTCTTGACGCGAGAGCTTCGGATAATGCCTCCAGGGCTAATGCAGTGGTTTTATTTTCGGCGCGGAGTGCTATGTCCGGATCACTAGCTAGAGTGATGATTCCAACGGGCCCAGGAATCTTGAGCTTCATGTGCCCATAATGGGGTATAGCCTAGAAGCTCGTGAATGTGTCTCACCCTAAAAGGGCGTGGTATCCACTATTGAACGGGGCCACCTGGAATGTGATTTCTTCAGACCTATAATTCTCCGGCGTGCCCAATACCACATCGAGTGTGATTTTTTCCGCACATCATGCCTCCCAACTAGGGATGATTCCTCTGAAGGTCGTGCTGCTTTGCTCAACACAGCTCTTGTCTATCTCCATTTTGTTGAGAGTTTCCTCGTAGATGAGGTTTAATCCGCTGCCACCGTCCATGAGCACTTTAGCAAGCCGGAAGCCGTCCACAATTGGACTAAGGACCAAAGCGGTTGGTGCTCGGACTGTTCGGAATTGAGGTTCGTCACTGGCATGGAAGGTTATGGCCGTTTCGTTCCATGAATTTATTGCTGCAAAGTGGCAGACTTTGGCGAGGCTGCGGAGTGCTCGCTTACGCCTATTGTTTGAGGTGAAAGTCTCGAAGACTGTTAGTACTGTATTGTTATTCTCTGCGGGATGTTGCTCTGCGGTATTGTTGATGAGGAGATCCTCGTCACTCTTGGCCACCTACCGGAGTATCCAACATGCTCTAAGGCTGTGTGTTGGTATGATATCTAGTGTGCTGTGAATTCTGCATGGCCTGTTGAGCCATCCCTCCAATACAGTTCCACGCCCTATAGAGGGCTTTGGCTTCTTTGTAATTGGATTGGGTGACTTGCGAGAATGCACCCTTTTAGTTCGGATGAGGGTTTTAGTGAGAGCTGGAGGATCCCAGAATTTTGTTTGGGTTTTCCAGGCGCTTTCCATCGCACAGTACTTATGTACTATGGCCGCCAAGTCGGCGAAGCGTGCTATGTCATGGAGACTTATGGCGTTGAGGATTCCCTTGTCCGTGCAGTTTTTGCAAAAGAATGAAATTGCGTCTTCCTCGCGACAGTCCTTGACCTTGGTCATTACAAGGAGGAATCTGGCCCAGAAGTGATGTACTGTCTCTTGGGGCTCTTGACCACTGTCGGAAAGATCACTTGTGTCTGGGCGGGCGGGTAGATTTAAGTCCAAGTCCTGTCCCGATCTGAGACCCAGGGGCGGAGGAGTTCCCGAGCTTGGCAGCTCAGACTCTAGGATGTTGCCCAATATTTCTGGCCCGCTGCTCGATTTTAGGTGCGGAGTCTGGGCCATGCCCTCTCGTAGATGGGTATCCGGCTCAGAGAGCTCGGGAGTCCGGACATAGTTTGTCCTCAAAATAGAGGAAGAATCACTGCATTGTTCCCCCACCACCGCTATTTGATGGGTGACCGCCGGAGAGTTAATCTCCCTTTGGTCGGGTTTAATCCCGATCCGATCATAGTCCGTAGCGACTCCCAGGGCGGCGATGCGATCCAAGAGCTCATTCAGGGAGGAGAGCTCCATTGGATCCATCTTCTCGGCGAATTCCGAGCTGACGTGGAGGCTGTTCTTGATGACCTAAGAAGTCATCATCGGCAGAACGGCCGAACGGGAGGTCATGACGAAGACGCCCAGCCAGAGAGTCTGGCCTATAGCCAGGGCTCCACCAGAGGTGATGTTGTCTTTGCAACAAGGCGAGCCATCAAGCCTTATCGTGACGGCACAGTGGAACTCTCAATGAAAGCACCAATGTTAGTGTCAAAACCCGCGGATCTCTGGTAGGGGGTCCCGAACTGTGCGTCTAAGGCTAATGGTAAGAGGAGACATGGGACACGATGTTTACCCAGGTTCGGGCCCTCTCGATGGATGTAATACCCTACTTCCTGCTTGATTGATCTTGATGATATGAGTATTACAAGAGTTGATCTACCACGAGATCGTAGAGGCTAAACCCTAGAAGATAGCCTATGATTATGATTATATGTTGTCCTACGGACTAAACCCTCCGGTTTATATAGACACCGGAGGGGGCTAGGGTTACACAGAGGCTGTTACAAAGAAGGAGATCTACATATCCGAATTTCCAAGCTTTCCTTTCCTTCCACGCAAAGCAGAGTCCCATCCGGACACGGGACGAAGTCTTCAATCTTGTATCTTCATAGTCCAACAGTCCGGCCAAAGTATATAGTCCGACTGTCCGAGGACCCCCTAATCCAGGACTTCCTTAGGCGCCGCGTCCGGAGACGCGACACTAAGCGCTGCGTCCTCGAGTGATACTCCCTCATGTGACCCTGGCTCAGCTGCAGCTTCTTTGTCTTGGGGGTGACCTCAGGAGGGAGGGCGTGATAACCCACAAGTATAGGGGATCGCAACAGTTTCCGAGGGTAGTGTATTCAACCCAAATTTATTGATTCGACACAAGGGGAGCCAAAGAATATTCTCAAGTATTAGCAGTTGAGTTGTCAATTCAACCACACCTAGATAACTTAGTATCTGCAACAAAGTATGTAGTAGCAAGTAGTATGATAGTAATGGTAATAGTGGCAAAAGTAACGATAGCAGTTTTTTAGTAATTGTAACATTAGCGACGGAAAAGTAAATAAGCAAAGCACAATATGTGAAAAGCTCATAGGCATTGGATTAGTGATGGATAATTATGTCGGATGCGATTCCTCATGTAATACTTATAACATAGGGTGACACAGAACTAGCTCCAGTTCATCAACGTAATGTAGGCATGTATTCCGAATATTGTCATATGTGCTTATGGAAAAGAACTTGCAGAACAGCTTTTGTCCTACCCTCCTGTGGCAGCGGGATCCTAATGGAAACTAAGGGATATTAAGGCCTCCTTTTTAATAGAGTACCGGACCAAAGCATTAGCACTTAGTGAATACATCAATCTCAGAACATAGTGGATACTAGGGATCAAACCCTAACAAAACTAACTTGATTACATGGTAAATCTCATCCAACCCATCACCGTCCAGCAAGCCTACGATGGAATTACTCACGCACGGCGGTGAGCATCATGAAATTGGTGATGGAGGATGCTTGATGACAAATCCCCCTCTCCGGAGCCCCGAGCAGACACCAGATCAGCCCTCCTGACAGAGATTAGGGCTTGGCGGCGGCTCCGTATCATAAAACACGATGACACTTTTTATCTGACTTTTTTCTCTGCGAAAGCAAATATATAGAGTTGGAGTTGAGGTCGGTGGCCATCCAAGGGGCCCACGAGGCAGGGGGCGCGCCCAGGGGGAGGGGGCGCGCCCGCCACCCTCGTGGACAGGGTGTGGGCCCCCTGGCCTTGATTCTTTTGCCAGTATTTTTTATATTTTCCAAAAGTTATCTCCGAGGATTTTCAGGTCATTCCGAGAACTTTTGTTTTCTGAACAAAAATAACACCATGGCAGTTCTGGTGAAAACAGCATTAGTTCGGGTTAGTTTCATTCAAATCATGCAAATTAGAGTCCAAAACAAGGGCAAAAGTGTTTGGAAAAGTAGATACGTTGGAGACGTATCAACTCCACCAAGCTTAAACCTTTTCCTGTCCTCAAGCAATTCCGTTGACAAACTGAAAGTGATAAAGAAAAACTTTTACAAACTCTGTTTGCTATTGTTGTTATAAATATGTAAAGCCAGCATTCAGGTTTTCAGCAAAGATTATGAACTAACCATATTCACAATAACACTTAGGTCTCATGTTTACTCATATCAATGACATAATCAACTAGCGAGCAATAATAATAAATCTCGGATGACAACACTTTCTCAAAACAGTCATAATATGATATAGCAAGATGGTATCTCGCTATCCCTTTCTGAGACCGCAAAACATAAATGCAGAGCACCTTTAAAGATCAAGGACTGACTAAACATTGTAATTCATGGTAAAAGAGATCTAGTCAAGTCATACCCAATATAAACTAATAGTAATGCATGCAAATGACAATCTGCTCTCCAGGTGCTTTTTAATAAGAAAATGATGACTCAACATAAAAGTAAATACATAGGCCCTTTGCAGAGGGGAGCAGGGATTTGTAGAGGTGCCAGAGCTCGATTTTGAAATAGAGATAAATAAAATTTTGAGCAGTATACTTTCACTGTCAACGCAACAACTATGAGATCTCGATATCTTCCATGCTAAATACATTATAGGCGGTTCCCAAACAAAATGGTAAAGTTTATACTCCCCCACCACCAAGAAGCATCAATCCATGGCTTGCTTGAAACAACGAGTGCCTCCAACTAGCAACAACCCTGGGGGAGTTTTGTTTAATTATTTCAATTTGCTTTGATCTTAATGATCCTGGGACGGGGCATCCCGGTTACCAGCCATTTTCTTGTGAATGAGGAGCAGAGTCCACTCCCCTTGAGAATAACCCACCTATCAAAGAAGATACAGACAGCCCTAGTTGATAAATGATGTGCTCGAGCATACAAAACAAAATTTCATTTGAAGGTTTGGAGTTTGGCACATACAAATTTACTTGGAACGGAAGGTAAATACCGCATATAGGAAGGTATTGTGGACTCATATGGAATAACTTTGGGGATTATGGAGTTTGGATGCACAAGTAGTATTCCCGCTTAGTACAGGTGAAGGCTAGCAAAAGACTAGGAAGCGACCAACTGAGAGAGCGACAACAGTCATGAACATGCATTAAAATTAATTAACACTGAGTGCAAGTATGAGTAGGATATAATCCACCATGAACATGAATATCATGAAGGCTATGTTGATTTTTTTCAACTACATGTGCGAAAATGTGCCAAGTCAAGTCACTCGAATCATTCAAAGGAGGATACCACCCTATCATACCACATCACAACCATTTTAATAGGATGTTGGCACACAAGGTAAACCATTATAAACTCCTAGCTAATTAAGCATGGAATAAGCAACTATAATCTCTAATTGTCATTGCAAACATGTTTATTCATAATAGGCTGAATCAGGAACGATGAACTCATCATATTTAAAAAAACAAAAGAGGTCGAGTTCATACCAGCTTCTCTCATCTCAATCAGTCTATCATATATCGTCATTATTGCCTTTCACTTGCACGACCGTACGGTGTGTATAATAATAATAGTGCACGTGCATTGGACTAAGCTGGAATCTGCAAGCATTCAATTCAAGGGAGAAGACAAAGTAATATGGGCTCTTGGTTAAATCAACAATCATGCATATTAGAGCCACTAAGCATTTTTCATTATGGTCTTCTCCTCTCGACCCCCAAAGGAAAGAAAAGAAATAAAACTATTTACACGGGAAAGCTCCCAACAAGCAAAAGAAGAACGAGAATCTTTTTGGGTTTCATTTTAGTTACTACTACAAGCATGGAAATTAAACTAACTAATTTCTGGGGTTTTTCTTAAGGTTTATCAGACACACAAGAAGAAGGCTAGAAAATAAATTAAACTACCATGGATAGTACAATGAAAAAGTATGAGCACCGACAACTAGAATAAGTGTGTGAACATGAATGTAATGTCGGTGAGAAATACGTACTCCCCCAAATTAGGCTTTTGGTCTAAGTTGGTCTATGCCCAAGGATAGCCTGGCTGATATCCGAAGTTATAACTGGGGTTATATTGAGATGCAGCAGCCATTCCCTCCTGAGCTGCGGCATGGTGGCGAGCTTCCTCGTCTCTCCTCTCTGTTCGTTTGCCTCCTCCCTGGTGACAACATATCTTCATTTTTCCTGGTAATCAAAAAGGGAAGGAGCAGGGAGAGTAACATGGACAGCGCAACGTCTCTCAAAGATTAGTCGATACTGGAGGAATTGTTCATTCCTCACAAGAAAATGATGACTGACCGTAGCGTCTTAATCTAAATAAGCGGGAAGCAACTCCCTATCACACTCACGTGGAGGTATACCAAGATAATTAGCAACACAGGTCGCATAAATCCCTCCAAACAAATCTCCAGATAGACCATTATTATGCAACCTACGTGCAACAATTGCCCCCAAGTTGTAATCTTTATTACCTAATACAGCACTATTAAGGACACAAAGATCAGCGACACACATGTGACAAGCTTCATCTTTACCATTTATGCATCTACCAATGAATAGAGCAAAATAATGTATAGCAGGAAAATTAATGCTCCCTATGGTAGCTTGAGCTATGTCTCTAGATTCTCCCACGGTAATACTAGCAAGAAAGTCTATATATTCAGATTTACGGGGTTCATTAACATTACCCCACTGTGGGAGTTTGCAAGCGGTAGTAAAATCTTATAAGTCCATGGTATATGATTGATCATAAATATCAAACAAGACATTTTGAGAATTACGCAAAGATGTAAATTTAAACCTTCTCATGAATGAATCAGTCAAATGGTAGTACTGAGGACACTTATCTTGCATGAAGTCCTCAAGATCGGCGTTACGCACATATGCATCAAATTCATCCTTTATGCCTGCATTGACCATAAATTCTTCTGATGGCCATTCACAAGGCCTCACGTCAGCTTCCCTTGGTGGTTCATCGTCTTGCTCACGCATAGTGCGCCTGGGTCCTTTCTTTTTTGAAGAACCACCTTGGTACATTTTCCTAAACATATTTCTTCCTCTGAAAAATTTCTGAAATTTTTAGTAGCTTCAAAATAGAAGTGAATCAAACTAAACAAGATTGATAGCAACTACTCCCACAAGTGCCTAGAACATATATCATGCATTAGAATTACTTGGGACCTCATAAATTTGACATGCAAGCTCAAGAACATGGTCACCTAGGCAGCAAAAATTTGCAATGAATAAAGCAATAGAACAAAAACTAATTGGACCATTGGAGGAGTCCCATACCAAGGAACAATCTCCCAATGCAGTTTTCTGAATGGAGCTTTGAGCAACGAGATCAAAAATCGCAGCAAAATGAGCTAGAACTCGTGGTTGAGCTGGATGGTGATTTTTTTGGGAGGAAGATGGAGTGTGTGGGTGCAGGAATAAGTGGAGGGGGGCACCATGGGCCCATGAGGCAGGGGGCGCGCCGAGTCAGAGTGGTCACGCCCTGGACCCTCGTGGCCAGCTGCTTGCCCCCTGCTAAGTTCTCAGTGCCTAAAATCCTCAAATATTCCATAAAAAATTATACTAAATTTGCAGGGCATTTGGAGCACTTTTATTTTCGGGATATTTTTTATTGCATGGATAATTTAGAAAACAGACAGATAACACTATTTTTGCTTTATTTATTCTAAATAACAGAAAGTAGCAGGAGGGTACAGAAGGTTGTGCCATCTAGTTTCATCCATCTCATGATCATCAAAAGGAATCCACTAACAAGGTTGATCAAGTCTTGTTAACAAACTCATTCCAAATAACATGGAACCGGAGAAATTTCGAATAACACTAGGTTACCTCAACGGGGATATGCACATCGCCTATAATAAGAATATCATATTTTTTCTTAACGGTAAGAAGAGGAAATTCAACACCTTCAACAATGATAGTTGGAACTTTTCCAATAGAATTGATGCTATGAACTTGAGGTTGTTTCCTCGGAAAGTGTACCGTATGCTCATTACCATTAATATGAAAAGCGACATTGCCTTTGTTGCAATCAATAACAGCCCCTGCAGTATTCAAAAAGGGTCTACCAAGGATAATCGAGATACTATCGTCCTCGGGAATATCAAGAATAACAAAGTCTGTTAAGATAGTGACATTTGCAACCACAACAGGCACATCCTCACAAATACCGACAGGTATAGCAGTTGATTTGTCAGCCATTTGCAAAGATATTTCAGTAGGTGTCAACGTATTCAATTCAAGTCTACGATATAAAGAGAGAGGCATAACACTAACACCGGCTCCAAGATCACATAAAGCAGTTTTAACATAATTTCTTTTAATGGAGCATGGTATAGTTGGTACTCCTGGGTCTCCGAGTTTCTTTGGTATTCCACCTTTAAAAGTAGGCAAGCATGGTGGAGATTTCAGCTTCCGGTATCTTTCTTTTATTTGTAATGATATCCTTCATATATTTAGCATAAGGATTTACTTTAAGCATATCAGTTAAGCGCATACGTAAGAAGATAGGTCTAATCATTTCAGCAAAGCGCTCAAAATCCTCATCATCCTTTTTCTTGGATGGCTTAGGAGGAAAAGGCGTGGGTTTCTGAACTCATGGTTCTCTTTCTTTACCATACTTCCTAGCAACAAAGTCTCTTTTATCATAACGTTGATTCTTTTATTGTGGGTTATCAAGATCAACAGCAGGTTCGATCTCTACATCATTGTTATTGCTAGCTTGAGCATCAACATGAACATTATCATTAACATTATCTCTAGGTTCATGTTCATCACCAGATTGTGTTTCAGCATCAGAAATAGAAATATCATTGATATTCTCAGGTGTGTCTACAACAGGTTCACTAGAAGCATGCAAAGTCCTATCATTTTTCTTTTTCTTATTTTTAGAAGGACTAGGTGCATCTAAATTATTTCTCTGAGAATCCTGCCCGATTCTAATAGGGTGGCTTCAGGATACAAAGGTTCCTGAGTCATTCTACCAGTTCTAGTAGCCACTCTAACAGCAAAATCATGTTTATTATTTAATTCATTGAGCAAATCACTTTGAGCTTTAAGTACTTGTTCTGCTTGAGTGGTAACCATAGAAGCATATTTACTAATGAGTTTAAGTTCACCTTTAACTCTAGCCATATAATCACTCAAGCATCCAATCATGTAAGCATTACTCTTTAATTATCTACCAACATAAGCACTAAAACTTTCTTGTCTAGCCATAAAGTCATCAAATTCATCCAAACATTGGCTAGGAAATTTAGTAGATGGGATTTCAACTTTATCATATATATAGAGAGAATTTACCTTTACTACATGTGTCGGGTTATCAAGACAATGTGTTTCTTCAATAAGAGGTAGATAAGGCCATGTATTTCTTCAACAGGAGGTAAATTCTTAACATCTTCAGCTTTAATGCCTTTTTCTTTCATAGATTTCTTTGCCTATTGCATATATTCAGGACTGAGAAATAGAACACCCCTCTTCTTTGGAGTTGGTTTAGGAACAGGCTCAGGAGTTGGCTCAATTGGCTCAGGAATTGGCTCAGGTACAGTCCAATTATTTTCATTAGTCAACATATTATTCAAAAACAATTTAGCTTGGTCGACTGTTCTTTCCCTGAAAACACAACCAGCACAACTATCCAAGTGGTCCTTGGAAGCATCGGTTAGTCCATTATAAAAGATATCAAGTATTTCATTTTTCTTAAGAGGATGATCAGGCAAAGCATTAAGTAATCGGAGAAGCCTCCCCCAAGCTTGTGGGGGACTCTCTTCTTCGATTTGCACAAAATTATATATTTCCCTCAAGGCAGCTTGTTTCTTATGAGCAGCGAAATATTTAGCAGAGAAGTAATAAATCATATCCTGGGGACTACGCACACAACCAGGATCAAGAGTATTAAACCAAGTTTTAGCATCACCCTTTAATGAGAATGGAAATATCTTAAGGATATAATAATAGCGGATTTCTCATCATTAGTGAACAGGGTGGTTATATCATTTAACTTAGTAAGATGTGCCACAACAATTTCAGATTCATTGCCACAAAAAGGATCAGATTCAACCAAAGTAATTATCTCAGGATCAACAGAGAATTCATAATCCTTATCAGTAACAAAGATAGGTGAAGTAGCAAAAGCAGGGTCATATTTCATTCTAGCATTCAGAGATTGCTGCTTCCATTTAGCTAATTACTTCTTAAGATCATATCTATCATTACAAGCAAGAATAGCTCTAGCAGCTTCTTCATCCATAACATAACCCTCATGAACAACAGGCAATTCATACTTAGGCGGAGAACCTTCATCATCACTATCTTCAATAATATCATCTTCAATAATTTCATTCTCTCTAACCCTAGCAAGTTGTTCATCAAGATATTCACCTAATGGCACAGTAGTATCAAGCTTAGAAGTAGTTTCATCATAAGTATCATGCATAGTAGAAGTGGCATCATCAATAACATGTGACATATCAGAATTCATAGCAGTAGCAGGTTTAGGTGCCGCAAGCTTACTCAAAACGGAAGGAGAATCTAGTGCAGAGATAGATGGCAGTTCCTTACCTCCCCTCGTAGTGCAGGGAAAAATATTAGTTCGTTCGTCTTTCAAGTTCTTCATGTGATCAACAGATATAAATCCCAAGTGACTCAAAGAATAGAGCTATGCTCCCCGGCAACGGCGCCAGAAAATAGTCTTGATAACCCACAAGTATAGGGGATCACAACAGTTTTTGAGGGTAGAGTATTCAACCCAAATTTATTGATTCGACACAACGGGAGCCAAAGAATATTCTCAAGTATTAGCAGTTGAGTTGTCAATTCAACCACACCTGGATAACTTAGTATCTGCAGCAAAGTATTTAGTAGAAAGTAATATGATAGTAATGGTAACAGTGGCAAAAGTAACGATAGCAGTTTTGTAGTAATTGTAACAGTAGCAACAGAAAAGTAAATAAGCAAAGCACAATATGTGAAAAGCTCATAGGCATTGGATCAGTGATGGATCATTATGTCAGATGCGATTCTTCATGTAATAGTTATAACATAGGGTGACACAGAACTAGCTCCAGTTCATCAATGTAATGTAGGCATGTATTCCGAATATTGTCATACGTGCTTATGGAAAAGAACTTGCATGACATCCTTTGTCCTACCCTCCCGTGGCAGCGGGGTCCTAATGGAAATTAAGGGATATTAAGGCCTCCTTTTAATAGAGTACTGGACCAAAGCATTAGCACTTAGTGAATACATGAACTCCTCAAACTACCATCATCACCGAGAAGTATCCCGATTATTGTCACTTCGGGGTTGTCGGATCATAACACATAATAGGTGACTATAGACTTGCAAGATAGGATCGAGAACTCACATATATTCATGAAAACATAATAGGTTCATATATGAAATCATGGCACTCAGGCCCTAGTGACAAGCATTAAGCATAGCGAAGTCATAGCAACATCAATCTCAGAACATAGTGGATACTAGGGATCAAACCCTAACAAAACTAACTTGATTACATGGTAAATCTCATCCAACCCATCACCGTCCACCAAGCCTACGATGGAATTACTCACACACGGCGGTGAGCATCATGAAATTGGTGATGGAGGATGGTTGATGATGACGACGGCGACGAATCCCCCTCTCCGGAGCCCCGAACAGACTCCAGATCAGCCCTCCCGAGAGAGATTAGGGCTTGGCGGCGGCTCCGTATCGTCAAACGCGATGAAACTTTTTCTCTGATTTTTTTCTCTACAAAAGCAAATATATAGAGTTGGAGCTGAGGTCGGTGGCCATCCAGGGGGCCCACGAGGCAGGGGGCGCGCCCAGGGGGAGGGGGCGCGCCCCCCACCCTCATGGACAGGGTGTGGGCCCCCTGGCCTTGATTCTTTCGCTAGTATTTTTTATATTTTCCAAAAGTTATCTCCGTGGATTTTCAGGTCATTCCAAGAACTTTTGTTTTCTGCACAAAAATAACACCATGGCAGTTCTGCTGAAAACAGCGTTAGTCAGGGTTAGTTTCATTCTAATCATGCAAATTAGAGTCCAAAACAAGGGCAAAAGTGTTTGGCAAAGTAGATACGTTGGAGACGTATCAGGGCGCCGTCTTCGTTTTCTGGGTTCTCAACTGCTACAGCATAGAAAGAGCGCTCGAGGGAGCACACATGTCCTTCTCTTGGTAGGCGATCGTGATGATGCCGATGCTTCCTGGCATCTTGAGGATGTTGTAGCCGTGGTGGATAGCCGCCATGAACTTGGCCAGTGCGGGGTACCCAACGATGGCGTTGTAGGGCAGGCGAATGTCGGCGATGTCGAAGTCGATGAGCTCGGTGCGGTAGTTGTTGCGCTCGCAGAAGTTGACTGGGAGGTGAACCTGCCCGATCGGTGTGTTGATCTGTCGGTCACTCCTGAGAATGGCTTGGTGGGGTGCAGCTGGAAATATGGCACCTAGAGCCTTTCGAACGTCTGGACGGAGAAAACATAGAGCGCTACTCCACCATCGATGAGGGTCTTGGTGATGGTCACGTTGCTGATGACGGGGGAGCATAGCATGGGGAGCGCGCCAGCGGTGGCCGCGCACTTGAGCCGGTCCGTGGAGTCGAAGGTGATGGCGCACTTGGACCACTTGAGGGGGCGAGTTGCCTCAAGCTTGGGGAGCGCCGCATTGACCTCGCGTGCAAACTGCTTGAAGACACGACGAGAAGCCGCGGCCTATGATCCGCCTAAGATGCAGGCAATGGCTCGAGGCTCCTGGAAGCCCCCAACCCCCTTGTCCTGGTGGTGATCTTTGTGCCTTCTTGGCGGTGGAGGCAGAGGAGGCAAAGCTGCGTTGCCTTGAGGGCAGCCCTCACGAGGCTGCTCCCTCCAGTTGCCCTCGCGAGGCTGGTCCTGCCAGCGGTCCTCATGAGGCTGGTCGCGCCACTCCTGACGGCGGTCGCATCCATCCTAGCGTCCTCGACCTCAGCCACCTCCGCGACCGTAGCCTCAATCGTTGCGGACGGGGCATCAACCGAGGCGCCCGTCGCGGACAGCCCTGAGCTCCTGGCAGTCGCTGGTATTGTGGTTGTAGACGTTTTGGAAGGCGCAGAATGGCCGCTTGCCCTTGGATGACTCGGGGTGGTCGTAGCCGCACTTAATCTTTGGCTCCGCCGCCAGCACTACTGGCCCCTTGCGCTTTATGTCCTTGGTCTTGGCCATGTTGTCTTCTGGGTCAGCATCAGGGAGCTCGAGGAGGGAGAGGCATCCCTCCTCATCCCTCGCGCACTTGTTCGCCATGTTGAACATCTCCAGAGCGGTGCAGAGGTCCACATGGATGGCTAGCTCATCCTTCATCTTGACATCGCGGACGCCATCGGTGAACGCAGAGATGATGGCCTCGTCAGACACCTTGGGAATCTTGAGGCGGACGTTGTTGAAGCACTGGATATACTTATGCAGGGTCTCTCCAGGTTGCTGCTTGACGAGGCGCAGGTCGCCCGCGGCAGGTGGACGGTCGCCAGTGCCCTGGAAGTTGGCAATGAAGCGGCTGTGCATCTCCTCCCAGAAAGAAACCGACTCCTCAGTCAGGTTCAGGAGCCAAGAACGCGCGCATCCTTGAGGGCCATCAGGAACCAGTTTGCCATGATCTTCTAGTCGCTGTTGGCCGCCTTGATGCTTAGCTCGTAGAGCTGTAGGAACTCGGCAGGGTCTGCGGTGCCGTCGTAGCGTGGAGGCAGGTCAGGCTTGAACTTGCTTGGCCAGACGACGTTGCGGAGCCCTGCAGTGAATACACAGCATCCTGCCGTGGCCACCGGAGGTCGTCGAGTGGGTGTAATGTAGTCCGGGTCGCACGCACTGCCACCTCCTATGGCGGCTCGCAAGCCTGGTGCTGGGGTGCTGGAAGCACGTGCGCTTCTCCATGGGGACGTTGCACCACCTGGCAGCTCACGTCGCCCCAAGCCGGCGCCTGGCACTGTGGGTGGTGCCGTGGAGCCATACACCTTGGCTCGATGATGGCGCCCCGGGCCGGAGGCGGAGGAGGAGCCCCGTGCGCGACGTCGCCTGCTGCAGGTGGTTGCTGAGGCAAGGAGCGAGCCGGCCCGTCGAAGCCCGCGTGCGCGATGTTGATGAGCTCAGCGATCGGCTCGAGCCACTCCTCGTAGAGATCACCCACCGGGCGGTAGCGAAGGAGCTCCCGCGCCATGAGCAGAGCGGCCTGCGCGTCCACCTGGCCGCGGTGCGTGAGATGATGAAGCTGCTGGGGTCAGGGACGGAGTGGCGGTGCGGCCGTCACGACACCGATGGGTGCAGCAATGAAGCTTGCTGCTCATGGCTGGCAGGGCCCATGGCGGCGTTAGCCACCAGATAAGGAGCGCGGCGGGCACAACCGTCACCCACTGGAGCCATCTGAGTGATGCGGGCGGTGACTGCAGCCCGACGCTCGCCGCAAGCCCTGCGTGCGTCGGCCATGGAGGTATCAGAGCAGTGCCGGATCGAACGACGGAAGAGAGGATCTGACGCACCCCTACCTATCGCGCCAAATGTCAGATTTAGGGATCCGACAACCCTTGAGAGGTTCGAACTCTGGGGTGCGTGCGGAGATCTCAACTTGCCGAGCCTGCCTACTCGCGATCCTCCCTAGCCTAGCGCATCAAGCTCACAGAGACACAAAGACACAGAGATTTATACTGGTTCGGGCCACCATTGTGGTGTAATACCCTAACTAGTACAAGGATGAACAAGTCTCTGGAGGTGAGGTGTTCTTGAGGTGGTGTGGTGCTTAGGTCGGAATGGATCTCTCCCTATGGTGGTGGCTAAGTCCTATATATAGCGGCCTTGGTCCTCTTCCCAAATATTAGCAGGAAGGGATTCCACAACGGCGGGATTTGAAAGGGGACAAGTAGTACAGTTTATCCTGACAAATGTAGTCTTCCCCTAAGAAAAGCTTCTAGTCATGACGCTGCGGTGGGCTCGGTGATGACTTCCGTCCTGCCATCCTGGCGGTCTTGGTCTTGTTGCATCAGAATGGAAACCTTTGGCTAATTCCTCGGGACGCCGCACCTGTGGCTTGCCTCCCTTGCACCGAAGAGGAAACCTACGCTCTGGCGCCCGCCTATCGCCCTCCTGGCCTTGGTCGTCATGGCTCACGTCAACTGAGCCTCATGAGGTAGCTGCACAAAACTCTCTGTCCCTCAGGAGCCCTCCTGAGGAGGCCACTCCTTCAGGGGTCTTGGCGTCGTCCGCCTCGCGAGGCTTGGCCCCTCGTAAGGGTCTTGTGGTGTTGATGCTGAAGCTGGGCCGTGCCAAGCCGTCGATGAAGCCACGTGGTGGGCCGCAGGCAGGCAGGACTGGATACCCCCAAGTCCAGGACGCCGACAGTGTGTGGGAACATAGATCAACCCCTGATAAGTGTCATGCACGCCATGTGTTCCTCAGATATGAACCACTAGGGGCACCTACGTAATTGCGATGCTCCGCCCTCCTTCTTGTAAATACACACCCCTCGTGGTCAAAATTCTTTCTTCCAACTCACCACCTCGCTCAAACCCTAGCACCTCTGCTAGCTCGCTCGACGCCGGAGACGATGAGCTTTGCTGCCGCGACTTCTTCGACGCCATCCTCATGCCGGCCGCGGACCTCTTCCTCTCTGGCGCCGCCGTTGGTGTCTTCCACCGCCAAGTTAGGGAGCGGGAGATTGGACTGCTCGGCCTCCCATCTACATCGTCTAGCAGTTCATTTGTGGTACATGTCAGTGGGAGAATCCCTTGGTTCTCATAGTCTGCATTCATTTGCAGAATTCTTATAGCGTCACATCAAATCACCTGAAGCTAGTTCTTGTCTGACCAGCAGATGGAAGCCTTTCACTGTATTGAAGCCAATCAGTCTGAACATTATGGCTTTAGAGAAGTCTACACGAAAAGGAGGCAGGCAACACCGTGGCAACACTGCATTTGATTTGCCTGAAGATCTTTATGAACTCTACAAGTCTGACCCAGAGGAGAGCTACACCCAGCTCAAGAACCGGATCCAGTGGATCCAAAGATATTTGGCAGAGAAACGGTTCAAGTATAGGTTTGTAACACCTGAATATCCTGAGAAGAATGCCATCAAGCGCCCATGGGGTGATTGTCTGTACTACAACTTGGTACCGAAGAATAAGGTTGAAGCTATTAAACAGGTGTTCTATCCCTGTATGGTTAGAGAACCACATCCTGAGAATGCGGACCCATCATCTCTCCTATGGTGTTGTGAAGACAATCTTTTCAAGCGCAACTTTCAGTTTGCAAACGATTCAGCGGCTAAAAACTAGAAGGAGTTTGGCCTCAACTTCAACCCTGGCCCTCCGCTCCAAGACCAGATGGAACTCGTGAAGCCAATGAGAACATGATTGGCCCCTTCGCCAACTTCGATGGGCTTCTGTCTCATATTGCTGCCCAGAGAGCTGATGTGGAGCAATCTGCTGAAGAAGCTGATTCTGATGATGTGCCATTGCCACCAAAGCAGAAGAAGAAGAAGAAGGCAAAAGCTTCAAAGCCATCTGTCTCTGATGCTCCAAAAGCTTAAACCAAGAAGTCACTGAAAACTGCACCGTTTGAATCCAGTGTGCAGTCTGAAGATTTGTCTCGTGTGTCCAAGAGGACCAAGAAGCCATTGCCCAAGAAGCCTACTGGGCAACCCCTTACTCATGCTGCCATTTTGTGCAACGAGGAAGACACCTTTGATCTATCAAGTGATGAAGATCTTGGTGATGAAGCCCTTGAGATGCTGATCAAGAGTAAGCAAGAGGCAGAGATCGTTAGTGATCTGCCCCTCTTTGATGTTGTCATCTTGAACAATTTCATTGATGAGTGGTTCGACGACCAGAACATCAGCATTGACAGTTTGCAGCTGCCAGTGGGCATCAGCGTCACGTTCCACGGAGCTATTGCTAATGAGCTGGCCCTGGCTGTGGGGACCCCGACTCATAAGTCGAGATCACAGAATGCACGTGTACAGTTATCCCAGAGATCAATGCTCACTGAACACACAGAAGCTAAATAACAAGAGTCTTACATCCATACATACCGTCTTACACAAATTAGGACCATTATGGTCAAGTCTTACATTGATAAAGCCTTAAGGGCTGAACATCAAATGAAACACAAGCAGCGGAAATCTTCGTCGATAAGTAGAACCCATGCCATCTGCCTTAACCCTACAGGCATTCTCGTGGGAAGCGTCCTAGTTAGCATGTTCGTCTCCAAAGAACTCTTCTTCGAACTCCGGTTCTTCCATGCCTAGTCAATTAAATAACCAGTGGCAAGCCAATGAGTACTTTGAATGTACTCACAAGCAACCCATGTTTTGGTTCAAGATACAACAATGCATGATATAGGTAAATTTTTGCAGAAAGCTAGTTTTGAGTGCAATGACATGTTCAACAACTTTGTAAGACATGCATCAAGAGAATTCAAGTAACCATGAGGACAGGTTACAGATATCAACATGAATAGAGTGGGCACCAACCCAACTCAATCATGTCAAGTCCCTTGACTTGACCAAAGTCGTTTTATCAACACACACACATGGTTTGCAAACATGTGGACGTAGCCCAAGAGCGGTTACCTAACTATCCTTTGCCGTGGACACGGCTATTCGAATAGTTTTACACTCTGCAGAGGTTGCACACTTTACCCACAAGATCCGGGGAACTTCCGTGTCATCCACGACCCGCGATACCTCAAGTACCCGGGGTAAGCACCCGATCACTATCTTTCCCTAGACGACACTAACACGGAGTCCACTCATTGTTCTGTATCCTCACGATGTACATGTTACGAGACTCACTCGAGATCATAACATCCGAGAGGGGACACAATGGTGTATCTGGTGCCCTGTGAAAATAGTCATGGCCACCCTACCTGGCACGACCCCGTCCCGAGAGAGAGCACCAACTCTCCCCGTCACTAGTAATGCGGGCTCCAAGCTAGTATCGTCCTAGGTAATCAATAATGCCCTTTCCCATACAAGGGTAGAGTGGTTGCGCATGTAAGGTTGGAATTACGGTCGCAACTTAAACCAATCCATTTTGAAAACAACACACACTTGCCTCGGTACACCACTTCGTCATCAAGTGGCTACCCAACTCATCATCTCCCCTGGGCACAAGTGGAACCCGGCGGGGTTTTCGAAAAGTCTTTTGAAAATACTTTGTCACCTTCACCATGCATATTCCCGTCCCTTTCTGTGTAGCACTACTTTAGCATCATATCTACTCCCACTGTCATAACCCTCACAAGAAGGTAGTGTTATGCACAATGCAAGTATCAACGAGGAAGTATGGTGGCAACCATCAAAGTGGATACCACCTCATCATGATTCCGTTGCAACAACAATATGGTGCTATATGACATGCATAAAAAGGTTTCATAGACATGGTCAAAGGGCTGCTTGCCTGGCTCAACAAAGTCTTCTGGGTCTTCAAAGTCTTCTGGTCCATCTCCTTCGTCAGCAATGCAATCTATCCTCGCAAAATAATAACGGGAAAAATAAGGCAATAATAAAACAGAAAAACCAAAGTGCTCAGAAAAATGTCAACTCATTTTTGTTAAATAATAGGGTGAAAACTAAGAAGTGGAAAATTACTAGTTTTGGATTTGGAGTAGCAGAATAGGAGAAATGGATTTACAAAGGCATATTTAAATGCTTAAAATCACATTTAAATATTTACAGTGAAGAAAAGGTTGTTGGATTTGAATGGAAGTTGCACCATTAAATAGGTTGCAATATTTTAGGAATTTTGGAATTGGAATTAATTTATTTGGACATTTATTTTATCCTGTGGAATATTTGGAAATGTGACAGAAAAAGAAAAGGAAAAGGGCAGTGCTGCTTGGGCCGTAACAGCCTTGCAGGCAGCAGAGCCCAGCCAGGAGGCGGCCCAACAAGACTTGGTGCACGCTGCAGCACTGAGTTCAAACTGACAGGCGGGGCCTGCATCGAGATGTGAGGCTGATGGACGGGCCCCACGGCCGTCGTCGTCAACTCTGGGTCAGAGAGGGCGGCGAGCTCACCGGCGACGATGCAGGCACGGCGAGCTTGGACAAGGGCAGGGACGGACTCAGCGTCGTGTCGCCATTCGGGTGGAGATTGTGGACGTCACCGGAGTTGCCTAGTTCGCCAGCGACGAGGTCTCGCGGCGGAGAAGCTTCGGGCGTCGATGGTTCCGGCCGTTTCCGGCAGCTACAGAGAGGGAAAACAAGGGAGAAAGGATCAGAGGGTTGTAGGGGTTCCAGATTGAGGCCAAGAAGGAGCGGGGGAGGCCTGTACCTCGCAAACTCCGGCGAGCCGAAGCAGCGGAGCTCGAGCTCGATCTCGAGCTCGGGTGGCTCTGGAGGCGAACTGGGGTGCAGGGGAATGATATGGGGAGTGAGAGGACGAGTGGTGAGGAGAGGAGGGCTCGGGGAGGCCCTTAAATAGGCGAACAGCGAGGTCCCGTAGACCCGGGCGCCGGCGAGCTCACGCTCATCGCTGCAGGGCTCGGGGGAAGAGGGCGTGGTGTCTGGGGTGTTCCTGGACGTCGACTACATCGGGAGAGATAGAGAGAGGGAGTGGGGAGAGGTCAGAGGCGCACGCGTGTGAGCCGCGCCATTGGCGCGCTCGGGCAGCCGGTGTTTGCAAGCGCAGAGGCGCGGGGAGGAGGAGAGAGGAAGGGGACAGAGGCGTGGCGTGTCACAGACATCGAGGCGCATCGTCGGGCGCGCTGGGGAGGCCTGAGGTGGTCGGAGGCGGTTGGAAGGGGGCGGCTACAGTGCGGGAGCGATCAGAAGGCCTCAGAGCGCCCAAATGGCGGCATGGCCATTCTTTATGTAATGTGGGCGCCCAAAGGTGTCTGGTAGCTCAAGGGGGGAGTAAAGAAGTAGGGTTGTGCATTGGATGCCATGGATGGCCACTGGAGTGAGGAGGGAGGTGAGGAAGTGGGGTACAGGGGCTGTCCAGAGGGGTAAATGAGGTGGTTTCACCCCTCAATCATTGAGCTGAGATGCAGTCATTGTTACTGGAGGTAGAGGAGGGCTAGGAGAAGATGTGGTAAAAAGTTGAGCTCAAGGAGAATAGTTTTAGTGGTCAAAATGGTGATTTTTGAAAAGTGGCAGAAGGTGTATGATAAAGGTTTTGGCAAGAAAATGATTTCCAATTGCCATGAGACTCCAGAGGGTGAAATGACACATATAATTAGGGTCCTCCACCAATTTGTAGCTTATTTGGGCAAAGTTTCCAATGCAACTTTTGTAAACCCTAGAAATGAGCAGAAATAGACTTGTGTAGATCTAGTTGAGCACATCACTTCTCCTTGATGCACCACTTGCTGTAGTGGCCTCACTTGTTCATGTGAACATGCTCACCAAAGTTGGGGTCAAGGAGAGAAAGTTGGTAGTACAAAGTTGATCAAATATGATTCTGGTCAGATAGGGTTTTGTGTCATTTTGGTGAACAAAAAGGACTTTAATTGACATGAGGCTTTGCAAGGTGATCACAATATGTATTTGTGACTTGCTGGGTTTTTCTTGGATTTTTGTGAAAATATTTCCTTTAGAAATATTTCAAGTCCTTGAAATGGGCAGAATTGGTTTTGGGAGGTTTTGTCCAATATTTTGAACATGACCATGTGTTGAAACTCTTATATATGGAAAATATATGTCCACTGAGTTTCCCTCATTTTTGTCAAATATTTTTGAAACAATAAAATAATTTTTCCCTATTAAAGACCATTTCTGGCCTTAGGAAAAAGCTTTAAAATAAAATAGAAAAATAACTTTTAAAATAATATTTTTGTGGTTTATGGGAGTCCTGCATCTAATAGGATTCAAATATACATTTTGAAATATTTTTCATACCCCAAATCAAGTACTTGCAGTGCAAACCTCAATTTAGGGGTTTTTGGAAAACTAATTTTTGAAAATACTTTTTGGCCAAATTATTTTTGTAAGATAATACTATATTGCTCTATACACATGGCATGATCATTGGGAAGAAGTTTGGGAAAGGAGATGAAGTATATAAGATAGGAGTTGTGTTGACTTTAAAGAGCACTTAAAATCACAGAGAGAATACCAACTCCAAAATAAAAAGCCAAATAATGCAAAAGTTTTTGTTGGTCCAAATTTTCATGCTTTAATAATGCAAATGAAATGTTACAAAATGCAGGGTGTGACACTGGCATAGAAAATTGTCGAGCTCAAAAATAAGATTGATTATGAGAAGGCTCATTTCAAGATAAGAACATGCACAAGCTCAGTGTGTCATATGTGCACTTCAAGAAAATGCTGCATGACCTCAAAACTGAATTTGACAAGAAGCGTGAAGAAGCCAAAGGCTGTCGAGAACGCATGAAGTCTTATGCTCAAAAATGTGTGCAAGCGCACAATGAAGCTGAAAAGAAGAAAGCTCTTGGGTGTCCTCGCACTGATCCCAGAATGGCTGCTAAGAAGAGCAAGAAGCATGATGAAGCTAATCTTGATGCTACAAGGCAGGGACAACCCAACATTGTCTTCCCTGCCAGCATGACTGGCTCAAAGCCAAAGGTCCCCTCAGCTGCTTCTAAGCTCAAGAAGACCAGGCTGGCTGAAGCAGAAACCAGGAAGAGGAAGCACAAGGATACATCTGATGATGCCCCTTCCAAGAAAAAGTTGAAGACTAAGGGCACTAAGTCTTCAAGGAAAGAATGTGCTGCAACCCAGAGCCCCTTGTTGTTGAACCCATTTCTGTTGCATATCCCGCCTCTACTAATCGCGAGTGCCGTCTCGTTGTTCATGAGCCTGCTCCCACAGAGGCACCAGAATCTGAAGAAGTTCCAGCTGTTGACCCCAACGCAGCTGAAGACATTGGTCAGGAAGACAATGTACTTGATGATGAAGTCCTTCCTCAGCTCGAGCCCTAGTTGGTATCGTCGCCTGCTCCTACGAGCAGTGAATATATTAGCATTGGTCGTCCATTGACGTCAATTGCTCAAGATGACTCATGGGCTGAGCGCCAACAAGAAGACACCCCCGTTCAAGATGAGACACCCCATACTCCACCAGCTCAAGTTACCTATCCGGTACTTGATGATGACAATTACATGGACACCACTCCGTCTCCAAAGGTGTAGGCAACATTTCGCAGGCTTCACAAAGGTCTAAAGCCATCCGTCTCCATGTCCACCATTCCAGAAGAAGATTCACAACAATCTAGCTCAGTGGCACGTCAAGTGTTCCCTGAAGAGAATCCTTCTGCAACTGTCCATGTGTCTGAAGCTAATGCTGCTGAAGACATTCCGGCTGCATCAGCCAATGAAGAAAGAAGAGAAGAAGAAAGAGAAGCCACACCCCCAGTCGTTGATCAAGTCATTCTTGAAGAGAATGTGATTGTGCCTGACCCTCCGGTCATTGACCAGATGGAGGTTGAAAACAATGAGGCTGCCACCAACACTGCTACTGAAGCCAATGACCCTGTCATGGCTGAAGACAGTGTGGAGCGTGAAGCCAATATGAATTCTGAAGCTACTGTGATGCCAGTCATCACTGATGGCGTTGTCCCTCCACCATGGCCTCACATCATGGAAAGAGCCTTCGATCGTGATGGTCAGCTTGTCACTGTTCGTTGGCCAATTATGATTCCTCCTATCGCTCCAGGACCACAATATGACTATCATGTGGAGCGAAGGCCTCAAGTACAGAAGCCAAAGCCACGCCTGCCCAGGCTTCCAAGTGATGTCACTACACAAGGCTCATTCAATGAGCTTCAGAGAAGATAATGCATTCCTTGACAGTGCCAAGAACCCGTACAAGAAGCCAAGGATCTCATCTGAAAGATTTTAGAGCCATCAACAGTGAAGCTATTACTCTTGCATTTTGTACAATCAAGACCGGATTTTTCTGCATAGGCATCTGGATTGTGATGCTATGGCTGGGCTGCCATGTCTGGAAGAAGCCCTTCACTGCTTCAGGGATGTTGGTCTTCTGGCGTTCGTCGCTGATAAAGATCACTGGAATGAAGAGCTCCTCCTGCAGTTCTATGCCACCTTACACATTTGAGGCTACAACAGGGATCCGTTGACTTGGATCCTTGAGTGGATGATAGGCGATGTGCATCACGAAGCCAAAGCTCAGGATATCATCAAGTTGACTTCCCTGCCCACTCCAGGTGAGCTATACGAACCTAGTTGTTTGCTTTATTAGAATGAACTGTAGAGCATATTTCAGAAGCCTAAGCCGAACATGAGCCAAATGCTTAGCATGATGAAGCCCTTGCCCCAAGACGCTGAATATGCATAGGAATTCTTTGTTAAGGACCTTGAGTATCTTCCATGCATAGTATATCACATTCTGAGGCATACTCTCTGGCCCATCAAAGGCCATTCATCTGAAGCCAAACTTGAAGGCGCCATGAAGACTGTGGTATTATATATCATCAATGGCATAGAATTCAACACCCATAATTTCTTCATCAAACAACTTGCTGCTTCTGGGATTGATCTGTTTGGTCTGAAGTTTTATGCTCCATGGGTGATGCGCTTGATTAAGCGTCATTCAATTGTTGACTATCGGCCATCAGCGCGCAATCACATTGTCTTCTTGCCTGATGTTGATATGACTGTTGAAGCCATCTACCTTGAGCCTGCAAAGAAGCCCCTCCACCTTCAGAATGCTGAGTTCCATAGCTTCACACAGCCAATTGATGGTGTTCATGTGCCCAATGCTGCAACTCCTGCCTATCCCTTGGATGGCAACCTGCACCTACCGCACCGTGTGAATCCGAAGCCACTACAAGCACCATTGCACACAGGCCTCAGAAGTGTCCTCATGTACTTAATGACCGTGAGCTTCTAGTGGCTTTACGTCAAAAGCAGGACAAACATGAGGACTGGCTAAAGTGTTAGATGAAGAGTATCTTGGGGGATGTCAAACGCATTCACAACTTATCCACCAAGAACTCATTTGTTGCACATGAAGCATGTCACCGTTCCTGGAAGAGTCTCACCTTTCTCTGCACTGAATATGAACTTCGCGCGGATGGCTTCACTGAAAATTTTAGGTTTGACTCCAGGCCTCCTCAAAATGCAAGTTGGTGTCACACACCCTCCATTGAAGATTCTGAGTACTCATCCTCGGCTGCAACTGTTGTTGCGAAAGTCGTCGATGAACAAGATGACGCCACTTCTCCTGCTCTCACTGCTCAGCATGATGATGCTGCACAAGGCCCGTCTGCACCACCTAACTCCAACATCGACCCTGCTGCCCCAACTTCGTCTCCAACTGGGAACGAGTAGATACTCTATGTCTTTAAACCTTTTTGGTCCTTACTAACAAAAGGGGGAGAAGCATATGAGTTGATAGTCTTCAAGCGGGTCCATATGGGTGGTTGCTTAATTTTTTCCTAAGTTCTTACAACTTTATTATGAAACATTTGGCTTTTGAGCTGTAACACTTAAACTTGATGGTCGTCTGCTACTTTAGCTGCCACTTTGTGATGCGATGATAAATTCCGCATGAAGTCATTTTGCAGACGTCCATTTTCCATTATGTATATCATTATCTTCTTATCTTTTTATATGCATGATGAATTGTCTTCACACTTTTAAGATGGCCTCCGCAAAGCAAAACCTGCCATGTGCATTTGCGTTCAAAAGAAAACTATTTATATGCACATCTTCAGGGGGAGCCTCGTCATATGTATGAAGACAATACTTCCAACACCGAACTTTCACATACTTTTATCCCCATTGAAAACTTCAACCAGTTTGTCCCAATCACCAAAAAGGGGGAGATTGTAAGTGCATCTAGTGCTAGCCCTAGTTGGTTTTGGAGTATTGACGACAAATGTGGTTGAGGGACTAATGTGTTTGTGAGAGTTGGAGGATAACACGGGTAGTGTCCCTCATTGATTCGGTTTACCTACCAGAGATGACCCCTAAAAATGTGTGAAGACATTGAAGACAATGGTGGTTCGTGAAGAAATTCACGACGAAGATTATGACGCATGAAGCTATTCACTTGAAGACTATGGAGTGCGAAGACATAGTTGTTTTGTAGTTTCCTTTCTTCTAATTGAGTCATAGGAACCACTGTACTGTTAAGTGGGGTCCAAGTGAACAAAGTCAGAGTGACTGAAGTGATGCTCAACCAAATCCTATGTCTTCGAGCAAAGACAATGAGAGCAAATCTTATCCAGAGCTGGATGAGCCAGCTTTGCTTGTAGCCCAAGCCAAGCTGTCGTGTGTGTTTGAAATCTGAACATTGGACATGTGTCTGTTCCTTAGTGACCCAGGGTCATTTTGGACATATCAAGCTAGGTTGCCTCCTGGCTATAAATAGCCCACCCCCTACACCATAAATTGGTGGCTGCTCAAAGTTAGTGCATGGCTTTTGTCATTTGAGAGCAACCCACCTCCGAAGCATTTGAGAGAGAAATCCTTGCGAGGACAAAGCCCAAAACACCCAGAGCCAAAGAGTGTTAGGCATCACTGAAGTCTTTATGTCTACGTGATCTGAAGACTTGTTACACTTGAGGACCGTGAAACCTCCAGCCGGTTAGGCATAGCATTCTAAGCATCCAAGAGTCATTGTGGATTGCCGGTGAAAGAAGTCTGTGAAGGTTTAGAATTCTACCTTGAAGACTTACCAAAGTGATTGGGCGAGGACTGGGTGTCCCTAGCTCATGGCGAATAAGGTGAAGACTTAGTCTCCTGAGTTAAATCTCAGCCTCCCTAACCAGACGTACAGTTTTCACAATAACTGGAACTGAACTACCAAATCCTAGTCTTTGTCAAGCTACTGGTTCTATCTGTAACACCCCGGATGTAACATTCCATATTCGTAACTCCAACTCTTGCCTTTTCCAGAGATGCGATATGTTATTTTCCTCCGTGGTTGGGTTTTTGTTTTTTTTGTTTTGCATTTTGTTCATGTCTTGCATTTCATCATCGCATCATTCGCATTGCATCGGCACTCTGTTGCCGTCATGTTTTAAAACTTGCATCCGCCTGTAGTTGCCACGTCCCCCCTTGCTTTCATTGACCGTTCCGAGACCAATCGGGTTTTCGCTTCCGTCTTGACCGTGCCCACCTAACCTGTTGCCAGCTCACAGCCCCCTCGCGCGCGCGTCCGAAACTCCCCCGAACCCGACCCAGGCTGTCGTCACCTTCCTTGAACCCGCGGCCTCCGACCACCTCCCGTGTTTTTCGGCCACGAGCAGGAGCCCCTGCCTCTGCTTCGTCTCGACCGCAAGCCACCGGAGCACTAGGGTCCCCCGTGCCCTTCCTCTCCAACCTCCCTTCGTCCAGGAGCCGAGCTCCTCGATCCATCCCCGCGGCCGTGCACCTCCGACCTCGAGCGCCTCTTCGCCGTCGCCTGCACCTCCATGGCCTCATGAAAGTGCAACTAATCCCAGGGTGGTTTTGGTAATTAATAACAACATATATATCATTGAACTAATAGTTACTTGAGAATTATTTCAGAAAGTTCAGTGATATGGGTATGGCAAGGACTGAAGAAGTGGACCCCTCAAAATGCTAAGGCAAGCATTGGCAAAAGCTCAAGACTCCATTTTGGTTTAGTGATCCAAGATCACATTGAGTCCATAGGAAAAGCCAATACTATTAAAAGGGGATGAGGTTATGATGATGATCTGGTTGCTCAAGTGCTTAGTGATACATCTCCTAAACTATCAGCAACTTTCACTGCCATATACACTCATAAGTAATCTCGGTCCCACCGATATTCCAAACTCAGTCACACCGAGATGAACCACCTCAGCCATAAAGCCAAACCCTAGCAAACTCGGATTTTCCGATTCTGAACTCGGTCTCATCGAAAAATGAGTTGCCAAGCTTCTATAACCTTCTGTCATCAAATCGGTGTCACCGAGATGATGAAGTCGGTCCCACCGAAATTGGCATGCTCTTGTCATTGCACGAATCGGACTCACCGAGATTGTATTTTCGGTCCCACCGAAAATCCCAACGTTCACATTATTTGAACTATCGGTCTCACCGAGTTGTCAACTTCGGTCCCACCGAGATTGGTCAAATGTGTGTAACGGTTGGATTTTGTGTGGAGGCTATAAATACCCTCCACCCCTCTTCATTCGTGGAGAGAGCCATCGAAAGAACTACCACTCCTACCTTACATTTATGAGAAGAGAACTACCTACCCTTGTGTTGAGATCAAGTTGCTCCACTCCCACCATATGAAGCTTGATCTCTAGCCTTCCCAAGTTGCTTTCCACTCAATCCTTTCTTCCACCACAGCCAAATCAGTGAGGAGAGTTGAGTGTTGGGGACATTATCATTTGAAGCACAAGAGCAAGGAGTTCATCATCATCAACAACATCTATTACCTTTTGGAGGGTGGTGCCTCCTAGATTGGTTAGGTGTCGCTTGGGAGCCTCCGTCGAGATGTGGAGTTGAACCAAGAAGTTTGTAAGGGCAAGGAGATCGCCTACTTCATGAAGATCTACCCCGAGTAAGGCTAGCCCTCCGTGGGCGTAGGCCATGATGGAATAGACAAGGTTTCTTCTTCGTGGACCCTTCGTGGGTGGAGACCTCCGTGGACTCTCGCAGCCGTTACCCTCCGTGGGTTGAAGTCTCCATCAACATGGAAGTACGATAGCACCACCTATCGGAACCACGAGAAAAATCACCACGTCTCCAAAATTGCGTTTGCTCTTCTCCACCTCTCTTTACTACATGTGCAATTTACTTTCCGCTGCCTATACTCTAGAATTGCATGTGTAGGGTGATGCTTGACTTGATCATAATTGTGAATCTGCCAAAAACTGTTCTTTGTCAAAAGGCAGAATTTTTATATTGTCAAGTAGTCTAATCACCCCCCCTCTAGACATACTTTCGATCCTACAAGTGGTATCGAGCTTTGGTCTCCATTGTATTGGTTTTCATTGCATTGACTCCATAAGCTTGGTTTCACAACCTAGGAGAGTATGGCGCCTAGTGAGGGTAATTTTCGAGAGGTCCTTACTTTGATGGTACAAATTTTGCTAGTTGGAAGCATAAAATGAAAATGCATATTGTTGGCCATAACCCAGCCGCATGGGGCATTATTTGTGTTGGTATGCAAGGTGAATTCTTCAAGGAAGGAAAAGTTCCGGATCGCGGCTACAACGGAAGAATTGCGGATGTTGCAAAACAATGCTCAAGCTTGTGACATTCTCTTCAATGCCTTGTGTCCCGAGGAGTTCAACAAAATCAGCCGCCTTGAGAATGCAAAAGAGATTTGGGATACTTTGGTTGAAATGCACGAAGGTACCGAGTCCGTGAAGGAATCAAAGCTAGATGTTCTTCAAGGTCAACTTGACAAGTTCAAGATGAAGGAAGGTGAAGGAGTCGCTGAAATGTACTCTAGGCTTGCTCTCATCACAAATGAGATTGCCGGCTTAGGAAGCGAAGAAATAACCGACCGATTCATCATCAAGAAGATTCTCAGAGCTTTGGATGGAAAGTATGACACCGTGTGCACTTTGATCCAAATGATGCCAAACTACAAGAATCTCAAGCCAACCGAAGTCACTGGAAGAATTGTTGCTCATGAGATGACACTTAAGGATAAGGAAGAGCTTCACAACAAGTCAAGTGGTGCTTACAAAGCTACAAGTGATGCTCCCACAACCTCAAGTGACAAGTTAGTTTCCAATGAAGAGATAAGCCTAATGGTCAAGAACTTCAACAAATTCTATAAGAATAGAGGCAAAGAGAGAATCTCAAAGTCTAGATCATATGATGAAAAGAGATCTTCTAGTCGTGATCGAAACTGCTACAATTGTGGAAGACCCGGACACTACTCAAATGAGTGTACGGCTTCCCACAAGAAAAGAGAAGAATCTCCAAGAAGAAGAAGCTCAAGAGATGAGTCACCTCGGAAAGAGAGAAGGAGTAGAGATGATCGTTATGAACGAAGACCCTCTCGGAGAAGCAAGGATTCGGAGAGGAAAGACAAGTCATCAAGGAGCTACACAAGAAGAAAACATCAAGCTCATGTAGGTGAATGGGTCTCCGGCTCCGACTCCGACAATCAATCCGAAGGAAGCTATCACTCCAACTCCGACTATAGTCAAGATGAAGGTGTTGCGGTCTTGCTCTCGATCCTCCAACTCCAACTCCTACGACTTATTTGATTCACCAAATGAGGGAATTGGAAGATGCTTCATGGCTAAAGGCCCCAAGGTATCACACCCTGAATTCATTGACTTGATAGTGATGAGGATGACTTGCTTGGTGAAGATGAGCTCTTACATGGTAAATCCAATGAACCTAGTAACGATGAACATGCTAGTAGTCTTTATAGTCGAGAAGAGTCGAATGACAATGCTATGAAGGAGATTGAGCGCCTAACTAAAGAACTAAACACTCTTAAGTTAGCTCATGAAACAACTCAAGAAGATCATAGAGAGCTCCTAAGATCTCATGAGAAGCTACGCTCGAGAAGCTCACTCTAGAGCAAGAACATGAGTTTCTAAAAGCAATCAATGACGATCTTCAAAGAAGAGTTCTTCATATCTTGCCAAACGACTTCTCTTGTCTAATTTCTTGCCACCCATTAAGACTAAGCATGACAAGCATAAGAAAAATTCTTTCTCTAGTAGTAACAATAACCATGCTAAATCCAATGTTGTTGCTTCTAGTAGTTCTCTTGATTCCACTAACAATGTTTCAAGCCAAGTTACACTTGAGCAAGAAAATAGTTTATTGAAAGGTATCATAGAGAAAGGTGTCTACAAGAGTCTTGCGGAAGCAAGAACTTTGAGGAAATTGTTCGCAAGCAAGGAAGGCACCGGAAGAATCAAGGAATTGGTTTTGAGCGAAAGTTCAACGCCGAAGGTGTTGAATGGGAAGAAGGTCAATATCCTACTCCACAGTTTGTTCCTCAAAAGGAGAAGTATGATCCTACTTCTTCCAAGGTGGAACAAGCTCAAGATGACCTTCCACCACAAGACCACAAGCTAAAAGGCAAGGACAAGCTTCAAGAGGAGATTGATGCATTTGTTGAAGCACCTCAAGCCATGGTCAAGTGGGTTCCCAAGGAAACGTCAAGTTCTACTTCGACAATCTCAACTACAACCCCAAGGATTCCCATCAAGATGATGTGGATCCCTAAGAAGAAGAACTAGAAAGTTCTTGAGGGTGACTCCGCCAACATACTTCACTCACATTCATTTTGGCAAAAACTTGTGCAATCAACTTCCACATTGTGCACTAGTTCATGGAGTCACAAACCCTCTTGTTGGTAAGTCAAGGGACAAGGTAATCATTGCTTTCATGGACATCATTTATTGTGAACTTCAATCTATGTCCATGGATATCCTTGTTTGTTCCTTGTGGGACTAACCCATGTAGGTATTGAAAGTGCCCGAATCCAAAGGATAGCTCCCAACTCTTGATGATCTCCATCAACATTGAGCATCCACATCTTCAACATCTACATGAAGTCTTCTACGACAACCCAAGGTTAGTTTGACCCTTTAAAAGGGGTTCTCACATCTAGGGGGAGCTTTGCTCTAAAAAAAAGAGCTAAAGCATCTTCAAATGATTTGAACACATCAATGCTTTATGTAAAAGTGGTAACCCCACTTGTGCTTAAACGATGAGTATGACCTATGATCAAATGTTCTCATTTGGCTCCTAAGTCAATATACTCATATAAAGATGACCTAGTCATCGACAAATTGTGTGTTAGTTGCTAGAGTTTTGATTGTGCATGTTTGACACATATTTCATTTGCTATCTTATTGTGTGAGCATGTTGGATGCATGATTTTATCCATTCAAGGACATCCATTTGTTGTTTTGGTCATTTTGATTTTTCTGACCAAATGGATGGAGAAGAATGCCTAAGTACCTCCCCTAGCTATCTATGCTTTCTTGTCTCAAATTCTATTCATGCTTACATCACAAATTTTGAACAAGTCATTTTGGACCCTCGGGTGAGGAGCACTTGAGCCACCGATCCGTCAAGGGCTAATTTCCAAAACCTTCTAATTGATTTCGGTCAGACCAACTCACTCAAACTCGGTCAAACCAAAAGCATTTAGACTGATCTAGGTTTTCACCTCGGTGAAACCGAGTTGTGATTTTTGGCGTGACCGAAGTGCATAACTGCCTAGCAGTTATCCATCTCGGTGCCACCGAGTTTTACAACTCGGTCCCACCGACAGCAAAGGGGTATATATACTCCGAGGGCCACGCGCGTTGATTCCTTCTTCAAACGTTTCGCCCCCACACCCCTTGCTGCCGTCGCCTTGGTCTCCGGATCGTCGCCGTCGTCGCCTGTGCGCCCTCGCCTCAGGTCTCCGTCGTCGTCAACGGACATCTTCTCCGCGCCGTTGCCGCCGTAGAAAACTCCACCAAGTTAGGGTGAGTTTTGATCCCACTCGTGCTCCCATCTCCGATTCAATGCACGTTTGGATTGCCTAGAATCTTGCCACGATTGAAATCCTCCAGTACACCAGATTAGTTCGTTTGAACTAGATTCGAGTAAAAGTTTTAGGGTTAGGTTTCCGCCGAACACATCTCGGTGAGACCGATTTTATAGTTTCGGTATGACCGATTTGGCCTATGGCCATTGCACTGCACCCTTCGGTCCAATCCAGTTGTGCAAATCGGTGTGACCGAAATGAAAATTCTGTGAAACCCTAGTCTTTTCGGCAGGACCGAAACCCACTTCGGTCCAACCGAAAGTGGTGTGAAAGCTCCTGTTTTACACTTCGGATTCACCGAATCTTAAACTCGGTCTGACCGAAATGTCTTCGTGAAAACCTAATACTAGAATTTGAACTCATTTTTTTGCAAAACTTCTGCATTTTGTGATGACTCTTCTTCTCTGCCTAAACCTTATCTATTCACGGGTTGTCACCATGTCGATGCCAGTGGCAATGTAACAGGTCGAGACACCCATTGCAGATATTCCAGAGGCAGGCACTAGTCCTGATCCTAGTAGCTCATCTGATGATGGTGAGAGGAGTACACCAAGTGGCTTGCCTCCTGCAGCCACCAGAGCTAGAAAGAAGAGGAATTCAGATGATGAAGACTCAGATTTTGTTGTTGAGGAAGAGGCGACCTCAAAGCCTAAGAGGAAGGTTGTTGCCAAAGAGCAACAAAGTCAACAAACTAAGAAGGGCACCAGCAAAGTGAAGCAGTCAACTGTTGCTAAGAAGCTGAATTTGGGAGAGGCAGCTGCAAGCAAAGTGAAGAAAACCTCCAAGAGAAAGAGGATAGTGCATGATGCAGCAGCAGAGGATGAGGATGAGGAAGCACCCCAGCCTACTCCTCGAAGCGAAGCTCATGGGTGATGCCATTAAGGCTGGAGCCACATCAAAGCCCAAGAAATCTGCTCCAGCTAAGGCAGCTCCAAGAAAGCTCGCCGCCAAGCCCAAGAAGACCGTCGAAACATTCCAGCGTCTGAAAAGAACAAGGATGATGTGCCACCACTGAGTCGGATGGTGAAGGACCAGTTTTCTTTGAAACTTCGTCCAAAACTGCCACTACATAATGATGCTCATCCTCAAGCCGAGGATATGAAGGCAAGGAAAGATAGAGGTCTCGGGCTATGGAGACAAACCGACCCATATGCCGTGAGGAGAAGAACCGCTTGTAGATCCCAGATTTCACACGAGAGAACAGCAGGACTTCTATGAGACCGTCTTGATGGACAAGAAGCCCATAGTCGCAGACACAAGATATGTTATTTGGAAGTACATTGACAATGAAGAGCATAGAGATTTCTTTCCACATGTGCATGAAAGTTTCACCGCTTGTGGTGTTGCAGATTTTGTAGGTCGAAATTGACCAGTTGGAACGATGAGATGATTATGCAATTTTATGCCACACTCACTTCTACCCCGATGGAAAGATTGTATGGATGGTGAAGGTCAAAGATTTTCTTCTTCTGTTGAAGAATGGGCAGAAATTCTGAATGCTCCAAAGGCAACGAGACGATGATATTGATGTATATGGGATTCCAAAGAAGAATCATGAATCCATGAAGAACATGTACAAAGAGGTTCCAGCAAAGGATTTGGGAATCTGGAAGCTCGGCTCAGTCTACTATCTCCAGGCAGGCTTACCTACCACTAATACCATTTTGAGGCATACCTTGATGCCCAAATCTGGAGATCATCGCATGATCAGAGGATACTCTATCAACATGCTGCACATACTTGATGAGAAAGCACCTTTCAAGGTGATGGACTTGATGGTAGAGACCATTAAGAGGACTGCAGCTGACCAGAAAAGGTCATGTGGATTTGCCCCGCAGATTCAGATGCTTATCAATGCCAAGTTTGGCACGGGCACATTCTTGTTGGATAGAGAACATTTACCGTTGCAGCCAGAGCATGAAGACAATGTTGTTGTGATGAATGAGGAGGATCCGACATCTGTTGAAGGTCAAGCCAAGATCGAAGCTGCTAAGAAAGCCAAAGCTGACAAGGAAGCAGCAGCAGCAGCAGCTAAACCAAAGAGTTTCGGAGAGCAAATTCTTGAAGCTACTCAAAGGATTGAACAACGCCTGGCCAGCATTGTACAGTCTCAGGAGAGCCTAGAGAGGATTGTTGAGGACAAGATCCACGCTCTGGATGTGAAGCTGACTGAAGTGCAAGTGACCGTCAACAAGCTCGAGGCAGACATTGAGGAAGCAAAGCGGGAGAAGGAAGAGCTTATGCGTGAGATGCAGGATGACTTAGTCCAGATTCTCATCAACAGATCGCTCCGGTTCCCAAAGGACCCCGATCACTGCTATTCCAAAGGATCGACACGGGACTACAGCTTCAAAGACCTCCACAGTTCAAAGATTACTCCTACTCCAGCTCTGCTCGGTGACCACTCCTCCAAAGCCTGACATCAGTGAAGTCTTCGCCGATGTTGTCATATCCACTCCGACATCAACCTGCACGGAGCCGCCAAAGCAGAGTCCACAGTGACGCTTAGCTCTATGCTTTTTCGAACTTTTTGGTAACTTGTTGCCAAAGGGGGAGAAATTGTATAGATCATAGGACTTCGAGAGAGAGAGAGTGCTGTTGTCTTTGCGCTTTTGCTCTTTCGTTCTTTTGCGGTTTCTTTGAGATGCGTTTGGTTTTCGAGACATTCAGTGTGTTTGATACTATGTTTGATTCTACCTTAATGAGTGCTTGGTCGTACTATGCCTTAATGTGTGCTTAATGCTTATCATATGCCATTCATATCTTGTACGACCATTTACTCATGTCTTAGTGATTGGGTGCATGCTGTTCATTCTTATCATTTTGTGCGCTCCACCAAGATGTATGTGACATGGAAGAGTGACCCATGATCCTAATCGATTGTGCATTTGCATTCAAACGCAAATCTTAAATAATGCACAAATTTAGGGGGGGCTCTTGCTTATCACATACTTCTCAAAGCTTATTTATAATATTCATTGATTATATCCTTTGTCGAAGCTTTGATCTATATGTTGTCATCAATTACCAAAAGGGGAGATTGAAAGTGCAACTAATCCCCGGTGGTTTTGGTAATTAATAACAACATATATATCATTGAACTAATAGTTACTTGAGAATTATTTCAGAAAGTTCGATTGATATGGGTATGGCAAGGATCAAGAAGTGGACCCTCAAAATGCTAAGGCAAGCATTGGCAAAAGCTCAAGACTCCATTTTTGGTTTAGTGATCCAAGATCACATTGAGTCCATAGGAAAAGCCAATACTATTAAAAGGGATGAGGTTATGATGATGATCTCGTTGCTCAAGTGCTTAGTGATACATCTCCTAAACTATCAGCAACTTTCACTGCCATATACACTCATAAGTAATCTCGGTCCCACCGATATTCCAAACTCAGTCACACCGAGATGAACCTCCTCAGCCATAAAGCCAAACCCTAGCAAACTCGGATTTTCCGATTGTGAACTCGGTCTCACCGAAAAATGAGTTGCCAAGCTTTGTAACCTTCTGTCATCAAATCGGTGTCACCGAGATGATGAAGTCGGTCCCACCGAAATTGGCATGCTCTTGTCATTGCACGAATCGGACTCACCGAGATTGTATTTTCGGTCCCACCGAAAATCCCAACGTTCACATTATTTGAACTATCGGTCTCACCGAGTTGTCAACTTCGGTCCCACCGAGATTGGTCAAATGTGTGTAACGTTGGATTTTGTGTGGAGGCTATAAATACCCTCCACCCCTCTTCATTCGTGGAGAGAGCCATCAGAAAGAACTACCACTCCTACCTTACATTTATGAGAAGAGAACTACCTACCCTTGTGTTGAGATCAAGTTGCTCCACTCCCACCATATGAAGCTTGATCTCTAGCCTTCCCAAGTTGCTTTCCACTCAATCCTTTCTTCCACCACAGCCAAATCAGTGAGGAGAGTTGAGTGTTGGGGAGATTATCATTTGAAGCACAAGAGCAAGGAGTTCATCATCATCAACAACATCTATTACCTTTTGGAGGGTGGTGCCTCCTAGATTGGTTAGGTGTCGCTTGGGAGCCTCCACGAGATGTGGAGTTGAACCAAGAAGTTTGTAAGGGCAAGGAGATCGCCTACTTCATGAAGATCTACCCCGAGTAAGGCTAGCCCTCCGTGGGCGTGAGGCCATGATGGAATAGACAAGGTTGCTTCTTCGTGGACCCTTCGTGGGTGGAGCCTCCGTGGACTCTCGCAGCCGTTACCCTCCGTGGGTTGAAGTCTCCATCAACATGGAAGTACGATAGCACCACCTATCGGAACCACGAGAAAAATCACCACGTCTCCAAAATTGCGTTTGCTCTTCTCCACCTCTCTTTACTACATGTGCAATTTACTTTCCGCTGCCTATACTCTAGAATTGCATGTGTAGGGTGATGCTTGACTTGATCATAATTGTGAATCTGCCAAAAACTGTTCTTTGTCAAAAGGCAGAATTTTTATATTGTCAAGTAGTCTAATCACCCCCCCTCTAGACATACTTTCGATCCTACACCTCACTACAGGACCAGCCCCGTCGCCCCTCTCCTTCCTTCCTCCATTTCTTCTCTCTTGCTCCCTCTGATGGTGTCGCGACGCCACCGTTTTGCAGGAATCCTGCAGCCCATGGAGCTCCTGGAGGTTCCCATCGCCTCCGCCTCGTTCCAGGGAGGGAAGCCCTCACGCCCGCTCCTCCCGTCTGCCCGAGCGCCGCCGCCTCGCGACCCCGCATCCCTCGCTGCCGGTCTCTGCTTCCCCTGCATCCTCTACTTCGAGAAGGAGGCAAGCACCACGCCAAGGCCGCCAAGAGGATCTCGATGCCGCCGGCTTGCCTCGGCTCCACCTCCCCCGCCTTCGGTCGCCATCTCCGGCGAGTGTAGACGCCGGTGAAGCCCCGCAGGTCGCCATGCCCTGCCATCTCCCTGTCGCCTCTCCCGCCTTCCCGTCCGCGTTTCCCCTCTGAATTTTCCCTCTATCTTCGTCCTTCAGGAAACAGCCGACGTCATGGACGCCAACCGCCAAGCCGTCGCCTTCCACCGCCACCCTGGCCTCGGATCCGGCCGGTTCCCGTGGTCCCTCGGCCCGCCAAGTCCCTCTGCCGCTCCCTTGCTTTGCGTCGCTGCCTCCCCTGCGTCCAAAGGAGGAAGAACGCCTCCGCGCCCTGCTTCTCATTCTATCCAGGAACGAGCAGCTCGCCTGCTCACCCCATTGACCGCAGTCACGCGTGGCCTCCAGCGCCTGGGCCAGCAGCCTCCAAGCCCAGTAACCAGCGCCCTCTCCACAGATCTGGGCTTTGGCCCATGGTGAGAAACCCTCAAGCCCTTCCTGTGAACTCTTGGGCCAGTTAGATTCGGCCTAGTTCTTGTTTTTTTTCCTCTAGCGATTTTAGTAATAATCCAGGATTTACTGATTTACAGAAAAACCCCTTGCACTTCATGCATATAATAACTCATGATCTGTGCATCATATGTAAAAACTTCATATAGGTAAAATGATTAGTTTTTCTTATAGTTTCATAATATGCTGCTTTCATCCATGTTTGATATGTTTAAATTGTTGTTTGCATTAATTTGCATAAATGACATGTTAAAATGATTTATTTCATAACTAAATAACCGTAACTCCATTTTAAATAAACTTTATATGTAAATGGGGTGGAAAAATGCCTAGTTTAACATGGTTCACTTTATTTTCCCGTTTAACAACTATAAAATATTGTTTAGGGCAGAACAGTACCTAATTCATAAATTGCATATGAGGATTTTCCGGAAATGTTGTTTGTTGTTCCGGCCTAATTTAAACTTGCCTAAATAGTTAGTTTAATTATGGTCCACCCCCTTGCCATGTTTAACAACATTTAAAATTGTTGGGTGCCTAAACGAGAGCGAACTAAATATGTCAATGTGGTGTTTTGTCAATATGCAACTCGTTGCATATTGAGCTCCACTTAACTTGCAGTATTGCTTGTTGCACTTTGCCATGCCATGCCTCATTAAACCGGACATGCATCATACTTGTTTGTGCATCATGCCATGTTTATGCTTGTGCATTTACCATGTTGTTTGTTTCTTTCCGGTGTTGTTCTTAGTTCCGGTAGTGTTGCGATTGTGAGGATTCGTTCGACTACTCCCATTCGTCTTCTTCATGGACTCGTTCTTCTTCCTAGCGGGATTTCAGGCAAGATGACCGCTACCCTGGATCTCACTACTATCATTGCTATGCTAGTTGCTTCGTTCTATCGCTATGATGCGTTACCTATCATTTGCTCTTCAAGCCTCCCCAAATTGCCATGAACCACTAACCTTTGACACCCTTCCTGGCAAACCGTTGTTCGGCTATGTTACTGCTTTGCTCAGCCCCTCTTATAGCGTTGCTAGTTGCAGGTGAAGTTGAAGATTGCTCCTTGGTGGACAGGATTATGTTGGGATATCACAATATCTTTTATATTATTAATGCATCTATATATTTGGTAAAGGGTGGAAGGCTCGGCCTTATGCATGGTGTTTTGTTCCACTCTTGCCGCCCTAGTTTCCGTCATACCGGTGTTATGTTCCCGTATTTGCGTTCCTTACGCGGTCGGGCGATTTATGGGACCCCCCTGACAGTTCGCTTTGAATAAAACTTGTCCAGCAAGGCCCAACCTTGGTTTTACCATTTGCCTCACCACCACCTATACCCTTCCCTTGGGTCAGCCAACCCAAGGGTCATCTTTATTTTAGCCCCCCCCCCACCGGACCAATGCTTGTCTAAGTGTTGGTCCGAACCGAGTAGACTGCGGGGCCCCCTCGGGGAAACTCGAGGTCTAGTTTTCCTCGTAGGATGTCTCATCCGGTGTTGCCCTGAGAACGAGATATGTGCAGCTCCTATCAGGATTGTCGGCGCATCGGGCGGCTTTGCTGGTCTTGTTTTACCATTGTCGAAATGTCTTGTAAACCGGGATTCCGAGACTAATCGGGTCTTCCTGGGAGAAGGAATATCCTTTGTTGATCGCGAGAACTTATCATGGGCTAAGTTGGGACACCCCTGCAAGGTATAAACTTTCGAGAGCCGTGCCCGCGGTTATGTGGCAGATGGGAATTTGTTAATGTCCGGTTGTAGATAACTTGACACCAGATCCGAATTAAAACGCATCAACCGCGTGTGTAGCCGTGATGGTCTCTTCTCGGCGGAGTCCGGGAAGTGATGTAACGCCCTCGATGCGGCTATATCTCCCACGTGTCGAAGCACGACTTAGAGGCATAACCGCATTGAAAGCAATGTCGCAAATGAGGTAATCTTCACACAACCCAAGTAATACATAAGGGAAAAAGATACATAGTTGGCTTACAATCGCCACTTCACACAATTACATGAATAAAGCATTACATCATCCAGATACAATCAAGGTCCGACTACGGAACCAGAATAAAAGAAGAACCCCAAATGCGACAAAGGTCCATGATCGACCCCAACTGGGCTCCACTCTCGATCAACTAGAACGAAACAACACAAAGGGCAAGATCTTCAACGAGCTCCTCCTTGAGCTTGGTTGCGCCACCTTTCGGTAAAATAGGCACCGCAAACTGGTTTTGGAAGTATCTCGTGAGTCACGAGGACTCAGCAATCTCGCACCCGCGAGATCAAGACTATTTAAGCTTGTGGGTAAGGTAAAGGCATGAGGTGGAGCTGCAGCAAGCGACTAGCATATATGGTGGCTGACATACACAAATGAGAGCGAGAAGAGAAGGCAAAGCACGGTCGATAAAAGTATGATCAAGAAGTGATCCTATAGCAACTCGCGCCAAGCATAACTCAATATCGTGTTCACTTCCGGACTCACGGAAAGAGACCATCACGGTTACACACACGGTTGATGTATTTTAATTAAGGTCAACTTCAGGTTTTCTACAACCGACATTAACAAATTCCCATCTGCCACATAACCGGGCACGGCTCTCGAAAGTTTATACCTGCAGGGTGTCCCAACTTAGCCCATGACAAGCTCTCGCGATCATCGAAGGAATAAACCTTCACCCAAGACACTCCGATCAGACTCGGTATCCTGGTACATCAAGACATTTCGACAATGGTAAAACAAGACCAGCAAAGCCGCCCGAATGTGCCGACAAATCGATAGGAGCTGCACATATCTCGTTCTCGTGGCACACCGGATTGTCCAAACTTCCGTAGGCCAGCCCAGAGTTGCCCTGGTAGCCACCGGCGGTCGACGGTTTGGACCAACACTCACAACGAGCACCGCCCGGGGTAATAAAGATGACCCTTGGGCTCCGAAACCCAAGGGAAAAATGGCTAGGTGAGGCAAATGGTAAAAGGCAATGTTGGGCCTTGCTGGACAAGTTTTATTCAAAGCGAACCGTCAGGGGGGTCCCATAAATCACCCGACCGCGTAAGGAACGCAAAATCCGGGAACATAACACCGGTATGACGGAAACTAGGGCGGCAAGAGTGGAACAAAACACCAGGCATACGGCCGAGCCTTCCACCCTTTACCAAGTATATAGATGCATTAATAATATAAGATATATTGTGATATCCCAACAAGTAAACATGTTCCAACAAGGAACAACACCTCCATGTTCCAACAAGGAACAAACTTCATCTTCACCTGCAACTAACAACGCTATAAGAGGGGCTGAGCAAAGCGGTAACATAGCCAAACAACGGTTTGATAGGAATGGTGTCAAAGGTTAGAGGTTTGACATGGCAATTTGGGAGGCTGGCAAGCAAATGGTAGGCATCGTAGCATAGGCATAGCAAAAGAGCGAGCAAACTAGCATAGCAAAGATAGTAGTGATTTCGAGGGTATGATCATCTTGCCTGAGATCCCGCAAGGAAGAAGAACGATTCCATGAAGAAGACAACCGGATGAAGTCGAACGGATCCTCACAACTCCGGAACGAAACCGAAGCTAACGAGAGAAAGCACCCGGAAAGAAGCAAACAACATAGTAAACAACCATCACATAAACATGGCATGATGCGCAAACAAGTATGATGCATGTCCGGTTTAAATAGCATGGCATGGCAAAGTGCAACAAACAATACTACAAGTTAAGTGGAGCTCAATATGCAACGAGTTGCATATTGACAAAACACCACATCAATTATTTAGTTCTCTCTCGGTTATGAACACAACAAAATTAAGTGTTATTAAACATGGCAAGAGGTGAAGCATAATTAAACTAACAATTTAGGCAAGTTTAAATGAGGCCGGAAACACAAACAACACTTCCGGAAAATCCCCATGTTATTTAGCAATTTAATGCAACAACAATTTAAACATTTTAATTGTTGTTATAATGATGCAGATGGCATATGCAAGTTTTATGCAATTTTTATGAAAAAGTTGACATGAGCATGTTATGAAACATTTGTCGCCACGGCGGAACGAAAAGGGTGCCACGGCAACGATAACGAAAATGGTGCCACGGCAACGATAACGAAAATGGTGCCACGGCAACATTCCGATGATCCGATAACTCATTGAGATACCGGTGCAAAGAGCAAGTGTGCGGATGCGTGCACGGATGTGGGGTGATCCCGGATACCGGGTTCCCACGGGACGACGGCATGGCCAACAAGGCGGAACGTGCATGAAGCAAACGGGCCCGGTGCAAACAAGGACAACTCATACAACATGCATTCATTCACGGGCAGTCGTCATCTCGTTATACCTTCGAAGCGTGCATTTCGGAGCGGTTCGAGTTCGTAGAGGAAGTAGAGGAAGTAGTCGTTCTCGGGCGTCGAGGGAAGTAGTTGTTCTCGCAACGGTCGTAGTGGAAGGAGTTGTACTCATGTCGTAGTGGGAAGTAGTGGTACGCGGCGACGGCGGTAGTGGAAGTAGACGTTCACGTTCACGTTACACGGGTCTTCGGTGACGGTCGTCGTACATGGTTCGGAGTGGTACTTGGCGAGTCCGCGTAGTCGTAGACGTTCCAAGGTACTTGACGCATCAGCAGGTGTAGTCGTACTCGGTGTCCTCGGGGCATCGGCTGTAGTCGAAGAACTTGGCGTGCATCAACTGTTGACCAACAAGCATGTCAGGAGGCGCAAGGCATGGCCGACTTGGTGTGCAACCAAGGATGGACTCCGGGTGTCTGCGAACGGGCGCCGGAGCGACGACGAGTCGAAGGACGGCGAGGAAGAGGGAGCTCCTCTCCCTGGCACGAGGAGGGAGACGTGAGGCAGGGGCGCCGGAGTTGAGCAACGCCAGCAGGGGCGGATGGGCGCGAGGAGGCCGGGAGGAGGGGCGCCACTCCCTAGCTCGATGCGGAGGAGGCGACGGCACGGACCTGCGGGACTCCGGTGGCTGGCTGGACCAGGGGTCGAGGCGGCGCAACTCCTGCAGATCCGGCCGGCGGGGTCGCGCAGGGCGGCGCTCGGACTGCAGGAGGTGAACGGCGGAGGGAGGCGATGGCGACGCGGGGGAGAAGGAAGGGCAAGGTGGAGGCGGAGCGGTGCAGAGCAGCAGCGGGAGGCCGAGGCCGGCGGAGGAGGGCAGCAGAGAAAGCCCGACGAGGTGGAGACGCGGCGACGAGCAGGGAGGCGCGACCGCGGGAGGACGAGGCCGGCGGAGGTGCGGAGGTAGCGGGGTCGCGCTCGAGCAGATAGGGTGCGGGCGCGCTCGAGCAGGGAGGCGGCGGACTTCGGCGTGGGAGGAAGGATGGCGCGGCGGCAGAGGAGGAGTGGTGCCGGGGTTTGGAGGAGGACGAGCGAGGGGATCGAGGGGGACTGCGAGCGAGAGAGGTGGGGATCGGGCGAAGGGGTGGCGGCGCTGAGGGAGGAGACGAGGGAGAGTGGGAGATCGGGCAGGGGGGCTAGGGTTCGCGGCTTAGATGGGCCGGCTCGGTTGGGCGCCGGCTGGGCCTAGAGAGGCCGGCCTGGTATCTCTCTCTCCCTCACACACATGACCGAAGAGAGAGAAAAAAAAATAAGAGAGAAAGAAAAGGAAAGAAAGAAGAAAAGGTTTAGAGGAAGAATTTAAGGGCATGCGGGTAATTTTCCGGACTCATAAAAATATGCTCGCTCCAAGAAAATAGAAAGGGCATGATTGAAAGATTTAAATTCAAACACATTTGAATTTAATTCAAATGGGTTTGAACTAGGACTAGGATTCCATGAGATCCAAAAATGTTCGGATTTTGGTGGAGCTCGAAAATGACGAAATAATTTATGGGCAAGTTGGAGACCAAACTTGAAGCAGAAAAGGAACGAAATTATTTGCAAGTGTGTTATGGTGAATCCAAAGAATGGATTATTTTATAATAGCTCCACTAATATCGGGAGGATATATTATAAAGAGAAATCACCATCGTGAATTCCCTCGATTTAAATAGATCAAAAGATCTACGCAATTTAATTAGATGAGTTTTTTTTTTAAAAAAAATGACATGATGCCATGATGCAATGCAAATGATGCAGAGATGAATGCAACGAACAAAACAAATCACACGACGACACTCGGAATAGCTGGAAGTCTTCTGGAGCATCGGTCTCGGGGCGTCACAACACTCCACCACTACGAGAGGATCTCGTCCCGAGATCTAGGATGGCACCGGAGGGAAAAGGAAGAGGAAGAGGAAGAGGAGAGGTAAAACTAAGTTGCTTCTTTGACGAACGAGTGAAACCACGATCCTTGAGAGGTTGAGCAATTTAAAAGAAAGAGTACAACAGAGATGAACGAGATTGCAAACAATCCGGTAGAAAAGAGGAACAAGGAGTATTACGAGAACTTGAAGGTTGCAAAGCTATGAATGAGGAGTTTAGTGGACAAGATAGAATTTGAAACCACTCCGGTTAAACAAGATAGAGAAGGAATAAGAATGATATAATTTGGGCAGCACTCCGACTGAAGAAGGAAAACTTGATAAGATGAAAAGCACTTGAAGAGATGACACAACACTCCGGTTAAATGGATAAGAATGAAAAAGAACATGATCCTGACAAAACAAGATGATGATTGAAGAGCACAGCATCACAATGCCTCCGTAAGAAAGAATAGAAGTAGATCATTGGAATAAAGGGACGGAGAAGAAAATGACAACTTCTACCACCATTGAATTTGGAAGACATCCTTGCAAGAGGGTTAAATAGAGTTGTTGGAAGACCAACAACGAAAAGAATAAGTTTGTAGTGGGCTTATGGAAACATCTCAACATTATGAGGTGACAACCGGCCACTAACAGAAACAATTGCATGCTTGAGATTAACGAAGAGATGAAAATTGCTTTCGCCGAGAGGATAGGAGAAAAACTTGGATCATTGATAAGCACCACAACTAGCAACATTCCTTAGGGAAGGCTTAAGGTGAAATATAACCCAAGATACTCCAATGAAGAGATTGACGGTTGAAAAGATCTCTTGAATAAGAGAAAATGATGGCTTTAAATATCTCATTCTTGACAACATATGAATCATGAAACATGAAGGAAATTGTCAAGAATGACCTAACACCACCTCAAAAGATAAGGTCGAAAGAATTGCACTTTGGAATGCAAGATGAAGAATACTTGAACTCCTCAAAACAAAACAAGTGTTGGGCACCCTGTTTAATTTTTGAGTATAGCTTGACGGATCATAACTTCGAGAGAAATCTTGAAGAACAATTGAAGAATGAAAAGAATCGTTGACGAACCACCATGAAGAAACTCCGGTATAAAAAAAAGGATGGTGGAAAGAAGGAGAAGTTGAAAACACAAGGTGAAGCCTTGCAATGATTTAGATGGATCTTCGTGATGATGAGAGCTTGGAACTCCGGGAAAAGAAAAGAAGAAACAACTGAAATCGAGAATTTATTCATCATGAACAAACTCCGAAAGAAAAGAATTGAATCACCTCGAGGAAATAAGAATAAGATTTATTGTATGCTTATCCTTAATCACATTAAATTGATGGCAAGCAATGGATTTTGCATATTACTTATTCTCGTAGAAAGGATTAAGAGGGATATAACGTAAACTTGAGAAGGTCTTCAACGAACCACCGGTAGGATTAAAAAGAACAAATGAATTGATATTACAACGAAGGAAGTGAAATCTTGAACGAACCACCGTAAGAATTCAAAATGACTGATGACAGAGAATGAATCACCGGGACAAATTAGAAGAACAAATATGCTTAAGGGAATTTAGATGCAAAAGAACGAAGAGATCACGAGCTGATTAAAGAACACTTGAACGAAGCACCGGGATAAATAGAGAATGATAACCGGAATGATGGCCTCCGGTGAAATGAAAAGAAATCAACTCCTGAAATACTCCGGATGGATGACAAGAATTTGCAAGACTTGAAACAATTTGATAGGATAACATCGAGCTAGCACCGCGAATCTCCGGGGAACAGACAAGATTTAGAGGAGAAAACTCTTCTTCGGTCTTCAAATGAAGAGAATGACAACGAGAAACACCACCAAGAATTATTGAGGCACACCGGAAGAATCAAAAGCGAAGAGGTTGAGCCAACTATGAAAAGAATTTGAAAGATCTTGGAGAAGGCATGTGACTGATGAAAATTCATTCTTACGTCACAATTGAAAAGAATTTGAGAATAACTCCGGAAGAATTAGAAGAGTCAGGTAAGATCCTGGGAAAAGACCTGTGGGTTAGGGCCCACTCAAAAGAAAACACCGTTGGAAATGATTTTAAAGAGAAATTGCACCGGTTGAATTAAATGGCTTGAATGAGATAACAACCTCGAAATATCTTGAACGGATTGAGAATGGAAACGCGAGCCTTGTGAGATATCTTCAGCATTCCAGAACAAATGAATAGGAAGAAGTGAATGATTAAGAGGTGCATCGGTATGAGAAGACATTGAAATGAGGAAAAAGGTATGATCAACAAAACTTAACTTGAATCCACCGGAGAAGAGAAAGGAATGAGGAATGACGAACTAGTAGAACATCTTCTTGAGAACCACCGGGTAAGAACATTGAAGGAAAAGAATGGAGAAACTTCACAAAAATAAAAGGATACTTGGTAAAGAAATCTTAGTCCTTGAGGAAAAAGGGTGGGTGGGCGGGAAAAAACAAAGGCAACTTGGGATGAACGAAAACAAACACCGTTGAGAAAAACTTAGAATTGATCTTGCGGATGGGGAGAATGATGGGATCATCTCGAAGAGAAGCGCACCGGTTGGAAAAGAATTAACATAACAAAATCAATGATCAAAAGGATTAGTATTCACATAGCAATATGAGAACACCGCTTAGGAAAGGTATGGATTCAACATTTGACTTCGAAGCAACTCGAATACCACAAATAAAACAAAACAAAGGATTTGGCTTGCAGAATAAGCCGGAACAAACATATGATAGAGATTTCGTCCGAAGTTTTCGTGGTGGGGCCTACACGGGCTCAATCGTACAGCACCATCATGTACAAGGCAAGGCACATGACATACTGAAGCGCCCCCAGTCGGCATAGCCAAGGACTCTTTAAGACACAACGAGACCATCAGTAAAACCAACCGTGAATAGGCGGACCACTAGACGTCGAACCCCAATTTCATATCATACATCCGTCGGAAAGATATCCTAAGAGCTACTTGAATTCCCACCTATGAAACTCCGAAATTTTCGGTTATGCAATCTGGTGTTGGGGATACAGGGAGCAATATATCTCACACAAACTAACAATCCCTACATCCAGTGTATCCATCCGTCAACACATAACCAAGAAACCTTCGAAATCGTGTACCTCAACCTTCAAAAGCATCCGTTATACGAGTCATGGCAATACTCCGTACTCACCTCGAGATTGGGTTAGTGGGGTTATCTCACCAACAACAGCATAAAAGAGATTTTCGATGTCGGCGCTAAACTCGGTATTCCAGAACTGCAACGATAAAATTATGACGACAACACCTCGGAGCTCAACTCCCGGGACACCGCCACAACCCCTAAATGTCGAGGCACCAAGAACAATGTTCTCGTCATAAGAATATCGAACGATCCCAAGATACCAGCGTGATCCTAAAAAAAATTTTAGTGAAATTTGAGAAGAGAAGAGTCAAAACTCTCGTCGGGATACCTCACGGAAGGTCAAGGACTGGGAGTAAAAAGAATTCCTAAACTCTCCGATATATATAATCCTAAATGACTCAAAACATTTTTTAGACACAACTCGCCACTAAAAGCGATCAAGCGGTGGGGGCTCCTAAGGTCGGGAAGGCTCGATTACCAACTTGTAGCGCCTCGATGCGGCTATATCTCCCACGTGTCGAAGCACGACTTAGAGGCATAACCGCATTGAAAGCAATGTCGCAAATGAGGTAATCTTCACACAACCCAAGTAATACATAAGGGAAAAAGATACATAGTTGGCTTACAATCGCCACTTCACACAATTACATGAATAAAGCATTACATCATCCAGATACAATCAAGGTCCGACTACGGAACCAGAATAAAAGAAGAACCCCAAATGCGACAAAGGTCCACGATCGACCCCAATTGGGCTCCACTACTGATCAACTAGAACGAAACAACACAAAGGGCAAGATCTTCAACGAGCTCCTCCTTGAGCTTGGTTGCGTCACCTGCTCGGTAAAATAGGCACCTGCAAACTGGTTTTGGAAGTATCTGGTGAGTCACGAGGACTCAGCAATCTCGCACCCGCGAGATCAAGACTATTTAAGCTTGTGGGTAAGGTAAAGGCATGAGGTGGAGCTGCAGCAAGCGACTAGCATATATGGTGGCTGACATACGCAAATGAGAGCGAGAAGAGAAGGCAAAGCACGGTCGATAAAAGTATGATCAAGAAGTGATCCTATAGCAACCTGCGTCAAGCATAACTCCAATACCGTGTTCACTTCCCGGACTCCGCCGGAAAGAGACCATCACGGTTACACACACGGTTGATGTATTTTAATTAAGGTCAACTTCAGGTTTTCTACAACCGGACATTAACAAATTCCCATCTGCCACATAACCGCGGGCACGGCTCTCGAAAGTTTATACCCTGCAGGGGTGTCCCAACTTAGCCCATGACAAGCTCTCGCGATCATCGAAGGAATAAACCTTCACCCAAGACACTCCGATCAGACTCGGTATCCTGGTACATCAAGACATTTCGACAATGGTAAAACAAGACCAGCAAAGCCGCCCGAATGTGCCGACAAATCCTGATAGGAGCTGCACATATCTCGTTCTCGGGGCACACCGGATTGTCCAAACTTCCGTAGGCCAGCCCAGAGTTGCCCTGGTGGCCACCGCGGTCGACGGTTTGGACCAACACTCAACGAGCAGCGGCCGGGGGTAAATAAAGATGACCCTTGGGCTCCGAAACCCAAGGGAAAAAAAAAGGCTAGGTGAGGCAAATGGTAAAAGGCAATGTTGGGCCTTCTGGACAAGTTTTATTCAAAGCGAACTGTCGGGGGTCCCATAAATCACCCGACCGCGTAAGGAACGCAAAATCCGGGAACATAACACGGTATGACGGAAACTAGGGCGGCAAGAGTGGAACAAAACACCTGCATACGGCCGAGCCTTCCACCCTTTACCAAGTATATAGATGCATTAATAATATAAGATATATTGTGATATCCCAACAAGTAAACATGTTCCAACAAGGAACAACACCTCCATGTTCCAACAAGGAACAAACTTCATCTTCACCTGCAACTAACAACGCTATAAGAGGGGCTGAGCAAAGCGGTAACATAGCCAAACAACGGTTTGCTAGGAATGGTGTGAAAGGTTAGAGGTTTGACATGGCAATTTGGGAGGCTGGCAAGCAAATGGTAGGCATCGTAGCATAGGCATAGCAAAAGAGCGAGCAAACTAGCATAGCAAAGATAGTAGTGATTTCGAGGGTATGATCATCTTGCCTGAGATCCCGCAAGGAAGAAGAACGATTCTATGAAGAAGACAACCGGATGAAGTCGAACGGATCCTCACAACTCCGGAACGAAACGGAAGCTAACGAGAGAAAGCACCCGGAAAGAAGCAAACAACATAGTAAACAACCATCACATAAACAAGGCATGATGCGCAAACAAGTATGATGCATGTCCGGTTTAAATAGCATGGCATGGCAAAGTGCAACAAACAATACTACAAGTTAAGTGGAGCTCAATATGCAACGAGTTGCATATTGACAAAACACCACATCAATTATTTAGTTCTCTCTCAGTTATGAACACAACAAAATTAAGTGTTATTAAACATGGCAAGAGGTGAAGCATAATTAAACTAACAATTTAGGCAAGTTTAAATGAGGCGGAAACACAAACAACACTTAGGAAAATCCCCATGTTATTTAGCAATTTAATGCAACAACAATTTAAACATTTTAATTGTTGTTATAATGATGAGATGGCATATGCAAGTTTTATGCAATTTTATGAAAAAGTTGACATGAGCATGTTATGAAACATTTGTCGCCACGGTGAACGAAAAGGGTGCCACGGCAACGATAAGCGAAAATGGTGCCACGGCAACGATAACGAAAATGGTGCCACGGCAACATTCCGATGATCCGATAACTCATTGAGATACGGTGCAAAGAGCAAGTGTGCGGATGCGCACGGATGGTGGGTGATCCGGATACGGGTTCCCACGGACGACAACATGGCCAACAAGGCGGAACGTGCATGAAGCAAACGGGCCGGTGCAAACAAGGACAACTCATACAACATGCATTCATTCACGGGCGTCGTCATCTCGTTATACCTTCGGAGCGTGCATTTCGGAGCGGTTCGAGTTCGTAGAGGAAGTAGAGGAAGTAGTCGTTCTCGGGCGTCGAGGGAAGTAGTTGTTCTCGCAACGGTCGTAGTGGAAGGAGTTGTACTCATGTCGTAGTGGGAAGTAGTGGTACGCGGCGACGGCGGTAGTGGAAGTAGACGTTCACGTTCACGTTACACGGGTCTTCGGTGACGGTCGTCGTACATGGTTCGGAGTGGTACTTGGCGAGTCCGCGTAGTCGAGACGCGTCCAAGGTACTTGACGCATCAGCAGGTGTAGTCGTACTCGGTGTCCTCGGGGCATCGGCTGTAGTCGAAGAACTTGGCGTGCATCAACTGTTGACCAACAGTGTACAGGAGGCAGCAAGGCATGGCCGACTTGGTGTGCAACCAAGGATGGACTCCGGGCGTCTGCGAACGGGCGCCGGAGCGACGACGAGTCGAAGGACGGCGAGGAAGAGGGAGCTCCTCTCCCTGGCACGAGGAGGGAGACGTGAGGCAGGGGCGCCGGAGTTGAGCAACGCCAGCAGGGGCGGATGGGCGCGAGGAGGCCGGGAGGAGGGGCGCCACTCCCTAGCTCGATGCGGAGGAGGCGACGGCGCGGACCTGCGGGACTCCGGTGGCTGGCTGGACCAGGGGTCGAGGCGGCGCAGCTCCTGCAGATCCGCCGGGCGGGTCGCAGGCGGCCTTCGGACTGCAGGAGGTGAACGGCGGAGGGAGGCGATGGCGACGCGGGGGAGAAGGAAGGGCAAGGTGGAGGCGGAGCGGTGCAGAGCAGCAGCGGGAGGTCGAGGCCGGCGGAGGAGGGCAGCAGAGAAAGCCCGACGAGGTGGAGACGCGGCGACGAGCAGGGAGGCGCGACCGCGGGAGGACGAGGCCGGCGGAGGTGCGGAGGCAGCGGGGTCGCGCTCAAGCAGATAGGGTGCGGGCGCGCTCGAGCAGGGAGGCGGCGGACTTCGGCGTGGGAGGAAGGATGGCGCGGCGGCAGAGGAGGAGTGGTGCCGGGGTTTGGAGGAGGACGAGCGAGGGGATCGAGGGGGACTGCGAGCGAGAGAGGTGGGGATCGGGCGAAGGGGTGGCGGCGCTGAGGGAGGAGACGAGGGAGAGTGGGAGATCGGGCAGGGGGACTAGGGTTCGCGGCTTAGATGGGCCGGCTCGGTTGGGCGCCGGCTGGGCCTAGAGAGGCCGGCCTGGTATCTCTCTCTCCCTCACACACATGACCGAAGAGAGAGAAAAAAAAATAAGAGAGAAAGAAAAGGAAAGAAAGAAGAAAAGGTTTAGAGGAAGAATTTGGGCATGCGGGTAATTTTCCCGGACTCGCAAAAATATGCTCGTTCCAAGAAAATAGAAAGGGGCATGATTGAAAGATTTAAATTCAAAGACATTTGAATTTAATTCAAATGGGTTTGAACTAGGACTAGGATTCCGCAGTATCCAAAAATGTTCGGATTTTTGGTGGAGCTCTGGAAAATGACGAAATAATTTATGGGCAAGTTGGAGACCAAACTTGAAGCAGAAAAGGAACGAAATTATTTGCAAGTGTGTTATGGTGAATCCAAAGAATGGATTATTTTATAATAGCTCCACTAATATCGGGAGGATATATTATAAAGAGAAATCACCATCGTGAATTCCCTCGATTTAAATAGATCAAAAGATCTACGCAATTTAATTAGATGAGTTTTTTTTTAAAAAAAAATGACATGATGCCATGATGCAATGCAAATGATGCAGAGATGAATGCAACGAACAAAACAAATCACACGACGACACTCGGAATAGCTGGAAGTCTTCTGGAGCATCGGTCTCGGGGCGTCACAAGTGAACATGGTTTCTGTGTTATGTTTGACGTAAGTAGATGTTCAGGATCACCTCTTGATCATTGCTAGGTTCACGACCGTTCCGCTTGCTCTCTTCTCGCTCTTCTTTGTGTATGTTAGCCACCATATCATGCTTAGTCGCTGCTGCAACCTCACCACTTTACCCCTTCCTTACCCATTAAGCTTTGCTAGTCTTGATACCCATGGTAATGCGATTCTTTGAGTCCTCGTGGTTTCACTGATTACTACAACAACGATTGCAGGTGTACAGGTTATGCGATGATCATGACGCGAGAGCGATGCTTGCTTGTTTTGGAGTTCTTCTTCCGCTTCTTCTTCAATCAGGGGATAGGTTCGTGTCGGCAGCTGGGCTAGGTGGTGGATGTCGTTTGAGTTTCTATTTGTGATTCATCCGTAGTCGGATGTTGTTCTTGTATGTTGTATTGTTGTATTCATGTGACATTGTATGTATTGGATGTATCCCCACTATTATGTAATGTTGATGTAATGATATCCACCTTGCAAAAGCGTCTTCAAGATGCGCTTCTATTCTTGGTGGGACCTTCGAGTTCCTTTAGGATAGGGTCGCATCTTGGGCGTGACAAGTTGGTATCTGAGCCTCGACCGACCATAGGAGCCCCTTGATTGTTGGCCGTTGTTGAGTCTAGAAGAAAACTATTTTGAGTCTTAGGATTATATATATCGGAGAGTAGGATTCTTTTTACTCCTCAACCCCCTTCGTCGCTCTGGTGAGGACTCCTGACGTAGATGTTTTGACTTTCCTCTCCTCAAATTTCACTAATTTTTTTAGGATCACGCGGGTATCTTGGGATCGTTCCGATATTCTTATGACGAGAACATTGTTCTTGGTGCCTCCTGTCATTTAGGGGTTGTGGCAGTGTCCCGGGGAGTTGAGCTCCGAGGTGTTGTCGTCATAATTTTATCGTTGCGATTACGAATACGAGTTTTGCCGACATCGAAAATCTCTTTTATGCAGTTGTTGGTGAGATAACCTCGATGTCAGCCAGTACTGGGTAGTTTGGGAGTATTGCCATAACTCGTATAATGGATGCTTTTCGAAGGTTGAGGTACACGATTTCCGAAGGTTTCTTGGTTATGTGTTGACGGATGGATACAGCTTGGATGTAGGTATTGTTAGTTTGGGTGAGATTTATTGCTTCCCCTGTATCCCCAACACCAGATTGCATAACCAGAAAGTTTCGGGAGTTTATAGGTGGGAATTCTAGTACCTCCTAGAATATCTTTCTGACAAATGCATGATATGGGATTGGGTAAATCTCTATCATATGTTTGTTTCCGGCTTATTCTGCAAGCCAAATCCTTTGTTTTGTTTTAATTGTGGTATTCGAGTTGCTTCAATGTCAAGTGTTGATTCCATACCTTTTCTAAACGGTGTTCTCATATTCCTATGTGAATACTATTCCTTCTTGATCATCGAGGTTGTCATGTCAATTCTTTCCAACCGATGTGCTTCTCTTCAAGTGGATCCGATCATTTCAACATTTGTGAGATCAATTCTATGTTTTCTCAACGGTATCCGTTTCATCCTTCCCCAAGTTGTCTATGTTTTCCCCACCCTCCCACACTTTCTTCAAGGACTCATTTATTTTAATCAAGTACCCATTTATTCATGTGAAGTCACTTCACTCTTTTCAATCAATGTTCTTATCCGGTGATTTCCCATGAAGATGCTCAACAGTTTCAAGTTCATCATCCTTCATTGTTGTTTCTTCTCCGGTGGATCCAATTCAAGCTTTCGATATTCATCATATTCCTTTCCTCGTTTCTAATGCTTCTCATGCCGATGCACCTCTTAATCATTCACTTCTTCCTATTCATTTGTTCTGGAGTGCTGAAGATATCTCACAAGACTTGTGTTTCCATTCTCAATCCGTTCAAGATATCTCGAGATTGTTATCTCATTCAAGCCATTTAATTCTACCGGTGCAATCTTTATTTCAAGCAATTGTTCAACGGGGTTTATTTTGAGTGGGCCCTAACCCACAGGTCTTTTCCCAGGATCTTACCTGACTCTTCTAGTTATTCCGGAGCTATTCCCAAATTATTTTCAGAGTGTGACGTAAGAATGGATTCCATCAGTCACATGCTTTTCCAAGATCGATTTCAAATCTTTTTCATTGTTGTCACAACTTCTTTGCTTTCCATTCTACCGGAGTATCTCAGTAATTTTGGTGGCATTCCTCGTCGTCATTTGAAGACCAAAGAAGTGTTTCTTCTAAAATCTTGGTCCATTCTCTTGAACATTCATAGTGCTAGCTTATGCCATCCTCTCATAATTGTTTTCGATCATGACAATTCTTTTCTTACCATCCGAAGCATTTCAGGAGTTGTTTCCATTTCTTTCCTCCAAAGGCCATCATGTCATAATTCTTTGTTCTCAGCGTGTAGCTATCGTTCTCCAAATCTTATCGGTGCATCGTTCAAATACCCTCTAATCAGTTCATGATCTCTTCGTTATCATGTATCTAAATCACCTCAAGTATCTTCATTCCTTTTCCAATTCTTCCCGGTGAATTGTGCCTTTGCTACTTTCATTTTCAATTCTTACGACGGTTCGTTCAAGATTTCGCTTCCTTCGTTATCGTATCAATTCATTCATTCTTTCGTTGTTTCAATCCTACCGGTGGTTGTTGAAGACCTTTTTCAAGTTGGCGCTATATCTCTCTTTAATCCTTTCTACGAGAATAAGTAGTATGCCAAATCTGTTACTTGTCATCATTTTAAATTGGTGAAGGATATGCATAACGTAATTCTTATTATTGTTTCATCCAAGTGATCTAGTTTCTTCTTTCCATCGTTGTTCATCATGTCACATTTCTCGGTTCGAGATGCTCCATTTTTTCTTTTCCGGAGTTCCAAGTTTTCCGCTTTATCTCGTCATGAAGCTCCATCTAAATCATTGCAAGGCTTCACCTTGTGTTTTCAACTTCTCTTTCTTTCTATCGTTCTTTTATTGCCGGAGTTCTTCATGGAGGCTCAAGATGGTGGTTCATCAAGGATTCTTTTCATTCTTCAATTGTTCTTCAAGTTTTCTCTCAAAGTTATGATCCGCCAAGCTATACTCTAAAAATAAACATGGTGCCCAACACATGTTTTATTTGGAGGAGTTCAAGCATTTCTTCATCTTGCATTTCGAAGTGCAATTCTTTCTACCTTATCTCTTGAGGTGGTGTTATGCAATTCTTGACAATTTTCCTTCATGTTACAAGGTTCACAAGTTGTTCAGAATGAGATATTTAAACCCACCATTTTCTCTTCGTCTAGGAGAGCCTTTGCAACCCGCCAATCTCTTCATTGGAGTTATCATGGGTTATATTTCACCTAAAAGCTCTTCCTTAAGAGTTGTTGCTATTTGTGGTGATTATGCATGACCCAAGGTTGCTCTTTATCCTCTTGGTGGAAGAAGTTTTCATCTTTTTGGTTCTCTCAATCAAATCAATGGTTTCCATTAGTGGCCGGTTGTCACCTCATAGTCTTGAGATGTTTTCCATAAGCCCACTACAAGCTTATTCGTTTCGTTGTTGGTTTTCCAACAACCCCGTTTTAACCTTCTTGGAAGGGTGCTTTCCAAGCTCATTTGTGGCAGAAGTTGGCATTTTCTTCTCCATTCTTTTATTCCAATGATCTATCTTCTATTCTTTCTTCCGAAGGCATGGTGATGTTGCTCTCTTCACTCATCATCTCGAATTGTGAGGATCGTGTTCTTTTCATGCTTATCCATTTAACCAGAGTGTTGTGTCATCTCTTCAAGTGCTTTTCATCTTATCAAGTTTTCTTTCTTCTTTCAGTCGGAGTGCTGCTCAAATTATTTCAATCTTATCCCTTCTCTATCTAGTTTTAACCGGAGTGGTTTCGAATTCTATCTTGTCCATTAAACTCTTGATTAATGTCTTTGCAACCTTCAAGTTCTCGTAATGTTCCTTGTCCCTCTTTTCTAAGGATTGTTTGCAATCTCGTTCATCTCTGTTGTACTCTTTCTTTTAAATTGATCAACCTCTCAAGGTTCATGGTTTCACTCATTTGTCGAAGTAGCAACTTTGTTTTACCTCTCCTCTTTCTCTTCCGTTTCTCTCCGGTGCCATCCTAGATCTCGGGATGAGATCCTCTTGTAGTGGTGGAGTGTTGTAACACCCCGGATGTAACATTCCATATACGTAACTCCAACTCTTGCCTTTTCCGGAGATGCGATATGTTATTTTCCTCCGTGGTTGGGTTTTTGTTTTTTTGTTTTGCATTTTGTTCATGTCTTGCATTTCATCATCGCATCATTCGCATTGCATCGGCACTCCGTTGCCGTCATGTTTTAAAACTTGCATCCGCCCGTAGTTGCCACATCCCCCCTTGCTTTCATTGACCGTTCCGAGACCAATCGGGTTTTCGCTCCCCTCTTGACCGTGCCCACCTAACCTCTTGCCAGCTCGCAGCCCCCTCGCGCGCGCGTCCGAAACTTCCCCGAACCCGACCCGGGCTGTCGTCACCTTTGGGCTCGGCTCATCCCCAGACGTCTATAAAATATCTCCGTTTTCTTATTTGATCTCTCTTAACCTTTTTATCTCGACCGCCCGATGTAAATCGGAGGGTCCGATTACCCCTAACCAAAAACCTTTTACTATTTAAACCGTCCAATCCTAGCCCTAGCCTGTCCAATCTCCACCAAATCCCCATGCCGCCGCCACTCTCTCCCTTGGTTTCAGCGCCGGGCCAACCACCACCCATCTCCGATCCTCCTCCCTTGAACCCGCGGCCTCCGACCACCTCCCGTGTTTTTCGGCCACGAGGAGCCCCTGCCTCTGCTTCGTCTCGACCGCAAGCCACCGGAGCACCTGGGTCCCCGTGCCCTTCCTCTCCAACCTCCCTTCGTCCAGGAGCCGAGCTCCTCGATCCATCCCCGCGGCCGTGCACCTCCGACATCGAGCGCCTCTTCGCCGTCAGCCTGCACCTCCATGGCATCACTACCGGGCCGTTCCAGAGACCCACCCGCTGCGACCTCGACAACCAGCAGGACCAGCCCCATCGCCCCTCTCCTTCCTTCCTCCATTTCTTCTCTCTCGCTGCCTCTGATGGTGCCGCGACGCCGCCGTTTTGCAGGAATCCTGCAGCCCATGGAGCCCCTGGAGGTTCCCATCGCCTCCGCCTCGTTCCAAGGAGGGAAGCCCTCACGCCCGCTCCTCCCGTCTGCCCGAGCGCCGCCGCCTCGCGACCCCGCATCCCTCGCTGCCGGTCTCTGCTTCCCTTGCATCCTCTACTTCGAGCAGGAGGCAAGCACCACGCCAAGGCAGCCAAGAGGATCCCGACGCCGCCGGCTTGCCTCTGCTCCACCTCCCCCGCCTTTGGTCGCCATCTCCGGCGAGTGTAGACGACGGTGTAGCCCCGCAGGTCACCATGCCCTGCCATCTCCCTGTCATCTCTCCCGTCTTCCCGTCCGCGTTTCCCCTCTGAATTTTCCCTCTGTCTTCGTCCTTCAGGCAACAGCCGACGTCGTGGACGCCAACCGCCAAGCCGTCGCCTTCCACCGCCGCCCTGGCCTCGGATCCGGCCGGTTCCCGTGGTCCCTCGCCCTGCCAAGTCCCTTGCTGCTCCCTTGCTTCACGCCGCTGCCTCCCCTGCGTCCAGAGGAGGAAGAACGCCTCCGCGCCCTGCTTCTCGTTCTATCCAGGAACGAGCAGCTCGCCCGCTCTCCCCGTTGACCGCAGTCGCGCGTGGCCTCCAGCGCCTGGGCCAGCAGCCTCCAAGCCTAGTAACCAGCGCCCTCTCCACAGATCTGGGCTTGGCCCATGGTGAGAAACCCTCAAGCCCTTCCTGTGAACTGTTGGGCCAATTAGATTCGGCCTAGTTCTTGTTTTTTTTCCTCCAGCGATTTTAGTAATAATCCAGGATTTACTGATTTACAGAAAAACCCCTTGCACTTCATGCATATAATAACTCATGATCTGTGCATCATATGTAAAAACTTCATATAGGTAAAATGATTAGTTTTTCTTATAGTTTCATAATATGCTACTTTCATCCATGTTTGATATGTTTAAATTGTTGTTTCCATTAATTTGCATAAATGACATGTTAAAATGATTTATTTCATAACTAAATAACCGTAGCTCCATTTTAAAAAAACTTTATATGTAAATGGGGTGGAAAAATGCCTAGTTTAACATGGTTCACTTTATTTTCCTGTTTAACAACTATAAAATATGGTTTAGGGCAGAACAGTAGCTAATTCATAAATTGCATATGAGGATTTTCCGGAAATGTTGTTTGTTGTTCCGGCCTCATTTAAACTTTCCTAAATAGTTAGTTTAATTATGCTCCACCCCCTTGCCATGTTTAACAACATTTAATATTGTTGGGTGCCTAAACGAGAGCGAACTAAATATGTCAATGTGGTGTTTTGTCAATATGCAACTCGTTGCATATTGAGCTCCACTTAACTTGTAGTATTGCTTGTTGCACTTTGCCATGCCATGCCTCATTAAACCGGACATGCATCATACTTGTTTGTGCATCATGCCATGTTTATGCTTGTGCATTTACCATGTTGTTTGTTTCTTTCCGGTGTTGCTTCTTAGTTCCGGTAATGTTGTGATTGTGAGGATTTGTTCGACTACTCCCATTCGTCTTCTTCATGGACTCGTTCTTCTTCCTAGCGGGATTTCAGGCAAGATGACCGCTACCCTGGATCTCACTACTATCATTGCTATGCTAGTTGGTTCGTTCTATCGCTATGATGCGTTACCTATCATTTGCTCTTCAAGCCTCCCCAAATTGCCATGAACCTCTAACCTTTGACACCCTTCCTAGCAAACCGTTGTTTGGCTATGTTACCGCTTTGCTCAGCCCCTCTTATAGCGTTGCTAGTTGCAGGTGCAGTTGAAGATTGCTCCTTGGTGGACAGGATTATGTTGGGATATCACAATATCTTTTATATTATTAATGCATCTATATATTTGGTAAAGGGTGGAAGGCTCGGCCTTATGCCTGGTGTTTTGTTCCACTATTGCCGCCCTAGTTTCCGTCATACCGGTGTTATGTTCCCGGATTTTGCGTTCCTTACGCGGTCGGGTGATTTATGGGACCCCCCTGACAGTTCGCTTTGAATAAAACTTGTCCAGCAAGGCCCAACCTTGGTTTTACCATTTGCCTCACCACCACCTATACCCTTCCCTTGGGTCGGCCAACCCAAGGGTCATCTTTATTTTAGCCCCCCCCGGACCAATGCTTGTCTAAGTGTTGGTCCGAACCGAGTAGACTGCGGGGCCCCCTCGGGGAAACTTGAGGTCTGGTTTTACTCGTAGGATATCTCATCCGGTGTTGCCCTGAGAACGAGATATGTGCAGCGCCTATCGGGATTGTTGGCGCATCGGGCGGCTTTGCTGGTCTTGTTTTACCATTGTCGAAATGTCTTGTAAGCCGGGATTCCGAGACTGATCAGGTCTTCCTGGGAGAAGGAATATCCTTCGTTGATCACGAGAGCTTATCATGGGCTAAGTTGGGACACCCCTGCAGGGTATAAACTTTCGAAGGCCGTGCCCGCGGTTATGTGGCAGATGGGAATTTGTTAATGTCCGGTTGTAGATAACTTGACACCAGATCCGAATTAAAACGCATCAACCACGTGTGTAGCCGTGATGGTCTCTTCTCGGCGGAGTCCAGGAAGTGAACACGGTTTCTGTGTTATGTTTGACGTAAGTAGGTGTTCAGGATCACCTCTTGATCATTGCTAGGTTCACGACCATTCCGCTTGCTCTCTTCTCGCTCTTCTTTGCGTATGTTAGCCACCATATCATGCTTAGTCGCTGCTGCAACCTCACCACATTACCCCTTTCTTACCCATTAAGCTTTGCTATTCTTGATACCCATGGTAATGGGATTGCTGAGTCCTCGTGGCTCACATATTACTACAATAACAGTTGCATGTACAGGTTATGCGATGATCATGACGCGAGAGTGATGCTTGCTTGTTTTGGAGTTCTTCTTCTGCTTCTTCTTCGATCAGGGGATAGGTTCCAGGTCGGCAGCCTGGGCTAGCAGGGTGGATGTCGTTTGAGTTTCTGTTTGTGATTCATCCGTAGTCGGATGTTGTTCTTGTATGTTGTATTTTTGTATTCATGTGACATTGTATGTATTGGATGTATCCCCACTATTATGTAATGTTGATGTAATGATATCCACCTTGCAAAAGCGTCTTCAAGATGCGCTTCTATGCTTGGTGGAACCTTCGAGTTCCTTTAGGATAGGGTCGCATCTTGGGCGTGACACTATCCTCTACTCTTCTTACTTTACAGTTGTCTTCGTGAAGTCATTGCTTGCCTGTCTAATCTGTTTGACTTCGCACTGTGAAGACTATTGTCTATTTAGCTTCGTACTTTCCACCCTTTCTGGTCTTGTCTACCTAGTTGCAAATAGTCTTCATGCCTTTGTTATGTTGTATGTTAGTCTTATGCTCAGTTTACCTGTTTGTCTTTGTCGGATTTCGGGTTCCGGCAGAACCTTGAGGTTCGAACACTGGGGTGCGCGCGAAGATCACACCCTCAGCCTACCCATGTTTCACTGCCTCGCTAGGATCTAGACTACTCGAAGAACAACACAAGGGACACAAGATTTATACTGGTTCAGGCCACCATTGTGGTGTAATACCCTACTCCAGTTTGTGGTGTGTGGATTGCCTCTGGGGCTGATGAGGAACGGTACAACGGAAGAACAACCTCGCGAGGGTCTGTTCTTGGCTGGTGCGATGAACTGCTAGGGGGAGTTTGGCCGCTTCTCTCTCTCTCTCTGTCTTTCTATCCTTGTTCTCTTGATGCCTCTCCTTCCATCCCTCTACCCTGTGGGTGGCTAGTCCGATTTATAGGCGAAGGCCCTGGGCCTCTTCCCAAATATTGAGCAGGAAGGGCGCCAACAATTGGCCATTTTGAAGGGGAACATCTAGTACACTTATCCTGCCTAAAGCTAGTCCTCGCCGGCCAAAAGAGCCTGACGATGACGCTGGCTTGGGCTCCACGATGACCTCCGTCCTGCCGTCCTGCTGGTCTTGGTCTTGTTGCACCGAAATGGTTGCCTTTGATTGATACCCTTGCCTGCGCTTGCCCCCTTTGCACCAAAGCGGAAACAAGAGCTCTGCGTAGGCCGGCGCCCGCCTGGCACCCGCCTGCGCCTTGGTCGTCATGGCTTGCATCACGGGCACCTCGTGAGGTACCCTACCTTGATCTCTCCGCCTCCTCGCGAGCCATCCTGACAAGGCCATGCCTGAGGAAGCCTCCTGTCGTCCGCCCCGCGAGGCTTGGCCCCTCGCGAGGGTCTTGAGCATGTGTTGATGAAGATGGGCCGCACTGGGCCACTCCTTGAGCCACGCTGCAGGCCGCAGGCAGGCAAGTCTGGGTACCACCGTTCCCAGAACGCCGACAGTAGCCTCCGAGCCCAAGGCGCGCTTGGACATGGCTTAGCAGAGAAGCGAAGAGGCAAGTGGGAAGCGCCGCGGGCCCCAATAGCCTGCGGCCTTGGGCGCCGCGTGGCGGTTTATTGGACGTGGGCGTCCTGGCTCCCCCACGACACCTCGGCAACTGCACAAATTGATAAGGGAGCGGTACCCGTCTAGGCTTACCTTCTTTGCCTTCTCCTTCACTGCCCAAATCTTCTTTCTTGCTCCTGTCCTTCTTGCTTCCGAAATCCCAGATCCACTCCCACTCTGCATCCTAGCAAGGCATGGCGCCTCGCCAGACCCCAGCCGGAGCATGGTACTCGCCCGCCTTGGATCCTCCGAATGTGTCGGAGAAGAATCTAGCTCGGACGCGCCAGATGATGGCGACGCAAGGCCACGACGGGGCGGCCGCGCTCAAGGTCGGCACCGCCCATCCTGAGGGCATAGGAAGTACCTTCTACCCTCTCTTCGTGAGTGCCATCGCCGCCGGTCTGGTGCCCCCTTTCTCTGAGTTCTTCCTTTCTGTTCTCCACCATTACAATCTGCAAGCTCTGCACCTCCATCCCAACTCTGTCCTTCTCCTGGCGATTTTCGCCTATTACTGCGAGGCTCATGTCGGGGTGAGGCCTTCGGTGGCCTTGCTGCTACCTCCAGGTCTCCCGCGGCTCCATCACCCGCGTGCGCGAGCTTTATCACGCACAGCAGCTCTAACGCCATCTCGAAGCCCGGGAAGACGATTGAGGGCTTCAGGAGCAAGTGTGTCATGGTGGATGCTGGGCGCACCCACTCCCAGCTGATTCTGCCCACGGGGCAGCCCAAGTCCACTGATGATTGGTCCCGCACGTAGCTCGTTGATCCCCGTGCGAGGCCGGTGCTGGAGAAGATGGACATGGACCTGTGGTCGGATAACATGGCGACGGCGAAACTGACCGGGGCATCGCTCTTGAGGGAGTTCCTGGAGCATCGGGTGGCTCCGCTCCGGGAACACTTGCTCCCTCTATGGGAGTTTGGGAGGGCCGATGCCGCCCTTCGCTCAAACCCCGAAGCCCTGGCCGACGAGGATCTGGCCGCGGTCCTCCAATCCTTGGTTGGGGGAAACGTGGCGAGGTTGGAGGATGCTCCCGTTCCCTTGTTCCTCTGGGATGACTGGGAGCAGTTGGTGAACTCTATGTTCGCTTTCAACGAGGGCGGGCCTGTGCCCGCGGAGGTTCCTGAGGCCCCAGCGGCCCTGGAGACGGTGAATGTATCCTCCAGCGACTCCAGCGGAGAAGAGGAAGAAGAGGAGGAGGAGGAGGAGGACGAGGAGCTCGATTCGGAGGCGACGGACAGGGAGTCGAGAACGCCCCTCCCTCGGAATAGGTCCCGCACTCTTTGCCTCATGGCGGATGATGACGAGGACAGCGACGAGTGGGGTGGCGAGAGCTCGCCCCTGATCCCAAAGAAGGACAGGACAGGGCTGGTTCCCCGCGGGTCTGCTCCGGCTCCGAGGCGATCTGCTGACGCGCCTCCTGCTCCCGAGCCTCTTGAGGTTGATCCCAGCATCCGGCTTTCGGGCTTCAAGTTCGGCCGGAGGTTGCTTGAGCCCGCGAGCGATGACGAGTAAGTGCTTGACTCTCGTTTTTCTTCCTGCTTTGTTGTTGAGGCTTGACGTCCATATTCCTTGGCTAGGCCAGTGCCTGCGGCGAAGAAGTTGAAGGGGGCTCCTGAGGCTTCGTCTGGGACAGCACCTCCACCCGCGGGAGAAGGGGGCGACAAGACGCGGGCCTCTCCTTCCCGGTCATCCTCGCGAGGCCTGGCGGGGCTAGCTGGAGCGAGCTCAGCCCCCATGGCCCAAGCAACTCCCGAGGCATCTGTACCTGACGCCGCTGCCGCAGTCATCGGGGCACAGAAGGTCCTGACCCCTGGTGTTGTGATCACGCTTCCATCTTTGCCTCCTACTCCGCCAACCGCAGTCTCTCCGGCTCCTCCTACTGTCCTGGATCATGCTGCTGCTGAGTTGGACCGGCTGTGGAAAGATCTTCTGGGCGCCGACCCTCACTTCGTGGCCGGGCGCCTGGAGCTGGTCTCCGGTTGGGTCCGCTCTGATGCTTCTGTCCGAGCGGCGCTGGCCCAGGCCACGACAGCCTGTGCCGAGGAGAAGCAGGCCGTCCTTGAGGCGAGGGCCGCTCGCGATGCCGCCTTGGGTGAGGTTGCGGATATCCAGGGTCGCTACAAGGTGCTAGAGAGCGAGCTGCAAGGCCTGCGCGACCAGCTTGCCAAGGAGGCCCATGTCTGCCAGGAGAAGGAGGAAGACATGAAGGCTCGCGAGGCTGCCACCAAGGACCGGGATGCCGAGCTTGACGAATGCCAAGGCCGCCTGGATGCGCTGGAGCAGGCATTGGTGGCGAAGAAGATCGAGCTGGATGGCAAGGCGCGGGTCCTGGCCGAGGACCGCGTGGCCTTCACGAAGCTGGAGGTGAAGGCTTGCACCCTGCTGAAGTTGCTTTATGACAGCGGCCTAGAAAGCCCGCTGGCCGGCGCCGAGGAGGGCCCCGCCAAGCTGCTTCCCTTCCTGGTCCACGCCCTCGAAGATGTCACCCTCGGCCTTGGCCCCACGGCTGAGGCTGAGGCGCCCGCCCTTTCTTCTGCGGCGCTGACGCTCGTCTTCACCCACGTCTACCTCCGCGACCCCAGCGTTGACCTCGATAGTCTGCTGGAGCCTATGAGCGGCAAGCTCGCCGCCGTCGCTGCTGAGGCCGTGAAGGGTCGCGCGGAGGCTCTGTGGGCGGTTTGGACCTTGACACCAAGCGAAGCGGCGCTGCCGGTCTTGAGGCTCCACGAGGCGAAGTCGCCCATCGCAGCTCCGTCACCAGCAATGGCTGCTACGTCTCGAGCTTGCGTTGGTTTTCCCTGAAGAGGAGAGGATGATGCAGCATAGCAGCGTAAGTATTTCCCTCAGTTTTTGAGAACCAAGGTATCAATCCAGTAGGAGGTCACGGGCAAGTCCCTCGTACCTGCACAACACGATAGCAACTCGCAACCAACGCTTAGGGGTTGTCAATCCCTTCACGGTCACTTACGAGAGTGAGATCTGATAGAGATAATATTTTTGGTATTTTTGATAGATAGATGCAAAGTAAAAATTAAAGGCAAAGTAAAAACAAAGCAAGTAAATAAAGTGATATAGATTGATATGATGAGAATAGACCCGGGGGCCATAGGTTTCACTAGTGGCTTCTCTCAAGAGCATAAGTATTCTACGGTGGGTGAACAAATCACTGTTGAGCCATTGACAGAATTGAGCATAGTTATGAGTATATCTTGGCAATAATCATGTATATAGGCATCACGTCCGTGACAAGTAGATGGAAACGCTTCTGCATCTACTACTATTACTCCACTCATCGACCGCTATCCAGCATGCATCTAGAGTATTAAGTTAAAACAGAGCAACGCCTTAAGCAAGATGACATGATGTAGAGGGATAAATTCATCCAATATGATAAAAACCCCATCTTGTTATCCTCGATGGCAACAATACAATACGTGGCTTGCAACTCTTTATGTCACTAAGTAAGGACACCGCAAGATTGAACCCAAAGCCATGCACTTGTCCCATTGCAAGAACTACCAATCTAGTTGGCCAAACCAAACAGATAATTCGAAGAGACTTGCAAAGATAACTCAATCATACATAAAAGAATTCAGAGAAGAATCAAATGTTCTCCATAGATAATACTGGATCATAAACCCACAATTCATCGGTCTCAACAAACACACCGCAAAAAGAAGATTACATCGAATAGATCTCCACGAGAGAGGGGGAGAACATTGTATTGAGATCCAAAAAGAGAGAAGAAGCCATCTAGCTACTAGCTATGGACCCGAAGGTCTAAAGCAAACTACTCACACTTCATCGGAGGGGCTATGGTGATGATGTAGAAGCCCTCCGTGGTGGATGCCCCCTCCGGTGGAGCTCCGGAACAGGCCCCAAGATGGGATCTCGTGGTTACAGAAGGTTGCGGCAGTGGAATTAGGTTTTTGGCTCCCCCTTTGATCATACAGGCATACCTAGGTATATATAGGAGGAAGGAGTACGTCGGTGGAGCTCTGAGGGGCCCACGAGGTAGGGGCGCGCCCAGGGGGGAGGGCACGCCCTCCACCCTCGTGACCGCCTCGTGGCTTTCTTGATGGAGGGTCCAAGTCTCCTGGGTCTTATCTGATGAGAAAATCACGTTCCCGAAGGTTTCATTCTGTTTGGACTCCGTTTGATATTCTGTTTCTTCGAAATACTGAAAAAGGCAAAAACAGCAATTCTGGGCTGGGCCTCCTGTTAATAGGTTAGTCCCAAAAGTAATATAAAATTGAAAATAAAGCCCAATATAGTCCAAAACAGTAGATAAAGTTGCATGGAGCAATCAAAAATTATAGATACGTTGGAGACGTATCAAGCATCCCCAAGCTTAATTCATGCTCGTCCTCGAGTAGGTAAATGATAAAAAAAATTCATGCGGAGTGATACTTTGGCATAATTTCAATGTAAATCTTCTTAATTGTGATATGAATATTCAGATCCAAAAGATTCAAGACAAAAGTTCATATTGACACAAAAATAATAATACTTCAAGCATACTAATCAAAGCAATCATGTCTTCTCAAAATAACATGGCAAAAGAAAGTTCATCCATACAAAATCATATAGTTAGGCTATGCTTCATTTTCGTCACATAAAGATGTTCCCAACTTCTATACCCTCGATGACAAGCCAAGCAATTGCTTCATACTTAAATAATCTCAAACTTTTTCAACCTTCACGCAATACATGAGCGTGAGCCATGGATATAGCACTATGGGTGGAATAGAATATGATGATGGGGATTGTGTGGAGAAGACAAAAAAGGAGAAAGTCTCACATCAACGAGGCTAATCAATGAGCTATGGAGATGCCCATCGATTTATGTTAATGCAAGGAGTAGGGATTGCCATGCAACGGATGCACTAGAGCTATGAATGCTCCACAAAAGAAAAATAGTGGGTGTGCATCCAACTTGCTTGCTCATGAAGAGCTAGGGCATTTTGAGGAAGCCCATCGTAGGAATATACAAGCCAAGTTCTATAATAAAAAATTCCCACTAGTATGAACAAGACAACTTAAGAGACTCACTATATGAAAAACATGGTGCTACTTTGAAGCACAATATATGAGACTCACTACATGAAGAACAAGGTGCTACTTTGAAGCACAAGTGTGGAAAAAGAGATAGTAGCATTGCCCTTTTTTATATATTTTTTGGGCCCTTTCTCTTTTTTTTGGCCTTTCTCTTTTTTTTGGGGCCTTTCACTTTTTTTTGGCCTTTCCCTTTTTTTTGGGCAATGCTCTAATGATGATCATCACACTTTCATTACAACATATGAATTACAACTCGATACTAGAACAAGATATGACTCTATATGAATGCCTCCGGCGGTGTACCGGGATGGTGCAATGAATCAAGAGTGACATGTATGAAAAAATAATGCAAGGTAGCTTTGCCACAAATACGATGTCAACTACAAGATCATGCAATGGCAATATGACAAAAGTAATGCATGTCACGATGATGATGGTGGAAGTTGCATGGCAATATATCTCGGAATGGCTATGGAAATGCCATGATAGGTAGGTATGGTGGCTGTTTTGAGGAAGATAATAGGAGGTTTATGTGTGATAGAGTGTATCGTATCACGGGGTTTGGATGCACCGGCGAAGTTTGCACCAACTCTCAAAGTGAGAAAGGGCAATGCACGGTACCGAAGGGGCTAGCAAAGGTGGAAAGATGAGAGTGCGTATAATCCATGGACTCAACATTAGTCAAAAGAGCTCATATACTTATTGCAAAAATTTAGAAGTCATCAAAAATCAAGTACTACGTGCATGCTCCTAGGGGGATAGATTGGTAGGAAAAGACCATCACTCGTCCCCGACTGCCACTCATAAGGATGCACAAGCCAGGTACACTTCATGTTTCAAATTTGTTACACAACTTTAACCATACGTGCATGCTATGGGACTTGCAAAATTCAACACAAGTATTTCTCTAATTCATAATCACCCAACTAGCACGACTTTGATATTATTACCTCCACATCTCAAAACAATTATCAAGCATCAAACTTATCTTAGCATTCAACACACTCAAAAGAAAGTTTCACATATCTTGAATACCAAGTATATTAACGTTAAGCAAATTACCATGCTATTAACTACTCTCAAAATAATCTAAGTGAAGCATGAGAGATCAAGTTTCTTTAAAACAAATCCACCACCGTGCTCAAAAAGATCTAAGTGCAGCACTAGAGAAAAAATTATCACGCTCAAAAAGATATAAGTGAAGCACTATGAGCAAACTATCAAGCTCAAAAGATATAAGTGAAGAACATAGAGTATTCTAACAAATTTCAATTCATGTATGGCTCTCTCAAAAGGTGTGTACAGCAAAGCTGATTGTGGTAAACTAACAAGAAAAGACACAAATAATACAAGACGCTCCAAGCAAAACACATATCATGTTGGTGAATAAAAATATAGCTCCAAGTAAATTACCGATGGAAGTGGACGAAAGAGGGGATGCCTTCCGGGGCATCCCCAAGCTTTGACTTTTTGGTGTACTTGGATTATCTTGGGTGTGCCATGGGCATCCCCAAGCTTAGGCTCTTGCCACTCCTTGTTCCATAATCCATCAAAAGAGTTCACCCAAAACTTGAAAACTTCACAACACAAAACTCAACAGAAATCTCGTGAGCTCCGTTAGAGAAAGAAAACAAAAGACTACTTCAAAGTACTGTAATTAACTCATTCTTTATTTATATTGGTGTTAAACCTACTGTATTCCAACTTCTCTATGGTTTATAAACTAATTTACTAGCCATAGATTCATCAAAATAAGCAAACAACACACGAAAAACAGAATCTGTCAAAAACAGAACTGTCTGTAGTAATCTGTAAATAACGCAAACTTTTGGAACTCTAAAAATTCTACCAAAATAGGAAGTCCTGGAAAATTTGTCTATTGACCAGCATCAAAACTAATCAACACAAAATCACTCTCCAGTAAAAAATGGCAGCTAATTTCGTGAGCGGTAAAGTTTCTGTTTTTCAGCAGAATCAAATCAACTATCATCGTAAGTTATCCTATAGGTCCTACTTGGCACAAACACTAATTAAAACATAAAACCACATCCAAACAGAAGGTAGATGGATTATTTATTCCAAAACAGAAGCAAAAACAAAAAACACAGAATAAAATTGGATTGCCTCCCAACAAGCGCTATCGTTTAACGCCCCTAGCTAGGCATAAAAGCAAGGATAGATCTAGGTATTGACATCTTTGGTAGGCAATCCATAAGTGGCTCTCATGATAGATTAATAAGGTAATTTTATTTTCTTTCTACGGAAGTGTTCCATACCCTTCTTTAAGGGAAATTGGAATCTACTATTCCCTTCCTTCATATCAATAATTGCACCAATTTTTCTAAGGAAAGGTCTACCAAGAATAATAGGACATGAAGGATTGCAATCTATATCAAGAACGATAAAATCTACGGGCACATAATTCCTATTTGCAACAATAAGAACATCATTAATTCTTCCCATAGGCTTTTTAATAGTGGAATCCACAATATGCAAGTTTAGAGAGCAATCATCAAAATCATGGAAATCTAGCAAATCACATAATGTTTTGGGAATAGTAGAGACACTAGCATCCAAATCACACAAAGCATGAAACTCAAAGTCTTTAATTTTAATTTAATAGTAGGTTCCCACTCATCATAGAGTTTTCTAGGGATAGAGACTTTCATCTCAAGTTTTTCTTCATAAGATTGCATCAAGGCATCAATAATGTGTTCGGTAAAGGCCTTATTTTGACTCTAAGCATGAGGAGATTCTAGCACGGATTGAAACAAGGAAATACAACCAATCAAAGAGCAATTTTCATAATTAAATTCCTTGAGATCCAAAATAGTAGGTTTAGCAACATCACGGTTTCTATTTATTTCAATCCCACTTTCCTCAATTCCATCATCAAGATCTAGAAACTACGAATTCTTAGAACGCCTTCTAGGTAAAGGAAGATAATCTCAGATTCATTAAGATTCATCTTGCAAAACAAAGATTTAATGGGGGAAGCATCAATAACTTTTAGATCTTCATCTTGATTTTCATAGGGATTAGAAGAACACGCTTTAATAAAGGCATCTTTGGAAGCACGCATCCTAGCGGTTCTTTCTTTGCACTCATCAATGGAAATTCTCATGGCTTTGAGAGACTCATTGATATCATGCTTAGGAGGAATAGATCTAAGCTTTAAAGAATCAATTTCAAGAGAAATTCTATCAATGTTCCTAGCCAAATCATCAACTTTAAGCAATTTATCTTCAAGCAAAGCATTAAAATTCTTTTGTGAATTCATAAACTCTTTAACACTACTCTCAAATTCAGAGGGCATATTATTAAAATTTCCATAATAGTTGTTGTAGGAATTTTCATAATTATTAGAAGGATTACTAGGATAAGGCCTAGGATTAAAATTCCCTCTATAAGTGTTATTTCCAAAACTATTCCTACCAATAAAATTCACATCCATAGATTCATTATTATTGTCAAGCAAAGTAGATAAAGGCATATCATTGGGATCAAGAGGAGTATTTTTAGGAGCAAAAATCTTCATAAGTTCATCCATCTTTTCACTCAAAACATTGATTTCTTCTATAGCATGCACTTTCTTACTAGAAGATCTTTCGGTATGCCATTGAGAATAATTAGCCATAATATTATCAAGCAATTTTGTAGCATCTCCTAACGTAATTTCCATAAACGTGCCTCCCGCGGCCGAATCTAAAAGATTTCTAGAAGCAAAATTCAATCCGGCATAAAAATATTATAGGATCATCCATAAATTCAAACCATGAGTAGGACAATTGTGAAGCATCAATTTCATTCTTTCCCAAGATTGGGCAACATGCTCATGATCAAGTTGTTTAAAATTCATAATATCGTTCCTAAGAGTGATGATCTTAGCGGGAGGAAAATACTTAGAGATAAAAGCATCTTTGCACTTGTTCCAAGAATCAATACTATTTTTAGGCAAAGACAAAAACCAAATTTTAGCACGATCTCTAAGTGAAAACGGAAATAACTTCAATTTGACAATATTCTTATCCGTATCTTTCTTCTTTTGCATATCACACAAATCAACAAAATTGTTTACATGCGTAGCGGCATCTTCACTAGGAAGGCCGGCGAATTGATCTCTCATAACAAGATTCAACAAAGCGGTATTGATTTCACAAGACTCATCATTATTAAGAGGAGCAATCGGAGTACTAAGGAAATCATTATTATTGGTATACGAGAAGTCGCACAATTTGGTATTATCTTGTGCCATGGCAACAAGTAATCCAACACACAAGCAAACAGAAAGGCGAGAAAAAGGCAACGGAAAGAGAGGAGGAGATTGGGAAAGAGAGGTCGAATAAAATGGCAAGGGTGAAGTGGGGGAGAGGAAAACGAGAGGCAAATGGCAAATAATGTAATGCGAGAGATAGGGATTGTGATGGGTACTTGGTATGTTGACTTTTGCGTACGCCTCCCTGGCAACGGCGCCAGAAATTCTTCTTCCTACGTCTCGAGCTTGCATTGGTTTTCCTCGAAGAGGAGAGGATGATGCAGCACAGTAGCGTAAGTATTTCCCACAGTTTTTGAGAACCAAGGTATCAATCCAGTAGGAGGTCACGCGCAAGTCCCCCGTACCTGCACAACACGTTAGCAACTCGCAACCAACGCTTAGGGGTTGTCAATCCCTTCACGGTCACTTACGAGAGTGAGATCTGATAGATATAATATTGTTGGTATTTTTTATAGATAGATGCAAAGTAAAAAGTAAAGGCAAAGTAAAAACAAAGCAAGTAAATAAAGTGATATAGATTGATATGATGAGAATAGACCCGGGGGCCATAGGTTTCACTAGTGGCTTCTCTCAAGAACATAAGTATTCTACGGTGGGTGAACAAATTCTGTTGAGCAATTGATGAATTGAGCATAGTTATGAGTATATCTAGGCAATGATCATGTATATAGGCATCACGTCCGTGACAAGTAGATCAAACGATTACGCATCTACTACTATTACTCCACTCATCGACCGCTATCCAGCATGCATCTAGAGTATTAAGTTAAAAACAGAGTAACGCTTTAAGCAAGATGACATGATGTAGAGGGATAAATTCATGCAATATGATAAAAACCCCATCTTGTTATCCTCGATGGCAACAATACAATACGTGCCTTGCAACTCTTTCTGTCAATGAGTAAGGACAACACAAGATTGAACCCAAAGCCATGCACTTCTCCCATTGCAATAACAACCAATCTAGTTGGCCAAACCAAACGGATAATTCGAAGAGACTTGCAAAGATAACTCAATCATACATAAGAGAATTCAGAGAAGAATCAAATATTTTCCATAGATAATATAGTATCATAAACCCACAATTCATCGGTCTCAACAAACACACCGCAAAAAGAAGATTACATCGAATAGATCTCCACGAGAGAGGGGAAGAACATTGTATTGATATCCAAAAAGAGAGAACAAGCCATCTAGCTACTAGCTATGGACCCGAAGGTCTGAAGTAAACTACTCACACTTCATCGGAGGGGCTATGGTGATGATGTAGAAGCCCTCCGTGGTGGATGCCCCCTCGTGAGCTCGAACAGGCCCCAAGATGGGATCTCGTGGATACAGAAGGTTGCGGCGGTGGAATTAGGTTTTTGGCTCCCCTTTGATCATACGGGGATACGTAGGTATATATAGGAGGAAGGAGTACGTCGGTGGAGCTCCAAGGGGCCCACGAGGGCGCGCCCTCCACCCTCGTGACCGCCTCGTGGCTTTCTTGACGGAGGGTCCAAGTCTCCTGGGTCTTATCTGATGAGAAAATCACGTTCCCGAAGGTTTCATTCCGTTTGGACTCCGTTTGATATTCTGTTTCTTCGAAATATTGAAAAAGGCAAAAAACAATAATTCTGGGCTGGGCCTCCAGTTAAAAGGTTAGTCCAAAAAGTAATATAAAAGTGAAAAATAAAGCCCAATATAGTCCAAAACAGTAGATAAAGTAGCATGGAGCAATCAAAAATTATAGATACGTTGGAGACGTATCAATGGCTCCGCCAAAAAGTGATCCCTTCGCGGCTCCCGTCCTGCTTTTAATTCCTCCAACATGCATTCTGCCTCGTGGAGGCGTTTAAACTTTGTGTTTGGCGTTGTCAAAGTACTCTATGGACTGTAATATTTGCTTTTGAATTTCTTCAGATTTGCGTTTTTCCTTCCTACATGCTTGTGTTCTCGTCGTGCGAACTGGCCCCTGCAAGCATACCTCGGCCCGTTAGCCCCGACCGGAAACCAGGACGGGACCAAAGAGTGAGGGGCTACGTGACAAGTTAGGCTCCTGAGTCGTGATGCTCAGGAGTCCCGCTTGACGCACGAACAACAAGTAGGGAGGTGAAATGTATGGGTGAGATTACCGTTCTACATCGGCAGAGCCCGGCCCCGCGCTTACCTCAACCGCCGTTAGCCTTTCGGAACTAAGGGGTGAGGGGCTACGTGACCAGTTAGGCCCCTGAGTCGCGATGCTCTGGAGTCCCCCTTGATGTTCAAACGGCCTTCGTACCTTGGCTCCGCTCGGGGAGAGGCGTGCGACGAACCAGGCCCGAGGGGCCTGGCTGGGTGGCATCGCTGGCGTGACCGGCGCAGCCCGTGCCCAGCCCTCGGCGGCACTCCGAAGGAGGCGTTCTGATGGTCGGACATTGAGCTCTGGGCTCCCTGAGGTTGATGCAGCCGGGGCCACCCTTAGTTTTTTATCACCAGCGCGGAGCATAGCGCTTCCGTATGTGTACGGGCATAGCCGCTACTCGGCAGTGTCGTTAGCCAGCACGGAGCATGGTGCTTCCACTGGTGCGTGGGAAGGGGCTCCCCTCCGGGAGGAGCCCCCGGGGCGTATACAGCCCTGCCCTGACACATGGCTGGCAAGGTAGGGCCTGGCGAGGTGTATCTAGGCACCGTTGAGCCAGCACGGGACTCATGGGGCGCTACCTCAAGGCGGATTGCGCCTGGCTCTGGACCTTTACTTGTGATGTGTCCCTACAGATTTGGTTAGATGTTGGTGCTCTACGTCCTCGGGTCCCGGCCCTCGAGTGGGGCTCAGCCGTCGCTGGTATGCCAGGTTGCGATGCCTTGGCAAGGCCAGAGTGTGAGGGCTGGAGAGCTAGTAAGAGCCCATGAGTCACGATGCTCAGGTACCCCCCTTTAACGTGCAAGCAGCCGACATGAATAAAGAAGGATGCCATAAGCAAGCATCAAACAATGATCACGATGGGTCAAACGAGTGACCTGAATAAACGCGAGAGGGATACATGCCACCGGGTCTGGCCCGGGTAGCTTGGGGATAATGCAGCCCGAGGGGCGCCCCCGATAAAGTAAGTTGAAAACATGAACTAAAGGGGATACACACCGCAGGGACGAACCCATGCGGCCTGGGAATGATGCAGCCCTGGGGGCGCTCCCAGCTGAAAATGAAACTCGAAGGATGTCACCTGATGATGCTGAAGATGGAGGGATGCTGAAGTAGTAGATGGCGTGCGCTGCGAGAGACGATCTTCACGAGCCCCTAGGCCCAGGGGCCTCGGGAGGCTCCAGGGGCGCTGGCGGCTCCTCGCGGACCATCTCCATCTCTGCCAGGACTGCGGAATGCCTGACCGCCTGAGCCTCCAAGATGCTCCTCATGAGGCACTGACGTGCCGCAGCTGCGTTTGGCAGGCCGTAAGGCATGCGAACATAGCTGCGAGGTGGGCCTTCGCAGCGCCCCACGCGTGACGGCCAAAGGCGCTCCTTAGTGGAGGCTCGGTTGAGTCTTGGTACGTCGATGCAGACGCGCAGCCCACCATCCTTGCCTGGATGGGGAGCTACGGCGGGCAAGCGGCGGCTGCCACTCATGACTCTCGACTCCTGCAACTCCTGAATGATCTTGCTGATGAATTCCTGAGGGTTTGGCCCTCCTTGCCTTGCTTCCACCTGAGGGAAACGTGCGTTGAAGCACGCCTCCAAGTGGTGCCCGAGCGCCTCCCTCGTAATCTTAGCAAAGTCGATGGCCCTCCAGATGAGAGCCCCCGAGCCCTGCTCGAGGAGGGTGCCGGGCGTGCCTTCCTATGCGATAGAAGGAGGTGCCTCCTGAACAGGCGCGGACCCTGAGAGGCCTGCCTCCTGAGGGGTCAGGCCAGGCGATGTCTCCTTATTCTTAGGAGCAGCCTCGGGAGGCCTCCCATTCCTATGATCTAGGTCTTCAATTGATGCGGCTTGGAAGGCACACTCCAGGGAACACACAGCGTCTCTCTCTTCACAAGGCACAGTGATGACTCCGCCGCTTCCTGGCATCTTGAGGACATTGTAGCCATGATGGGTCACGGCCATGAACTTGGCCAGGGCTGGGTACCCAAGGATGGCGTTGTACGGCAGGCGGATGTGAGCAACGTCGAAGTCAATGAGCTTCGTGCGGTAGTTGTCGCGGTTCCCGAAGGTAACTGGAAGGCGGACCTGCCCTATCGGAACCGTGGAACCATCGGTGACTCCTAAGAAGGGCTTGGTTGGCTACAAGTGATTGTATGGCACTTGGAGATTGTTGAACGTTTCGACGGATAGGACATTGAGCCCTGCTCCGCCATCGATGAGGGTCCTGGTGACTTGCACGTTGCTGATGATCGGGGAGGAAAGCATCGGGAGGACTCCCGCTGTGGCCACGCACTTGAGCTGATCCGCTGAGCTGAACGTGATAGCACATGATGACCACCTGAGAGGGCGTGTGGCCTCAAGCTTGGGGAGGACTGCATTCACTTCGCGGGCAAACTGCTTGAAGATGCGCTGAGAGGCCGGGGCTTGTGCGCCGCCCAAGATGCTAGAGATTGCGCAAGGCTCCTGGAAGCCTCCAGCCCCCTCGTCCTGGTGATGGTCTTCATTCCTCCTTGGCTGTGGTGGCAGAGGAGGGAGGCCTGCATTGCCTTCTGGGAGATCCTCGTGAGGCTGGTCTCTCCAGCCCCCCTCGCGAGGTGGGCCCCTCCAACCTCCCTCACGAGGCTGGTCCTGCCAGCGGTCCTCGCGAGGTCGGTCACGCCACCCTTGGCAAGGGCCACGGTCTTCCCATCGTCATCCACCTCTTCCTCCTCCTCGGCCATAGACCCTGTCGTTGCGCTCCGGGCGTCAGCCGGCACGCACGTCTCGCACGGCTCTGAGCTCTTGGCATTCGTTGGTGTTGTGGGTGTGGAGGTCGTGGTACACGCAGTACCGGATGCCCTTGGATGACTCAGGCTGGTTCCTGCCTCGCATGGTGTCTGGCTCTGCCGGAAGCATGGCAGCCCCCTTGCGCTTCACGTCCTTGGTCTTGGGCTTCTTCTATTCTGGGTCAGCAGCTGGCAGCTCGAGGAGGGACAGGCGCCCTTCCTCAGCCCTCGCCCACTTGGTCGCCAGATTGAACAGCTCCAGGGAGGTGCACAGGTCTCCATGGATCGTGAGCTCCTCCTTCATCTTGACGTCACACACGCCGTCGGAGAAGGCTAAGATGATGGCCTCCTCAGACACCTTGGGGATCTTAAGGTGAGCATTGTTGAAGCGCTGGATGAACTTCTGCAGGGTCTCCCCGGGCTGCTGCTTGATGCGGCGCAAGTCGCTCATGGCCGGGGGCCGGTCGCGGGTGCCTTGGAAGTTGGCGATGAATCGGGTGCGCATCTCGTCCCAGGAGGATATCGTGCAGAGGCGAGTTCGAGAGCAGTGCGGGCGCCATCCTTGAGTGCATGGGGAACCAGGTCGCCATGACCTTCTCGTCTCCGTTGGCGGCTTCGATGCCCAGCTCGTAGAGCTGGAGGAACTCAGCAGGGTCAGCCGTGTCATCGTAGCGCGGGGGCAGGTCTGGCTTGAACTTGCCCGGCCAGGCCACGCTACGCAGCTCGGCGGAGAAGGCACGGCAGCCTGCAGTGGCCGCGGGGGCCCTTTGCTGACAGAGAGCTTGATCTTGCAGGTCTCCGTTCATTGCGGCCAGGCGCAATGCAGGGTCTTGATGCGCCGGAGCAGGTGCACGCTCGTGCTGAGCCGGTGCGGGGAGCACACGGGCGGCTTCCTGAGGACGAGGGATCTCTTGGCAGCTCTTCTCTTGCTGTGCTAGCGCCGGACGGAGTGGGTTCAGCCCAGGGGCTATGCGCCTTGGAGCCAAGGCGCCTTCTTGAGGTGGAGGCGGCTCAGGCGCCCCCGGAGCTTCCTCGCCCGCGCAGGGCGGTGCGCGGTGCAATGAGAGGGACGGTGCAGGGGAGCCCCCAGCGGCGTTGACGAGCTTGGTGACACGGGCCAGCCACTCGTCGTAGAGGTTGTCGACGGGACGTTAGTGTAGGAGCTCCCGTGCCATGAGCAGCACGCCATGCGTGTCCGCAGCAGCGCGACGGGCGTGGGACGAGGAGCCGACCGGAGCCAGCGACGGAGTGGCGGTCCGGCCTTCTCGCTGCACCGATGGATGCAGCGACGACGCCTGCTGTTTGTTCCCTGCCGGGCCGGTGGCGGCGTTGACGGCAGGCGACGGGGAACGACGGTGGCGCCTGCCGACGGGGGCTGTCTGGGCGACGCGAGCGGCGAGAGCGGCCCGCCGCACGGCGTGGGCACGATGTGCGTCTGACATGGATGGGATGGGCGGTGAAAACACGAGGCGATGGAAGGCAGATTCCAGCACGCCCCTACCTGGCGTGCCAAATGTCGGATTTCGGGTTCCGGCAGACCCTTGAGGTTCGAACACTGGGGTGCGCGCGGAGATCATACCCTCAGCCTACCCATGTTTCACCACCTCGCTAGGATCTAGACTACTCGAAGGACAACACAAGGGACACAAGATTTATACTGGTTCAGGCCACCATTGTGGTGTAATACCCTACTCCAGTTTGTGGTGTGTGGATTGCCTCTAGGGCCGATGAGGAACAGTACAAGGGAAGAACAGCCTCGCGAGTGTCTGTTCTTGGCTGGTGCGACGAACTGCTAGGGGAGTTCGGCCGCTTCTATCTCTCTCTATCTGTCTTTCTATCCTTGTTCTCTCGATGCCTCTCCTTCCATCCCTCTACCCTGTGGGTGGCTAGTCCTATTTATAGGCGAAGGCCCCGGGCCTCTTGCCCAATATTGAGCGAGAAGGGCGCCAACAATTGGCCATTTTGAAGGGGAACATCTAGTACACTTATCCTGACTAAAGTTGGTCCTCGCCTGCCAAAAGACCCTGACGATGACGCTGGCTTGGGCTCCACGATGACCTCCGTCCTGCCGTCCTACTGGTCTTGGTCTTGTTGCACCAAAATGGTTGCCTTTGCTTGATACCCTTGCCTGCGCTTGCCCCCTTTGCACCAAAGGGGAAACAAGGACTCTGCGCAGGCCGACACCCGCCTGGCGCTCGCCTGCGCCTTAGTCGTCATGGCTTGCGTGACGGGAACCTCGTGAGGTACCCCGCCTTGATCTCTCCGCCTCCTCGCGAGACAGTCTGACGAGGCCGTGCCTGAGTAAGCCTCATGTCGTCCGCCCCGCGAGGCTTGGCCCCTCGCGAGGGTCTTGGCCATGTGTTGATGAAGATTGGCCGCACTGGGCCACTCCTTGAGCCACACCGCAGGCCGCAGCCAGGCAAGTCTGGGTACGCCTGTTCCCAGAACGCCGACAGTCTTCAAAGCCATTGTGTTTTGAACACTTTCATAAAAATCGCCTATCCACCTCCCCCCCTCTAGTCGATAACTAGTACTTTCAATTTCAAATCCAATGATTTTATTCAAATAGAAAGTAAAATGAAAATACGCTCCAAGCAAAACACATATCATGTGACGAATAAAAATATAGATCCGACTAAGGTATACCGATGGTTTTGAAGACGAAAGAGGGGATGCCTTCCAGGGCATCCCCAAACTTAGGCGCTTGGGTCTTCCTTCAATATTACCTTGGGCATCTCCAATCTTAGGTTCTTTCCACTCCTTATTCTCGTCATATCAATATCTCACCCAAAACTTGAAAACTTCAATCACACAGAATTTAACGGAACTTCGTGAGATGGGTTAGTATGATAAAGAGTAAATCATTCGCTTTGGTACTGTCAAAGACAAGATTCATAATTTTTCTCACACAATGCCTACTGTACCATATCATTTCTACAATTTATATTGAGCAATATAAGCCATAGAAACTAGAAAACAAGCAAACTATGCATTGAAAACAGAATCTGCTAGAAACAGAATAGTCTGTAATGATCTAAACAGCAACCATACTTCTGCTACTCCAAAAATCCATCCAAATTAGGAAAACCTGAGCAATTTTTGTACCAATCCATAGCAAAAATAATAAGATCAAAATCACGTTTTTGTGAATTATCAAAACAAATTTTTAGGCGCAAAAGTTTCTGATTTTCAGCAGGATCGACACAACTATCACTGTAAGCCATCCTAAAGGTTTAACTTGGCACTTTATTGAAACAAAAGCTATACAACATGATTACTACAGTAGGTTAATCATGTTAACACACAAAAACAGTGAGGGTAAATATTGGTTTGTCTCCCAACAAGCGCTTTTCTTTAATGCCTTCTAGCTAGGCATGATGATTTCAATGGTGCTCACATAAAAATAAGAATTAAAGCATAATGAGAGCATCATGAAGAATATGACTAGCACATTTAAGTATAACTCACTTCCTATTCCTAGGAATTTTGTGAGCACACAATTTATGGGAAAAAGAATCAACTAGCATAGGAATGCAAAACAATTATAACTTCAAAACTTTAAGCATATAGAGAGGAAACTTGATATTGTTGCAACTCCTACAAGCATATATTCCTCCCTCATAATAATTTTCAGTAGCATCATGAATGAATTCAACAATATAACCATCACATAAAGCATTCTTTTCATTATCTACAAGCATAGAAATTTTACTACTCTCCACATAAGCAAATTCTTCTCATTTGGAATAGTGGGAGCAAACTCAACAAAATAACTGTCATGTGAGGCATAATCCAATTGAAAATTAAAATCATGATGACAAGTTTCATGGTTAACATTATTCTTTATAGCATACATGTCATCAAAATAATCATCATAGATAGCAACTTTGTTCTCATAATCAATTGGAACCTCTTCCGAAATAGTGGCATCATTACTAACTAAGGTCAAGACCTCTCCAAATCCACTCTCATAAATATCATACTAAGATTCAACACCCTCCAAAATAGTGGGATCATTACTTTCTAAAGTTGACACTCTTCCAAACCCACTTTTGATGATAGTCTTATTCATACTCCAAAAGATATAAGTGAAGTTCATGGAGCATTGTACAATTGATATAAATTAACCAATATCCAAGCTCAAATATATAAGTGAAGCACACGAAGCATTCTATAAAACCATACTCAAAAGATTTAAGTGAAGCGCATGAAGCATTCTATAAATCAAAGAAAGAGAACTATAGGTTCAGAAACCCATGCCCATTCCTCCTAAACCATCTAAGAATAAGGATGAGGAAGAATTTAAACGCTTTGCTGAAATGCTTAGTTCGATCTTTTTGCATACTCGTTTGACTGATATTTTGAAGATGGCCCCATATGCTAAATATATGAAAGACATTGTCACTAATAAAAGAAAAATACTTGAAGCTGAAATCTCCACCATGCTTGCAAACTATTCTTTTAACGATGTAGTACCTAAGAAACTAGGAGATCTAGGAATACCAACTATACCATGCTCTATTAAAAGAAATTATGTCAAAACTGCTTTATGTGATCTAGGAGTCGGTGTTAGTGCTATGGCTTTCTCTTTATAGAAAAGACTTGATTTGAATAAACTCACTCCCACTAAAATATCATTGCAAATGGCTGACAAATCAATTGCCATACCTATCAGTGTTTGTGAGGATGTGCCCATTGTAGTTGCAAATGTTACTATCTTAACAGACTTTGTTATGCTTGATATGCTGAGGGCGACAACATGTCAATTATCCTTGGTAGACCCTTCTTGAATACTGTGGGGGCTTTTATTGATTGCAACAAAAGCAAAGTCACTTTTCATATCAATGGTAATGAACATACGGTGCACTTTCCGAAGAAACAATTTCAAGTAAATGGTATTCATGTTATTGAAAAGACTCCAACAATTACTATTGGAAGTTTCCAACTCCCTCTTCCTACTGTAAAAAAAGAAATATGAAACTCTTATTATTGGGGATATGTATATCCCAGGTGAGCTAACATAGTGTTATACGAAGATTCTTCGTTTCATGTTAATCAAAAATAGTTTGTTAATAAGACTTGATCAACCTTATTAATGGATTCTTTTTGAGAGGCATGTGGTCGTTGAATTTAGTAAGCACAACCTTCTATACTCACTTTTTGCTCTCTATTATTTTTAGTTAAATACAATAAAATGCCATGATTATCCTGTTTTCTGAATTATCCGTGCAATAAAAAGTAGCCCAAAAATAAAAGTGCTCAAAATGATCTAAAAAATGTATATGATTTTTTATAGAATATTTAAGAATTTTTGGTACTGAAAACATCCCAGGGGATGCCCCAGGTGCCCACGAGGCACCAGGGCGCGCTCACCCCCCTGGGCATGCCTTGGTGGCTGGTGGGCCCCACAGGGCCCCCTCACTTATTCCTTCAGCCCGCTTTGTCTCTTTCCTCTAGAAAAATTCCTGGTAGCTCTCTCTCTCTCTCTCTCTCTCATGTTCTTGCTCCCAAACATGAGATTTTCGATCTCTTTGCTCGGAGCTCCATTTTCGAAACTGTTTTGGGGGATTGCTACTTGGTATGTGACTCCTTCATTGCTCCAATTAGTTTTTGCTCTAGTGGATAATATTTTGCATAATTAGCTGCTCTTAGTGCTACTGAAAATGAGCTTGCTTTGTCAGTGTCCTGGACATGGGGGTATCAAGTTCTGCCTGCATGCGGCCCACCACGTGGCTCCATCGATGGCCTGGTATGGCCCAGCTTCAACACCAACAAAGCAAGACCCTCGCAAGGGGCCAAGCCTTGCGAGGCGGATGACGCCAAGACCCTTGAAGGAGTTGGCCTCCATAGGAGGGCTCCTGAGGGGCGGAGAGTTCTATGCAGCTACCTCATGAGGCTCAGCTAACGTGAGCCATGACGACCAAGGCCAGGCGGGCGCCAGGCGGGTACAGAGCGCAGGTTTCCTCTTCGGTGCAAGCAAGGCAAGCCACAGGCGCGGATTCCCGAGGAATCAGCCAAAGGTTTCCATTCTGGTGCAACAAGACCAAGACCGCCAGGACGGCAGGACGGAGGTCATCACCGAGCCCACCGCAGCATCACGACCAGAGGCTTTTTGCAGGTGAAGACTACTTTTGTCAGGATAGACTGTACTATTTGTCCCCATTCAAATCCCGCCATTGTGGAATCCCTTCCCGCTCATATTTGGGAAGAGGACCAAGGCCACTATATATAGGACTTAGCCACCACCATAGTGGAGGGGGATCGATTCCACCCCGAGCATCACACCAGCTCAAGAACACCTCAACTCCTGAGGCTTGTTCATCCTTTGTACTAGTTCATCCATAGCCCCTCGAGGTAATCCACCACACCACACTGGATAAGGGTATTACACCACAACGGTGGCCCGAACCAGTAAAAATCTCTGTGTCTTTGTGTCTCTGTGAGCTCGACGCGTTAAGGGAGGATCGCGAGTAGGCAGGATGGGCAGGTTGAGATCTCTGCATGCACCCCAGAGTTCGAACATTTCACAGGTTGCCGGATCCCAAAATCCAACATTTGGCACGCTGGGTAGGGGTGCGTCGGAATCCTCTTCCTCGACCTCTAGATCGTGCCGACGACCCCCATGGCAGGCACTCCTTCGTCGGCCCCGTTGGCGCGCGTTCCTGGAGAAGTGCCGGGGTTGCGCTGCTTCACCCTCTCCCTGCGGCAGGTGCAGTGGCCACCCAAGTTCTGACCGGAGATGCCGCCGCGCTACGACAGCGCAGCGGATCCAGCCCCCTTCCTTCAGGCATATGAGGAAGCAGTTTGGGCGGCTGCTGTAGATGACAAGGTGAAGGCCAACTAGTTTCCCATGGCCCTCGTGGGTGCACCGTGTGCCTGGCTTCTCAACCTGCCGGCATCTTCCGTGGCCTCGTGGGAGGAGCTGCACGACCTCTTCCTCGCCCACTACACGGCGCCGGCCCCCCGGTCGTCGTAGCTCTCCTAGGTGGCTCATAGGCACCACCCTCCGACCGCCATATCAAGCAGTTCTACCGACAGGCAGGCAACACTCAGGCGGGCTCAGGGGCTCTCCCGGGCTGGGCAGCGCCCCAAGCTGACCTCACCTTCGGCCCCGAAGATCCCCCCTCCACCACGACAGGGGCATGCGCGCTCCCGATGCTATGCACCCCCACCATCTGTCATGTGGTGATCACCAGGACCCTCATCGACGGCGGGGCCGGCCTCAACGTGCTCTCCCTGGAGGCATTCGGTCTGCTCCACATGCCCCCCTGCCGGCTCCGCCCCTCCAAGCCTTTCTCCGGAGTCAGCGACCGCTCCACCAGGCCCCTGGGGCAGATTCGTCTCCTTGTCACCTTTGGGACCCGCGACAACTACCGCACCGAGCTCATCGACTTCGACATCGCCAAGATTCACCAGCCATATAATGCCATTTTGGGGTACCCAGCCTTGGCCCAGTTTATGGCTGTGACCCACCCCGCGTACAACCTCATGAAGATGCCTGGCAGCAACGGTGTCCTCATGTTGGCGGGGGACACCAAAGGCGCGCTGCAGGCCCTGAAGCTCACCTTCAAGGCGGCCGCGGCCGTGCTACCTAGCGAGAAGAAGGACCAGAAGGCCCTAGAAGCGGCGCCTGCCAATAAGAATAGTTGTTCTCTCAAGACCGAGCCGAGACGAAGCAAGTGCTAGTCTGCGAGGATGGGACAGCAAGCGCCACCTTCACCATAGGGCCTGGCTTCCCACAGGATCAAGAGGAGGCATTGATCAACTTTCTGCGAGCCAACAAGGATGTATTCGCCTGGGAACCCAAACACCTAGCCGGGGTCCCAAGGGGGATAATCTAGCACCACCTGAGGGTATGCCCAATTGTGCAGCCGGTGAAGCAAAAGCCTCGCCGGAAGTCCACAGAGAAGTAGGCCTTCATCGTCCAGGAAACCCGGAAGCTACAAGCCGCTGGGGTCATCAGAGAGGTGCGGTACCCAGAGTGGCTGGCGAACCCCGTCATCGTCCCCAAGAAAGGAGGGAAGGAGCGCATGTGTGTCGACTTCACCAACCTCAACAAGGCCTGCCCTCAAGACCCCATTCCGCTCCCTCGCATCGACCAGATCATCGACTACACCACCAAGTGTGACCTGTTGTGCTTCCTGGACGCCTTCTCCGGCTACCACCAGATCAAGATTGCCGTGGAGGATGTGGAGAAGACGACATTCCTCACCCCATGCGGGGTATACTGCTACACCTGCATGCCCTTTGGGCTGTGCAACGCCGGAGCAACTTCCCAGCGGTTGATGCACATCACCCTGGGTTCGTAGCTCAGGAGGAATGTAGAGGCCTACATTGATGATATAGTGGTGAAGTCTCAGGAGGCCAGGACTCTGATAAAAGATCTGGAGGAGACGTTCGCCAGCCTACGCACGGTGGATCTTCGGCTTAACCCCAGGAAGTGCGTGTTTAGGGTCCCCTCTGGCAACCTGCTAGGCTTCTTGGTGTCGGACAGAGGGATCGAGGCTAACCCAGAGAAGGTCCAGGCGATAGAAGATATGAACCAACAACAGACCCTGAAGGAGATGCAAAAGCTGGCTGGCTGCGTAACCTCACTTGGACGCTTCATTTCCAAGCTGGGGGAGCGTACCCTCCCGTTTTTCAAGCTCATGAAAAGGAAGGAGCCATTCGAGTGGACCCCCGAGGCAGACGCAGCCTTCCAGGACCTCAAGAGATACCTGACTAGTCCACCCATAATGGTGGCACCACGACCTCTTGAGCCTTTGGTACTCTATCTGGCAGCAACCCCTCACTCAGCTAGCGCCGCACTGGTCGCGCTAAGGAAGGAGCGCCTGACAAGAAGCCAGAACAAGACGCACAACCGGCAAGCAAGGCGCAGAACCCCCAGGGCGAGGCATCCGAAGTTTTGGCCGGCGTAGTGGTCAACATCCCTCCTGAAGCTACGATTGATCCCACGACTGTCGAGGCTCCGGAGGACGGGCCTCATGAAGTCGTAAGGGACTTGAGCCCTCGTCAAGATCAAGATTCTGCTGATGCCTCCCCCTTGTCGAGCACCCTGTCTACTTCGTCAGCACAATACTAAGGGAGGCCCGGGTACACTACCCCATGCCACAGAAGCTCTTGCTCGCACTACTAGTCGGCTCGAGGAAGATGCCCACTACTTTCAAGGCCACCCCATCAAAGTTGTCTCAGCGTACCCACTAGAGAGGGTGCTCCGGAGCCCGAACGCAGCTGGGCGGGTTGCTGAATGGAACATTGAGCCTCGAGCATTTGATCTCGAGTTCAGTACCACCAGGGTCATCAAGGCATGGCCCTCGCGGACTTTGTGGCCGAATGGACCGACGCTCCAGACCACGGAGAAGGCGAGGAGTGCTCCCTCTTGCCAGGAGATGAAGAGCAGACGGATGGGTCATGTACTTTGACGGGGCGTTTGCTCGGTGTCGGGGGTTGGGTGCGACATATGCCAAAGGATGGCTTATCATGGTGGGGGCGACTAGAATGTCGCCGGTGCCTGGAAACGGGATGAGGCGTAGGCATGCACACTGGCGAATCTTACCCAGCTTCGGGGCACTCCGGGGAGATAGCACCCCTATTGCTGCTCTGCGGGGTCTCCGCATGATCACTAAAGCAAGGTGACTACAATCGTGCTCCTGGAGCTGTGTCGGGAGGCAGGAGAAAGCAAGGCTAGTTCTCTCCTCCCTGTGCTATCTGGTCTAACTCTATCAAGGTCCGAACCCCTTGCATGGGTGCCCCGGGGGGTTTATATAGGCCTACCCCCCGAGGCTACAATGGTAATCCGGCTGGGTGCGCGCCCCAGCCGTCTGTCTCTCACACCACCATTCTTCCCACCGGCTTCTAGGGCCCGCCGACTGGTGGGCCCCATGTGACAGCCCGACATCAGGCGGCACTCGATGACGCTGGCATGGTCATCGGGTCATGGCAACAAGGCCGCCCGTCTATCAGCGATCATCGCCGCCATTCCCCATCCAATCTGGTTAATGGCTTGCGGGGCCCTGAAGAGGAGGCGGCCGACTCCTGGGAGGCCGACTCCCTCAGGGCCGTCTTCGGGGCGCCCATGCCGCCTTCGGTCTCATCGACCGACAGCGGCCCCTGTCTTTGGGCCGTACAGGCCGGCGTCGTGGGTACAATGCGTCGCGCACTGTGGCTGAGGTCAGGGCAGGCATGGCAACAGTGCCGCGCCTCGCCGGAGATCTTCCGGCGATACGACTCACTGTAGCCATGCCAGTTCCTCGTAAGCAGGGAGGGACGGCCACGTCGTGACCGTACCCCGCATCGGGCTTCGTGAAGAGTCATGGGCCGACTCCCATAGTCGGCCTCTCTGGAGGTCGCCAGCTTGGAGTCGGCTTGCTTTGGAGTCATCGTCTGGGACTCGGCTTCTCTGGAGGTCGCCAGCTGGGACTCGGCTTCTCTGGAGGTCGCCATCTGGGACTCGACTTCTCAGGGAGTCGCCGTCTGGGACTCGGCTGGAGGGGCGCAGCCTGCCCCGATGTCTTGAAAGATCTAGGGCCCCAGGTTAGCCTACCCGTGGCCCATTACTCCGACAATAGTCCCCGAAGCTGGTGAAGCCCCGCGGACGCCGCCTCGTGGGGCTTCAACAGTTTCAACCATCCCAAATACAGACTACAAACTTCGCCATCGTCTTCTTTTTGGCCGACTCGCTGGAAGTCGGATCTTGCTCAGCGAGGGGATGCTGTTTGTAAGTCGCGGCAGGAAATCAGGCGGTGTACCGGATACGCTTCCCTGCTGCCATCGAGGCGGTCCTATGGCGTGGCACCACGCGAAGAGGATAGTCTGCTCACCCACGCGCGCGACGGGACGGGCCATCAGGCGGGGCCTGCCACCACCGCGCCTCGGCATCCGAACGGATCTGCTGCGGTCGCGAACGGTTGGCTTCCCCACGTCATTACTGCGCGCAGTAACTTCGTGGGGTAAATCGTGGGGGCGGCTTGGGGCTTCGTGCCAAGTTAATCCCACGCCCCCCCTCGGCTCCTCAGCCCACAGGGCTATAAATAGGCAGGGAGGAGCGGGTCGGCACCGCACGCGCATCCTTCTTCCTCACTCTCCCGCCTCATCTGCCTTCTCATCCTCCTGCCCCCGCCGTCGAGCCAGAACACTCCTCACCGCGGCGATGAGCTCTTCCTCCGCTGCGGCCCCCTTCGTGCGCTCCGGCGTATGGGACGGCTCGGAGGTGGAGGAGGAACACATAGAGTTCCTCCGCCAAACCCGACGTCTCCCCAGCGCGGATCTCGTGCGCACCCGCCCCGCGCCGACGGGGCAGACCCGACCGGTGCCGGAGGAGGGCGAGCGGGTCATCTTCCGCTCGCACCTCATGCACGGCTGAGGCTGCCGGCGAGCGGTTTCTTTCGCTCGTTCTTAGATTTCCACAACCTTCAACCACACCACCTCACTCCGAACACGGTGGTGTTGCTCTCCGCCTTCGCCACTCTGTGCGAAGGCTTCCATGGCGTTCTCCCCACCCTCGAATTCTTCTCTTCTAAGCTCGGCACGCAGGCCGCCGGCATTCCGGCTCAGTGCGGCACCTACGTCCCGGTGCGGCGCACAACAGCCGACAACCCCTTTCCTCCCATCTCACTGATAAAGTCGGTGAAGATGTGGCAGCGCTCGTACTTCCACGTGAAGAACCTCTCCACCGACGGCGACTGGGTCAATCTGCCGCCCTTCAACCCCGCCCCCTGACTGGGAGGCTCCCCAGCTGGTCTCACTGGGCCAAATCGCTGACTCCCTCCGGAGCCGCCGCCGTAGCGCGACTCCGAGTCTTGCTACAGTCGGACGGCCTCGTCGGACCCGACCTTCTGGCCACCTTCATGGCGCGCCGAGTCCTCCCGCTTCAAGGTCGGCCTCACCTGATCTGTCAGATGAGCGGCCTCCGAGATCCAAGCCGGATGAGCACGAAGGAGATGCCCCGCAAGGAGGTGGCGAACTTGGTGAACCACATCGCGCACTGCGAGTTCACGGAGGACTGGCAATTCGGCAAGGAGCCGTACTCGCACGACAACCCCCCTCCTGTGGTAAGTCGCATCTTTAAGTAGTTTTGTCTTCTTTGCAGCCGACTCCGGCCTCTGACTCTTGTCGGCCTCTTTTGGCCAGAACCCCCTCATGGAGCCCGCAACCGGCGCCACGAGACAGCCCCGCGACTACGTCCCTGACCGTGCGGACAGCGATGTTGACGACCCTGACTTGGGGGCGGTGGCATTGGAGGCCGACGCCGAAGGCGGCGTAGAAGGGGCAGACGGCGGCTTCAGGCCCTCGGCCACCTTCGCCGATTGGCCTGAAGACGACGCCGACGGGGAAGTCACCCCGCGCTATCAGCCGAGGGCCGGCCCGGTCGGCCAAGGCGGCACGAAGAGGCGTCACGCCGGGCCGAGTGCGCCTGGCAGCAAACTGAAGAAGTTCAAGGGGGCGGCCGCCGCGACGAAATGGCAGGAGGCGGCCGCGAAGGCCAACCGCTTCCGAAGGGAAGTGAGAAGGCCGCCGCTAGTCTCAGCGTAAGTTCTAATGCTCTTCATTTTCTTTTGTTGGATTTCGCCCGAGTTTTCCTTTATTCTCCCTCCATTCTTCCTCAGGGCCCCCCTCTTCCTTGAGAGAGTCGCCGTCCCCTCTGTCATGGGGTCGGCAGAGACGTCTGCCAATAATCGGTGGCCTGATCCCGCCGCCGACCTCCGAGAGGCGACGGAGCGGAATGCGCGGGAGAAGCGCGACGAGGAGGAGGCCGACCGCTGGAGAAAGCGCGAGCCGAAGGCGGCCGCCAACACCTGAAGAAGCAGAGGGCGCCAAAGCCGCCCTTGCGGCGGCGTCTTGAGAGCCGCTTCGTCGCCGATCGATGATGCTCGTCCCCCATTGTCATCGGCGCGCCGCTGCTCCGTTCGCGGGCGCACGGAGAGGTCGGCACCGAGAACCCCCTCTTGGAGGAAGGCGGCGAGGCTTCTGGCTCGGACACCCTCGTGCCGCCTCCGCCACCTCCGCCCCCGTCTGGGAGACCGCACGGCAAACAGCCAGTGGGCCAGTCGGAGCCGCCGACCGCAGACGAGGCCGAGGCGCGGCTGCTTCTTCAAGTCGCCACGCCGGTGCGCCGTCGTCTTGAGAGGGCGACCTCGGCGCCGCGACCTCGGGAAGTCGGCACCGCCAGCTCGGCGACCCTGGACGTCGAGGCCTCCAGTGCCGCGCCCACCAGGTGGTTGCGCGGAGGCGGCACCGGACCACTGAACCAAGCGCTCCTCGACGTCCAGGCGAAGCTGCGTGCCGAAAGCGACGCCCTTCATGTCTGCAACAGGGCGCATCTGGTCACGTGGACATCTTTCCGAGTACGTTTTCTTCTTCTTTCTGATTCTTGTTTTTCTTCGTGAGAACGCACGCACGCATCGGGTGTAGTCCCGAGTTCCGGGCGGCTGAAAGCAAAGCGGGTCGAACTCCTCTAGCGAGTTTTGAATACTAACTTTGCCTTTGTTGGCTTTTTGTAGGAGTATCATAACCTCCGCGCCGCTGCCTTCAACCGCAATGTTGAAGAGCTGAACAAGCGGACCGCTGACTTGGTGGAAATCCGAGGTGAGTTCTTTTCTTCCTTCTTGGCGAGGTTGCTGGCACACCGGCTGTAGTCCCGAGATTCGGGCGATCGCTAGCGATCGGGCGGATCTCAGTGATCTATTTTGGCGACGACTTGCTTTCTTTTTCGTTCTTGGTGCCAACGCCGCCTTGAGAGCAGCTAAGCGAGGCCAACACCGCTTCGGCGTGCCAAGGAGGAGGAGTGCGGCAGGCTCGCTAAAGAGCGTGACTGCCGCAACCTTGGTGGAAAGAGAGGAGCTGCCCGTAGCGCAGGACAAGGCCAAGACGCGGAGGCGCTCTTATGGCGAGTTCGAGATCGGCGCTCCGCTGGACCGACTGGGGAGGCGATGCTGACTTCCGGCTACCACGAGATCGAGGACATCGTCGACGGTAAGTTTCTTTCGTCTCTTTGGGCTTCCGACTATGTGTCAGGCCGGCTTCTGATTTTTCGGCTTTCTTCTCTTTTTTCCTGGCAGACTTCTTTCCTGGTCATTCACAGGCAGTCCCTCTGGCCATTGAGGCTGCTTGGGAGGCGCGAAGGGAAAAGGGCGAGGAGATCACCGCTAATGCCCCCAGAACCATCGACGAGCAGCTCCTGAGCATTGAAGCCCATCTTCGTCCGGCTCACGGCTGCTTTGGGCGGCTTCGGCGTCTGCGGCGCCAGTGGTTGCCGCCTGTGCCGGACATGCGGCTCTGCGCCTTGATCGGTCAGACCGCCGGCCCGGTGGAAGTCGCCGCCCGGCATTCTTGAAACTAGGAAGGGCTCCTCGGCCGTGGAGCACGCCGAACCTTGGAGTTAAATCAAGGCATGGTATCCGGGGCTGGACCTGACCACCTGGCGCATTCGGCGAAGGCCCGAGCCGAGCTGAGGCGTGGAGGGCGCCCTTGTCGGCTGGCGCGCCATCGCCGAAAGTACCACGGACACCAACGTCTTCGTGCTCCCGAAAGCGGGCTGAAGGCAGCGAGAAGTGCCGCGGACTAGTTCGAGATGAACCCGAGTATGGCGAACTCGCGGAGTGATCGACTCAGCGCCGAGGAGGAGGACGAGGCGGTGGGCGGAGGCGAGGCGGAGGCGCCAGAAAGGCGGAGCGGCGGCCAGCCTCAGCTCGATCACGCCTCAACAACGAGCAGCGGAGACAAAGCGGCGCATAGAGGCGACCAAGCTGAGACCGCCCAGCCGACTGTCCTGGCACCAGACGCCGCCGTCTCCTCCGATCCTCCGGCCCTGGAGACCGCCTCCTAGGTTGTTCTTTTCCGCCTCTGTTTATCTGTCTTTAGTACTCTTTTTTAAGATTTGTTAGGTTCGAACAATTCCACCCGCGGGGTGTATCCTGAATTTCTATTCGAAAATTCGGCCAAGGGCCTATGTAAATATTTATCCAATTTCCGCCTTTCCTTGCTTATTGCTCCTTAGACTTTTTCCTTTGTCGTCTTCCTTTAGTCGCCGCCTTGCCGGCTGGACAGCCGCTCTGCGGACTGTCGCTAGGTCAAGTGCTTGGCTACTTCGGGAAGGCAAGTACTTGGCCGTTTAGAGTTTCTTTAGCAAGTCGGCTAGAAAGCGACAGGCCGACTATCCAAGAGTCGGCCGTCTTTGATAAAAGTTAAGACGACGAGCCGACTACTCATGAGTCGGCTCTGCAGAGAGAGGCTGGTAGCCGGCTTAAGCTATGCATACGCTTTAGGTCCTTAGCCGTTTTTTCATGTGTGCGCCCGTTCTCGCTTGTTCTTCACCTACCAACAGTCGCTCTGCGAGCTGCGGCTTTCGACAGGAGACGGCTTGAGCACAACACATTACTTGTCCGACTGCAGGAAGCATTTCATAGCGCAAGACGGCAAGTCCCGACGGCCGATCGGGTCGGACCGGTGCCGACAGTATGATAAAAAGAGTAGCATATTCGGAAGCGTGATTCTTATCATACAGATAACAAAAAAGGCAATCCCCGAGCTCGTCTCGGGGGGCCTAAGGTCTTAGTATTTTAATACAAAGGGGGTAGTGCAATACATACTGCATCAACTGTAAAATCTTCGAAGAAGATCTGCGTTCCACAGGCGCTCTGTTTCTTTGCCGGAGTCGTCCCTCTTGCGCGCTCGAGGCTTCTGAGCGTCAATCAGATAGTAGGAGTCATTGCCCAGCACCTTGCTGATGATGAAGGGACCCTCCCAAGGTGCCGACAACTTGTGCTCGCCGGCTGTTCTCTGAATCATCCGGAGCACAAGGTCGCCCTCTTGGAATGATCTCGGCTTGACCTTTCGGTTGTAGTATCGGCGCAGACTCTGCTGGTAGATGCGGACCGGCTGAGTGCCAACGATCGGCCTTCTTCCGGTGGTCGGCGCCCTCTTAGCGTCTTCTTGACTTCCTCTTTGGTGTACATGGTGACTCGTGGAGAGTCGAACTCTATATCCGTTGGGATGACGGGTTCGGCACTGTAGACGAGGAAGAAAGGCGTGAAGTCGGTGGACTTGTTTGGAGTCGTGCGCAGACTCCAGAGGATGGCTGGTAGCTCCTCGACCCAACAGCCGGCCGAACGCTCGAGTGGTTCGACCAGTCGAGGCTTGATGCCGGACAGGATGAGGCCGTTTGCTCGTTCCACCTGGCTGTTTGACTGCGGGTGGGCAATGGACACTAAGTCCAGTCGGATGCTCTGCGTCGCGCAGAAACGGGCCAAGGCGCCCTTAGCAAAGTTTGTGCCGTTGTCGGTGATGATGTTGTGCGGTATGCCGTACCGCACCGTGATGTCGGCGATGAATGTCACTGCAGTCCGTCCGTTCAACTTCTTGATGTGCTTTGCTTCTACCCACTTGGTGAACTTGTCCACCGCGACAAGGAGGTGAGTTAGGCCGCCTCGGGCCATCTTGAATGGTCCTACCATGTCCAGGCCCCAAACTGCGAAGGTCCAGGCGATGGGGATTGTTTTTAGCGCAGAAGCCGGCTGAAGTGGCTTGGAGCGGAACATCTGGCACCCCTTGCATTTTTGGACTAGCTCTTTAGCTTCTTCCAGGGTAGTCGGCCAAAAGAAACCGTGTCAAAAAGCTTTGGCGACGAGTGCCCTTGAAGCCGCATGGTGGCCGCACTCGCCCTAATGGATGTCTCTGAGAATTGCCTGGCCTTGTTCTGACTCTACGCAGCGCTGGTAGACACTAGTGACACTGTGCCTGACTAGCTCTCTGTTGACTATGGTGTACGCTGCTGCTCGGTGTTGCACTTGCCGCGCCAGGATCTCATCTGTCGGCAGCTCTCTGTTCACTAGAAACCTGAGAATGGGCTGCGCCCATGAGGGCGCTGCTATTTCTTCAACTGCTATCACAGCGACTTGGACAAGGGTGGCCGGGCTGGGAGGCGGCGGGCTGAAGTCCGGGACCGCTTCTGGATTAATGAGTCTCTGGGCGGCTGGCGCAGTCCAGGCGAACTTTAAAGTCCCGGGCAGGTTACAAATCCCCAGCCGGTGGCCTTGATCCCCGGGCAGGTTACGAAGTCCCGGGCTGGCCGGCTGTGATTTTCTTGGGGCCGTCGGTGGGGCTCAGGTCGGATCCGACTACTTACGGAGGAGCCGGCACAAAGATGGAGTCGACTCTGGTGAAGACTTGATGAGGCGGCTTGAGGAGGCGGCGAAGGCGTATTTGGAAGGTATCGCTTGGCGAGTGGAGCCGACTCGTGCCAAGGCATCTGCTTGATCATTGTCATTTCTTAGCGTGAAAATTCGCACCACTCAAGTATCCGCTGAGTCGCTGCACGAGAAGCGGTAGCTCGCCATGTTTGCGTCTTTGGCGTCCTAGTCGCGGATGATTCTTTGAACCACCAAGTCGGGTCGTCATATACAGGATCCGGCGGATGCAGTTCTTTGGCAAGCCGGAGCCCATGAATGAGCGCCTCATACTCGGCGACGTTGTTGGAGGCGGTGAAGTGGATCTGCAGTGCATACTTGAGCTTGTCGCCTTTAGGGGAGGTGAGGACGACGCCAGCTCCCAGGCCGGTGCGCATCTTGGAGCCGTCAAAATGCATCCGCCAATGGGTGGAGTAAGGCGCTGGCGGCAGGTACTGTGTCTCGACCCAGTCGACGAGGAAGTCGACCAGCGTCTGCGACTTGATGGCGGTGCGGGGCTGGTAGTAGATGGTGTAAGGAGCCAGATCTATAGCCCATTTGGCTACTCGGCCGGAGGCGTCTCGTCTTCCAATGATCTCGGCCAGCGGTGCCATGCAAACCACGGTAATTGGGTGTTCTTGGAAGTAAGGCTTGGCGTCTTGGCGGCAAAATGCACCGTAGCACATCTTACGGTAGTGAGGTAGTTACGCTTGGAGGTCGGCGATTACCTCGCTTAGGTAATATACGGTCTCTGGACGGGGCGCCTTGCCTTCCTCCTGCGCTCGACTCGATGGTGTCTTGACTACGGCTGGTGGCGGCGATGTACAAAAGCATGGGCTCCTTGGGAGTCGGGGCCGCCAACACAGGGGGAGTAGTCAACATCTTCTTCAGTTGGAGAAATGCCTCATCCGCCTTGTGGTTACACTCAAAAAAGGTGGTCTTCTTCATCAATTGATACAAGGGCAGAGCTTTCTCGGCCGACCGGTGATGAATCGGTGATGGATGCCAAACATGGGTGAACCTGCACATCTAACGGTCGGTTGGGTACCTCCATCCTCTCGATGGCCTTGATCTTTCTGGGTTTGCACTCTATGCGTTCGGAGACCGGGAAGCCAAGGAGTTGGCCGGTGGTACTCCAAAATGCACTTCTCGGGGTTGAGCTTGATGCGGAATCGGCTTGATTCTCAAAGGTCTCCTTGAGGTCTTCGGCGGTGTCCCACGCTTCTCCGTCTTCACCACCACATCATCCACATAGACATGGGCATTCTGCCGAGTTGCTTGAGGAGCACTTACGCATGCAGCTGAAGGTGGCGCCGGCATTCCTCAAGCGAGCGTCATCGTCGGGTAGCGAAGGCTCGAATGGCGTGATGAAAGCGGTCTTGATCTGTCCATTGGGTTCAGCTTGATCGGTGATATCTCCACGAATATCGTCTAGAAACTCATCAGCTACGCATCCGGTGTGGAGTCTATCACTTGATCAATTCTTGGTAAAAAGCGGGTCCTTAGGGCAGGCTTTGTTGAGGCTTGTGTAGTCGATACACATCCGCCATTGCTTGTTCTTCTTTAGCACCAAAACCGGGTTAGCTTGACCACTCTGGGAAAACACTTCCATGATGAAACCGGCTGCCGGGGCAGGCTATCTCCTCTCAACAACTCTTCTTTTCTCTTCGACCAGGCGGTGCAAGGGCTGCTGGCGGGTTTCACATCTGATGCGGCGTGTAGCTTGTGCTCGGCGAATTCCGTCGGTACACCGGCATGTCTTTGGGGCACCATGCAAAGATTTCTCGATTCTCACGGAGAAATCGGCAGCTTCGCCTTCCTTTGCTGTTAAGGCCTGTGCCCTCTGACGGTGTGCCTCTCACAGGTGCTCCGGGTCCAAGGGTATCTTCTTGGTTTCTTTGGCCGGCTTGAATGATCCTTCTGCTTCCGCCTCCTTGGGGTCGGGCGACATCTCTGGCTGCTTTCTTGCCATCGGCACAACCCGGTCGAGGAGTCGTTTCTTGGCCGCGATCACTAGGGACTCGGCCAGCCGACTGCTCTCGGCCACGCAGGCGGATGACTTCTTGTAGTCACCGGCTACAGTCAGAATCCCCTTGGAACTCGGCATCTTCATCTTGAGGTAGGCGTAGTGGGGAACCGCCATGAACTTGGCCAAGGCAAGGTCGATAAGCGAGGCGTGTGCAGGCTCTCCAAGTCCACCACTTGAACCAGACTGGCTCTCGGCGGAAATGATCTTTGTCTCGAAGAGGGCGTCTATCGAGGATCTTGCCGATTGGCAAGCAGGAAAGGCGGGTACAATTCCATGGAACATGGTCCGGCTGCTCTGCTGACTGTCTTAACAATTCCTATCTTCTCCATGGTGCCTTTATGCAGGGATGTTGATGCTGCTGCCTCCGTCTATCAGGACTACTTAAAAAAGCAGGCGGCCTGCCTATCGATGCAAAGGTGGCACCTAGGACGAGGGCATAAGAGCAGGACTCGGCATTACCTCTTGGTGATCCGCCCTACTCAAGCGATAGGCCTCTCGGACGGTGCATGAACTCGGAGTGTCTGTTGCTACTACATTTACTTCTTATTGCAATTTGGCGCTTTCTCTTGCCGGTCATCCGCACCTTGGTGAATACCACATAGGCTCCGTGCTCTTACAGGAACTCATCTTGCAGCGCTTGATTAGGCGAGCAACCCGGCTTCTTGAGGCGGCGATGGGGCGGCCCGGCCGAAGCGGAGGGAGTGAGCCGTCTCCTTGGCGATTCTGGAGAGCTAGTGGCACTTCTGGTGGTGTGATTGGCGGCTTGCGCGCGCTCTGGAACTGCGAGGACCATCAAAAGTATGCTCATAGGAGAAAGGCGGCAGCAGTTGGATTTACGCCTTTGCCCGTTTGGCGGAGGTTGCCCTCCGGTTGTTGGTCTTCAGCTATGCGCCCTTGCCATTTGTTGGAAGTCGACTATTGGGCCTTGCGCTTGTTGTCGATTCTGTTGTTATGTCATGTTGGTGTCTCAGGTAGGGTTTTGGGAGCCCGGGTCACCTTGCGGTAATGCCGACTTGGATCTCTGTCTTCATGGAAGAGTCGGCCGTGGCGTACTTATGCTATGATTAGCGGTTCGTCGAGGTCTCGGCTCGTCGCGGAGGAGCTGTGCTTGAGAGGTGCCCTCTCGGCACCCGGCGGTGAAAATGCTCGATAGCTTTGCACCTCGTGCCGCCCTCGCGAGGAGTTCGGCTTCGCCCGGTAGCGTGTGGAGTAATCGTAGCGTCGATTCATCGAGGCCTTACGCTGCACAAAGAAATCTGGCGGCTTGGGAGGTCGCTTATGCGTGCTTTCGTGAAGTTGCGGATGAAGGCGATGAAATCGACCCAGCTGTTGATGCTGCGGGGCTTGGGCTGTTCAACCATGTCGGGCCGTGCCACAGGCATGAGAGCGTACTTCCGACAACTTCGCTTGTTGCCGTTCTCTATCTTGACGGCTGTGGAGTAGTCTATCAGCCAGTCCTCCGGCTTCACGGAGCCGGTGTACTTGGGTGTATCTCGGGGGAGCGTGAACCCTTTGGGGAAGGGCTCATCTCTGATGCAGGGCCCGAAACAAGGCGGACCCAACTCATCTTCCTCTTCCAGCGCCAGGGATCGAAGGAGTCGGTCAATCCGATGGCGGGTGTCGTTCTATCCGACTCCCTCTCGGTGGCCAAGGCGACCTCCGAGAGTCGGATGCTCAACAGGCGGCGGGAAAACTCGCCGCTCCCTTCTGGGCGGGGGAGGCACGTAGTCGTCCCGTCGTTCTACTGCTCTCGGGCGGCCGTCTTGGTCACGCTCGATGGTGATGTGAGTCCGACTGTGACTGACAGCCGGCTCCTTCTCTTTCCTTCCGCGGGCTCCGCCACTCGGCGTCCGAGAGGTCGCGCCTTGATCTCGGCGGGGGGCAAGTCGTCATTCGGCTGCTGCAGCGCGTCCGTGCGACCGCCGGCCGCGTTCTGCGCAGCAACCGCATCGAGGAGCTGCTGGACTCGCTCCATCATCAAACGGCGCTCTTCGCCCTCGAAGTTCTTCAGCTCGTCAGTCGCCGCTTGGGCGGCGCGGATGTTTTCCGCAGGTGTGGCGTATACGGGGCGTTTTGCCCCGAACATGTCGGCGATGTCTGCGCCGCGCTGCCGGACCGTGCCTGAAGCGGCTCGGCCCGATTGGAGCGATGAGCATGCAGCGCGATCCATCTCGCGCTGGTATGCCTCTAACAAGCGCCTCATGCTTGCGGCTTCTTGGCGCCCGATGATCTGGCGGCGTGTCTCAGCGTCTCGGCGTCTGCGTCCTCTGGAATGGGCGCGGTAAGGTCTTCTTTGGGCGCGGCAAGCGGGTCTGAGCTTCTTCGCGGAGTGCTGCGCCGTGGCGATGGCGAGCACTTCCGTGCCAGCGCTTCGCCGCTCTCCTCGTCGGAAGTGGCTCGTCGTGAACCCTGCGTTGGTGGGGAAGATGTCAGCGACACGGCGTCGGGTCGACCAGCATCGGGTCGGTGGAGCCTACGGACTCCAAGTCTCTGCAGGCAGCTTGGCGGCGTGGAGTTGGTCAAGGAGGCCGCGAAGGCTCTCGGGGCCACCGTGCCTGCGTTGGAGGCAGGTTCGTTGGAAGCGCACCTCACCGACAAGTTGGCGAGGCTGCTTTCATGGCCTGGCGGCCTCGGCGCCCAGGCAGCAGCGTCGATCTGAACTCCATCTGGCGAGCACTGGCGAGGCTGCGCTTCGCCGAGGAAAAGAGGTTCCCGTCGAACAGATCTCCGGACGATGGTGCACCTAGCCCCACGGTGGGCGCCAAATGTCGAGGTTGGGTCGACATATGCCAAAGGATGGCTTATCATGGTGGGGCGAGTAGAGCGTCGCTGGTGCACAGAAGCAGGATGGCGTGAGGCATGCGCGCGGCAAATCTTACCCAGCTTTGGGGCTCTCCGGGGAGATAACACCGCTACTGCTGCTCTGCGGGGTCTCCGCATGATCACTAAAGCAAGGTGACTACAATCGTGCTCCTGGAGCTGTGTCGGGAGGTAGGAGAGAGCAAGGCTAGTTCTCTCCTCCACAGTACTATCTGGTCTAACTCTATCAAGGTCGAACCCCTTGCATGGGTGCCCGGGGTTTATATAGGCCTACCCCGAGTACAATGGTAATCTGGCTGAGGTCACGGGCCCCATCCGTCTGTCTCTCTCACCGCCATTCTTCACTTGACAGGGCCCGCCGATTGAGTGGGCCCATGACAGACCCAACATCTTGTCGGCACTCGATGGCGCGGGCTTAGTCATCGGGTCGTGGCAACAGTGCCACTGTCTATTAGGCGATCACTGTCGCCATTCCCCATCCAATCTGGTTAATGGCTTGCGGGGCCCTAAAGAGGAGGCGGCCGACTCCTGGGAGGCCGACTCCCTCAGGGCCGTCTTCGGGGCGCCCAGGCCGCCTTCGGTCTACCCCAGCGGCCCGCGGTCTTTAGGCGGTACAGGCGGCGTCGTGGAGTGGTGCTTGCGCCTGTGGTGAGGTCGAGGGCAGCCATGGCAGCGAGTGCGCGCCTCCGAAGATCTTCGGCGTCTGACTCCTTTGTAGCCATGCAGTTCCTAAAGCGGGGAGAGGCCAGCCACGTCGTGCCAATACCCCGCATCGGGCCGTGAAGAGTCATGGGCCGACTCCATAGTGGCCTCTCTGGAAAGTCGCCTTGACTTAGAGTCGGCTTGCCTTGGAGTCGTCGTCTGGGACTCGGCTTCTCTGGAGGTCGCCAGCTGGGACTCGGCTTCTTTGGAGGTCGCCAGCTGGGACTCGGCTTCTCAGGGAGTCGCCGTCTGGGACTCGGCTGGAGGGGCGTGGCCTGCCCCGATGTCTTGAAAGATCTAGGGCCCCGGGTTAGCCTACCCGTGGCCCATTATTCCGACACTCGGCAAGGCGCAGGGGCGGGGGCCATCCTCATCTCGCCTACCAAGGAAAAGCTTTGCTATGCAGTACAACTCTGCTTTCAGTGGGGCGAGAAGGTCTCCAACAACATCGCAGAATTCGAAGGCTTGCTCACCGGGCTCAGGGCCGCCGCCGCGCTGGGGGTAAAGCGCCTCACCATCAAAGGCCACTCTCAACTTCTCGTCAATTTCTCCAACAAGGAGTACATGCCTAAGGACGAACACATGGAGGCGTACCTAGAAGAGGTGCGCAAAATGGAGAAGCAGTTCATGGGCGTGGAGCTGCAGCATGTGTCGCGCGGGACGAACAAGGAAGCGGACGACATCACCAAAAGAGCCTCTTGCAGGTGCCCTCAGGAGCCAGCGGTGTTTGAGGAGCGGCTCTTCAAGCGTCTGTAGTCCCGCATGTCACGACTCCAGCACCACCTCAGGAGGACCTGCCACAGGCACCAGAGACAGGAGTTCTAGCCTGTGGTCATCCTTCAGGAGCCCGCTTGCTGCTCATGCTTGAGCCTCAGGAGGGGTGCTGGACAGAAGAGTTCAAGGCGTACTTGCTTTAGGGGACCCTACCAGAGAAGGAGGAGCACCCCTGGCCCGCCAGGCCACCGCGTACTGCATCAAGGATGGTGAGTTATATCGCAGGAGGCCCAATGACATTTCTTTGCGGTGCATCTCTAGGGAACAGGGGCTGGAGCTGCTGGCGGACATACATGGTGGGGACTACGGGCACCACTCCTCGTCCCGCACCCTGGTGGGCAAGGCGTTCTGCAACGGCTTCTACTGGCCCACCACGCTCAACGATGCTACGGAGATGGTGCGCTCTTGTGAAGCATGCCAGTTTCATGCCCAGCAGATACATTAGCCCGCGGAGGGCCTCCAGATAATACTGCTCACGTGGTCGTTCGCGGTCTGGGGGCTGGACATCTTGGGACCATTCCCTCGGGCTCCAGGGGGCTACCGATACCTCTACGTCACCATTGACAAGTTCACCAAGTGGGCCGAAATAGAAGCCGTGTGCACCATCCCAGCAGGATCAGCCGTCAAGTTCATCAAGGGAATCGTGAGCCCATTTGGGGTCTCCGATCACATCATCACCGACAACGGCTCGCAGTTCACTAGCAATCTTTTCAAAACATACTGTGCTAACCTTGGAATGCAGATCTGCTACGCCTCATTAGCACACCCACGAAGCAATGGACAGGCTGAAAGGGCCAATGCGGAGGTCCTGAGGGGCCTCAAGACGCGCACCTTCAAGAAGAAGCTCGAGACCTGCGGCAGGAGCTGGCTCGACGAGCTGCAGTCTGTGCTGTGGTCCATCCGCACCACCACGACCAAGCCAACAGGAGAAACGCTTTTCTTCCTTGTCTCACGGGCGGCGGTTCTCCCTCACGAGTCAAGCATCACTCTCCACGGGTCCTGGCATTCGGCAAGCGCAGCGGGGCCACTGCGGAGATGGATCCTGCTGGGGAGAGCCCGCTGTCAAGCCTCGCTCGAGGCAGCGAGTACCAGCCAGGCTAGGCTTGGCACCACTACCGCAGCGTCCGCTCCAGGATGTTAGAGGTGTGTGATCTCGTCCTGAGGCGGGTGCTCTCCAGGGAGGGGCTGCATAAACTCTCTCCCATGTGGGAGGGCCTGTTTAGGGTTGCCAGTGTCTCTAGGCCTGGCACCGCGTGCCTGGAGACATAGGACGGGGTCACCATCCAGAACGCCTGGAACATCCAGCACCTCCGGAAGTTCTACCCCTAAAGAAAGGATCCGGCCTGTGAAGCAAGGCTCCGGCCTGTGAAGGTCTCTGCTCGTGACACTCTCACGTAATAATGAGTGGGATGTACCGCCCGGAGTCTCTGAGAGTGCATACAGGGCCTCATGGGGGCTCCCTCCCACGTCCTAGTGGCAGCACTTAGCTCCGCGCTGGTGAGAAGACTAGATTAGGTGCCGGACACGACTGTTCATTTGCTTTCTAAAGTTGCTTGTGGTTTTCTTAGTAAGTTTTTTAATGGATTTGGTATTCTCGAACGCTGGTTCCTCAAGTGTGTTTTCTCTTAATCTGCTTTCGTCTAAGGACGTGAGGGAGGTGGCAGTTGCCCGCCACTTCTACTCGCGCTCCTCGCGCATGGGGCTAGGTAGGTGTGTGCGCCCAGGGCCTGCCTTTGCGCGCACGCACCGCGCCGAACCCCATTATTTCGGCTTTATCCTCACGAGGAGCCCTCGATCGAGTCCGCTGGCGCCAGAACCCCTCGTGTCTGTGCCCCCCGGGCAGCACGACACGGTGCATTAGGCCCTTCACCTATGGCAGGGGGCTCGCGTAAGGGGGAGCAACTCGCACGACAAATTTTCTCTTCCTACAAGGGACAGCTCTGCCCTGCCGCGGCTCCTGAGGGCACAAGGTGTATCTATTGAGGGCACAGGGTGTATGCCCTGGGGGGCCTATCAAGAACCTAAGGATAGGTTCTCATGAGGGGGAGGACGACTACACGTATCAAGCTAAGCCTTCCTACCTTGACTCGATAAAATTACATACACTACAACACAACATCAAGGACGGCGATCATAACATAAAAAGGCATAACAACAACAGTTCATTACACGCCCTCGCAGGGTACATTCTTCTTTTTTTTGATTTGCAGGAGAAAGGAAAAGCTAAACAAAGAGGGCCCAAAGGCGTGCAGGCTTGGCACCAGCACCGCATCCTCAAGAAGCGCCTCAAGGTAGCCTGGCGCTCCACCAGTTCTCCCACAGGAGATCTGGGGCCACCAGCCTTGAGTCCAAGTTCGTCGGCCCCCAGCTTCAGGCCGGGCTCCTCTCTGGCTTCACCGGAGCGCTATGATGGGACAAGCCACCGGCGTCCTCGACACGAGCATGACGACGTGGAGGCCGGTCGTAGCCACCGCTGCTCGAGCTCTCATCCGTGGAGGAGCTGCCTTCATGAGAGGAGGAGCGCACGTCGCCAAGGCCAAGTTCGCCATTGCCACGATCATCGTCGCTACTGTTCTCTGGGCAGCACTCCACGCGGCGGCCGTCCCCCCTGAACACCCTGACGTAGTGGGTCGCCAGGCCGTCGTACTTGAAGTGGAGGGTGCACCTTCCGTCCAGGCCACGTGCGCGGGCGAAAGTCTGCCAGCCATGGGCCAGCACCACGCTGCCAGAGGCGAAAACCTCGGTGCTGCCCCATGAGGCTCTGCTGCAGCACTCCTCAGCCTACAACCAGAGGCCAGCAAGCCCCGAAGAAGGAAGCTTGTTAGAGAAGAAGTGAGGGAGCCGGAGTGAGGTGCCAGCCGGCCTCTCCAACCACACCACGAACTCGGGAAGCACCTCCAACGAAGAAAAGTGCGGCCGAGGCGGGCACACGATCACGGCGCGCCTCCCTTTGTCATGGGGGCTGCTCCGGGGCCGGTAGCCCCTGCCGCGGGAAGAGGTGCCATCGTGGGCGCCCGGCGCAATGCTGCCATTCAGGGGTGCGCGCCCGCGCCCCCTGGATGGTGCCGGAGGGCCCGCAGGGTGCTTGCGGGGACGGCCACGGCCCCTCTTGGGAGGTGGAGAGGCTGGCCCCTCCTTGGGGGCCTTCCCTTTCTCGGCCGCTGAGAACCTCTTCGGCGACGCGATGGGAGCAAGACGGAGATGAAAGAAGCAGGCGGGAGCAATACGAAGGAAAGATGGACAGGGGGCTCTGCCCCTCCCTCACGTTTATAACCAAGGGAGGCCAACCGCCGGACTCCACGACCTCGCGCCATCATGACCCTCTGCATGCCACGTCGACCAGTCAAGTCGAATAGTTGCCGAGGCAGCGTGGGGAAGCGGAGTCGCCCACGTCCAATCAGTCGCCACGTGTCATCAAGGCTGCAGGCGGTTAGGGCCCGCAGCACTCCGCCCTTGCCCTTTGGCTTTGCCTAGAAGCCAAGTCTGAGCATGCCTTGGGCCTGGGGGCTACTGTCGGCGTCCTGGAGTTGGGGGTATCCAGTCCTGCCTGCGGCCCACAATGTGGCTCCATCGACGGCCTGGTACGGTCGAGCTTCAACACGAACACAGCAAGACCCTAGCGAGGGGCCAAGCCTCGCGAGGCGAAACCCCTGAAGGAGTTGGACTCCTCAGGAGGGCTCCTAAGGGGCGGAGAGTTCTATATATGCAGCTACCTCATGAGGCTCGGCTGACGTGAGCCGTGATGACCAAGGCCAGGCGGGCGCCAGGCGGGTACAGAGCGCTGGTTTCCTCTTTGGTGCAAGCAAGGCAAGCCACAGGCGCGGAGTCCCAATGAATCATCCGAAGGTTTCCATTCTGGTGCAACAAGACCAAGACCGGCAGGACGGGAGGATGGAGGTCATCACTGAGCCCACCGCAGCGTCACGACCAGAGGCTTTTCGCAGGCGAAGACTACTTTTGTCAGGATAGATTGTACTACTTGTCCCCTTTCAAATCCCACTGTTGTGGAATCCCTTCCTGCTCATATTTGGGAAGACGACCAAGGCCACCATATATAGGAATTAGCCACCGCCATAGTGGAGGGAGATCGATTCCACCCCGAGCATCACACGAGCTCAAGAACACCTCACCTCCTGAGGCTTGTTCATCCTTTGTACTAGTTCATCCATAGCCCCTTGAGGCAATCCACCACACCACAATGGATTAGGGTATTACACCACAACAGTGGCCCAAACCAGTATAAATCTCTGTGTCTTTGTGTCTCTGTGAGCTTGACGCGCTAGGCTAGGGAGGATCGCGAGTAGGCAGGCTGGGCAGGTTGAGATCTCCGCACGCACCCCAGAGTTCGAACCTCTCACGGGTTGCCGGATCCCGAAATCGGACATGCATGTTGAATTAATTAAGTTCCAAGTAGAATTAATGCTTGATATAGCCTCTATAGATTCAAATGAATAGTTGATATCAATCTTGTGAAGTTTTGTTGACATCATTTTGTGGCCAAAAAATTTCAGAAATTAGTTCACAAGGAAAGATGAACTTCTTCCAGAGGAGCTCCTCGGAATGGAATACTAAGGGAGTCACTGGGAACTCCTCGGATAGCGACCTCAACACTCTGCATAGGGCGGAGGTCCGACCGTGCGAATGGTCGCACAATGACTTCATGAACGAAGCCGAATTCTACCAAGAGTTCGTGCAATTCGTTACAAATGCTGGATTGGCCAACTTCCTTGCAAAGGAGTGTGATCAGGACCACATCCTTGCGAATTCCTTTGTGCAAAATTTTCATTTCTTGAATAGTCTCAAACCTCCCATGGTGCATTCTTTTTATATGTTGAACATCATTAGATACCACTTGCTGAATTTTTTGAGATATGCTTGATTCCCTTTGATGGGGAAATAAGAGATCCTCGACCAGAGGAGTTTGGGGGCTTCCTCCACACTCTAACTGTGGGTGAGGAAAGGGGTGTGTCGCACGCCCGAGCTACTAGCTTGCAATTTCTTGTTGTGCACTACTTTGCTTTATTCAAAGGGAAATGCTTGACTGCTAGAGAGCAAGGTGGCGCACTATGCGCCCCTCACTTTGCCATTTTACATCGTGCACTTCATAATGACAATACCTATAGCCTTGGAGCTATCGTTGCATGCTGCCTGCACACTAACAGGACTAAGGGTAAAATTCATGGTGGTATTCTCGCTTAGCGAGACATTTTAATGTTAACATACACCCTCGTGATTACTTTCTACCTAGAGTTTACTTTGATCACCAGTCCATGAAGGATCATCACTTCCTTGATGCCCCTGAGCATCCTCACCATATTCGTTATAACTTGGTTTTTAGTGAGAACAATCATGATATTATTCCATTGCCTACACATGCTTTGTTTGACTCTCATGCTAGGAACGGTTACACTGTCCTACTAGCGGACATCGTTTCTTACCGGAAGGCAGTGGCAGCGGCAGAGGATGAGGTCCAGGAGTGGGACGCTGAGGTGCCGTTGCCTCAACACTTCCACATGGGACCAAAAGGCTACTATGGATGGTGATTACCAAGCTAGGCAAAAGCCTAAGCTTGGGGAGTACGTTTTCTCACCGACATTACATTCATGTTCACACATTTCATTCCAGTTATCGGTGTTCATCCTCTTTGATTGTATAATCCATGTTAGATTTATTTTCTCGTTTTCTTTTCATGTGTTTGAAAAAGTTCAAGAAAGTCCAAAAATATTTCTCGCTTCTTTTCTGTTTTTCTCTCTAGTTTAATTAGTTGTAGTATTAAATAAACCCCAAAAGGACCTCTTGTTTCTTCTTTTGCTTGTTGGGAGCTTTCCCGTGTAAATCATTTTTCTAGATTTTTTTTTCAAATTTGCTTCCCTCAAGAAAAATCAAAAACTCCAAAAATATTCCAGTGTGTTCGCTGAAATCCTTTTATTTTATTGAGTCGTCGTAAGGAGAAGACCACGATGAAAATGTCGAGTGCCTCTCATATGCATTATTGTTGATCTAACAATGAGCCCATATTACCTTGTCTTCTCCTTTGAATAAATATATGCAGATTCTAGCTTAGTCCACGACTCTTGCACTATTATTATTTTCATATCGTTCGATCGTACAAGTTAAAGGCAATAATGACGATAATTTGATGAAGTGACTGTAGCAAGAAAAGCGGGTATGAACTCAACTTGTTTTTGTTTTTGTAAATATGTTTAACTCGGTATCCATGATTCAACATATTATGATTAACATGTTTATGATGACAATTAGATATTATAGTTGCTCATGTCATGCTTAAGTAGCTAGGAGTGGATAATCATTTATCTTGGGAGTCAACATGCATTAAAATGATTGTGATGTAGTATGATGATATGGTATCCTCCTACGAATGTTTCCAGTGGCTAGACTTTGCACATATTCATGGATGTAGTTGATTCAAAACCAACATAGCCTCCACGATATTTATGTTCATGGTGCCTATATCCTACTCATGCTAGTATTCAATGTTAATTATTCACAATGCATGATTATGACCGTTTTCACTCTCTAGCTGGTCGCTTCTCAATCTATTTGCTAGCCTTCGCCTATACTAAGCGGGAATACTGCTTGCGCATCCAAACCTTTAAACCAAAGTTGTTCCACATGAGTCCATTATATCTACCTATGTGCGGTATTACTTTGCTGTTCCAAGTAAATTTGCATGTGCCACCTCTAAATATTCAAATGAACATATGTTTTGTGTGCCAGTACCGCTCATGGAGCGATAGGGGGCGGTCAGTATCTTCCATGGTAAGCGGGTTATTCTAATGATGAGTGTTTATTCTCTTGCCCTTGCATGAGAGGGGCTGGTAATCAGGATGCCCAGTCCCATGTTTAAAATTGCAATAATAAAACAAACTACCCCTGAAAGTTGTTGGTATGGAGGGCACTCGAGGATTCGGCTAGCCATAGCTTGTATTTGTTGGTGGAGGGGGAGTAAGCTTTACATTTCCGCTTGGGGACCGCCGCTAATTTGTTTAGCATGGAAGATATTGAAAACTCTCGGTCGTGATGTTGACAGGAAAGGCATACCTTCCAAAATTATATTTATCTCTGATTTAAGCTTTGAGCGCTGGCACCTCTGCAAATACCTGCTTCCCTCTGCGAAGGGTCTATCTAATTCCTTTTATGTTATTTACTTTTATTGTTGAGTCATCACCTTCTCAAACAAGCACCAGTCCTGAGAGCACTATTGTCATTCTAATGCATTGTGTATAGTTGTGTGCATCATGATTGGATCTTTTCTACCATGAATTACAATGTTTAGTCGCTGCTTGAACTTTGGAGGTGCTCTATATTTATGTTTTGCGGTCTCAGAAAGGGCTACAGAGATACCATCTGTCGGTGTACTAAGGTAGGGGTACCTCAGTACCCCAACTTGTGCACGGGCGGTTGCAGCCTCCCGCGGCAGGGTTTACCACGTGCTCGCCGAAAACCTTCCTGCTCCATGTCAAACCATTCAAAAACGAAGTATACAAGACAGAAGATCGAGACCCCGGCAAGCGGAGCTTGCCGGGAAGGCCGTTCCAGGCTCAAGGTTACATCACTCACGCAAGGCCCTGGCAAAAGGAGCTCGCCAGGAAGACTAGAAGATTACATCATAGAAGACACGCCTCGGCGCTATATGCGTCCCGGCGAGGGCCCGGGGCGACAAGTTCTGAGCTCGGCAAGCTCCGGGTCAAGCAAGGTCAAGACCCGGCAAGGTACTTGCCGGAGAATCTGTTGTGTGCCCGGCGCTCGCGGCTCATCAGCCCGCGTGCATACAGGGCCTTTCGAGGGCAGCGTGGCGGATGGCTGTGCAACTGGGGACACGGTGGCACTTCACGGTGGTGGATCCATCGCCGTGGCGACGGAGACACAAGGCGGGAGCTTTTGGGGTCGGCGGCGACGGCATTAAATGCCCTTGTCCCCCATGTCAAAGTAGGTGGCGACCTTTGTTCACGCCTTTGTAGCTCCTTTGTTCCCTTTGTTCCAACTACCACCTCTTTTACATTTTTACCCCTTTCTCCTCGTTGACACTGTCGGTGACCCTTGCGCTATAAAGGAGGCCCATGCACGTGTGGGGGGGTTGGGGTTGAAACCTCGCAACTCTCGCTCGGTGTAGCAGCTCTTGTAGCTCTTCAAGCTCCCGAGCTCAATACAATCAAGCAGGAGTAGGGTTTTACGCGTTCACTGCGGCCCGAACCTGGGTAAAAGCTGCCCGCGTGCTCGCTACGATCTGCTCTCCGTGCTCCCTCCGCCCTCGTACCGCACAGACAAGGGGCTCCGGTCCCATAGGTGTTCGTGGCGGGCAGTTTCCCCCGACATCTTTGGCGCGCCAGGTAGGGGGCGTCGAGGTTGTGCGGACCTGATCCGGCATTCACGCGGGCGCGTTCTTCATCAACCTCTCCAGTTTCATCAGCAACTTCATCAACAATTGCGCCATGGCCCCCAAGAAGAAGGCTTCGGAGGTTGCAGGCCCGTCTGCGTCTCTTCCGCCGCCACCGGAGCCAACGGTGGGCGGAGGAGACGCCGTCGGAAGGGTGGTCGCCGGCGAGACACTCATGGCGCCACGAGATCCAGAACAAGACGGATGACCGCGCCTCGGTCTCCGTGGACATTCGCGTCCATCTCAGCACACGACAACCCAGCAGCGCCATACCACGGGAGGTGGTATCCGCTTTCCGGGCAAGGACACACGGAGGCTCGCGGGATGCTCCGGACCACCGTCCGAACACGAACCGCGGCGCCGGGCAGGACCTGCTCCTTCTAACACTGTTAAGGAGTCCGAGCATATCCGTTCCTCGCACCGCTTCGCCCGCTCCCCTCCACTCCGGCGAAGCGCTTCGCAAGGGCACTGCTGCTCCTCGATTTCCCTCGGCGGCGGACAAGGCGGCGGAGGCTACCATCGAGCTGATCGCCGCCTAACAACGACTCTTCACAGCAGGTGGCGACCTCGTGGCAGCGGCAAGCTGAGAAGCGAAGGCTGACGGCGACAAGACCGCGAGGTGCAACCACCGTGCACTCCCCGCCGCGAAGCAAAAAGCGCCGCCCAGCTGAACAACGCCGGCAGCGGCTCCACGGCATCGTCGGATCCGCGGCTCGTCGGGATCAACGCCAGTCCTCGGCGACCGGCGACAAGAAAACGCTTCGGACAACAATCGGCGCCGCCGAGAAGCTTCGGGCGACAATCGGACCAGAGCTGGGAAGCGCTGTCGGCGTCGCGCGCCCGGTGAACGAGCGACTTGCCGTCGCGGCGAGCTGCCCTGCGTTCACCCGCGAGCTGCGGCACGTTGATGGCCCAGCATGAAGAATTTCAAGCCTGGCGTGCGGAGAAATACGACGGCAAGGCGCACCCTCGGAATTCCTCGGTGTCTACACTATCGTGGTGCGAGCTGCGGGCGCGACGAAGATTCTGGCGAACTACTTCCGCTTCGTGCTTAAGCGAGCGTTCGTTCTTGGCTTATGCACTTGCGGAAAACTCCATTTCTTCTTGGGCAGACCTTTGCCATCGGTTTGTTGGCGCCTTCGGGCGGCCACAAACTCCACCTGACGAGAGCGATCTCCACATTTTGGCCCGAAGGAAGGAGAATCCTGCGCAAGTATATCCAACGCTTCAGCCGTGTGCAGCACAACATCCACGATGTCCACCTGCCGCGGTTATCGGCGCGTTCCACGAGAACATGCGTAACGCCGCATCGCGAGAAGAGATGGCGATGACCAAGATTCGGGATGTCGCGAGCTCTATGCTCTGGTGATAAGTGCGCGCTGAAGAGGGAGGAGACTCCCGGGAGGATCTTGGCCGAGGAGGAAGCGGCAATGACGACGCCGCCCGGCAATGAAGAGCGGCGGTGGAACAACCGAAAGAAGAACAAGAAGGAGGTGCTTGCCGTCGAGAAGTCCGGCAAGGAGGCTCCGCCAAGCAAACACAGGCTTGCGGCTCGCAAGGAGCCTGCCTAGAAGCGGCAGCCGACGAGCGGGGCGGCCGACAAGCAATATTGCAAAATCCACCGCACCAAGGGCCACGATCTCTCAATCGCAAGCGCGTCGAGTATCTCGTCGAGTAGCAAAAAGCTGAGTCGAGAGGCGCGACAAGGAGAAGGCCCAAGGTGGCGGAGGAGAACCGAGCAAGCGGCCGTTCAATGGCGGGGAGGGCCTTGTGGCAAGGCCAAGCAGCGGCAAGGTGATCGACCTCCCGGGGCGCGACAAGGATGAAGAAGGCGACGAAGAAGACATGGAGGATGAGGATAACAGCGAGCGGGGAGTTCGAAGGCCACGGAGGTCTGTCGTCGGCGGTGGCGCCTCTCAGACACCTCCACCGCCAGCTAAAGCGGTGGGTGCGTGAGGTGAATCAGCGGAGCCGCCCGTGGAGTCGCCAAGAGCTCCTCAGATGGTCCAGCACGCCCATCATTTTTGATCTTGAGGATCACCCGGCCGCACCACAGCGGTCGGGTGCTTGCCGATGCTGGTCTCGCCCACCATCCGCAACCTCAAGGTCACCAAAATGTTGGTTGACGGCGGGGCGGGCTGAATTTGATCTCCTCTGCTGTGATCAAGAAACTCCAAATTCCAGATGGCGAGCTCGAAGAGACCGGTTCTTTCCAAGGAATCAACCCGGGACGGAGCAAGCCCAAGGGAAAGATCACTTGGTGGTCCGGCAAGTTAACAAGAGCTATCAGAGCCCTTTGATGGAAGCTTATGTCGATGAAGTGAGGAAGCTTGAGGAGCGCTTTGAAGGTTTGCAGATGGAGCCGTCGAGAGCTCGAGAATGAAATCGCAGATGGCCTTTCAAAGTGTGCTTGATGAAGTTACTGTGGAACCGGGGACCTTCTTGCTCAAGCTGACTCAACCATCCGTCACGCCATCAATTGGGCAGTCAAGAAGAAAGTTGGTCTCCGGCGACTACTTGCGGCGGGTCTCCCGAGGCCGCCGCCAAGGTCCCCAAGATCAGCGACGAGCGGCGAGAACAGTTTGCTCCTGCAGATCCTCGGATCTCATGCGGTTAAACAAGTGTTCCCGACAAGCTCGCCCGGCGAGCTTGCGGGGCCTTCAGCTCGGCGAGCAGAGGTTCTTGCCGTAGAAGTGAGGTTCCTGCAGCGGCCCTCATGCCTTTAGTCCTTGCCGTTGAGCCCGAGCTCCGGCATGGGCGCAGCAGATCGTCCGTTTCTTGCAAAGCGGAGAACTTCCGGCGACCGGAAGAAATAGAAGATAACCAGACAGTCAAGTATGTACCGGTTAAGTGGATAACGAGCTGTGTAGGAAAAACTCAATGGTGTCGGTGAAGTGCATCTCCGGGAAGATGGCCGAAGCATGGCGAAATACGGAGGCATATCGGCCACCACATTGGCGCAAGGGCGCTTGCGGAAAGCTTTCGGCAAGGGTTCTTTGGCAAGAAGCCCTCAAGATGCAACTGCACTAGTAACCAAGTGTGAAGCGTGCGAGTTCCATGCAAAGCAGATTCATCACCAGCTCAAGCTCTCCAAACAATCCCTTTGTCCTGGCCCTTCTCGATGCGGGGCTCGATATCCTCGGCCCTTCCCCGTCTGCCGGGGCTTTGAGTACTTATGCGTAGCAATCGACAAGTTCACAAAGTGGCCGAAGTGGAGCCGGCGAGAAAGGTGACAGACAATCAGCGGTCAAGTTCTTGGATCGATTGTGTGCGTTTGGGATCCCTAACAGGATTATCGCGACAACGGTACACAATTCACTAATCGCACCTTCATGCGATGCGCCCAAGACCTTGGCGCCAAGGTCTGTTTAAGCCTGTTGCTCACCCGAGGAGCAGCGGTCAGCGGAGAGGGCCAATGCTGAAGTGCTACGCGACTCAAGACAAGAACTTTCGACGGAGCTGCGAGTGCGGAAGGAATTGGATAGAGGAGCTACCGGCGGCTCTTTGGTCAATCGAGCGACACCAAATCGAGCCACGGACAGACACCTTTTGCTCTAGTCTATGGAGCAGAGGCAGTTCTCCCCACGGAACTTCGTATCACGGATCTCCTCGAGTGCTCGCTTATGATGAGCTCGAACAAGAGCAAGCTGCGGCAAGATGATGCATTGCTCCTTGAGGAGGGGCGTCTCCGAGCTCTTGTCAGACGAGCTGCTCGATACCAGCAAGCCTTGCGCCGCTACCATAGCCGCAAGGTCAAAGCCAGAGTCTCGAGGAAGGCGACCTTGTTCTTGGCGTGTTCAGTCCGCCAAGAGTTCCAACAAGTTGGCGCCGAAGTGGGAAGGCCCTTATCGGGTGAGACAAGTCACGAGGCCGGCGCTGTCGCCTCGAGACCGAAGAAGGCTTACCGGTGAGCAACTCTGGAACATAGAGCATCTTCGCAAGTTTCACCCATAAAGGCGCGGTTGCCGTGATCCGCTCCGGCAACCACCTTTTGTACAAGCTTTGCCGCTGTTGCATATAACCCTTTGTACAAAGCGGTAGACCCGTGCATCGATAAAGCTTACGTGCTTCAGCGCTAGTTGCCTTTCCCATGCTTTTCTTTGCTATTTGCATGTGTTATTTGGCATCTCTTGTGCGACACACATATCCGTAAGCAATAAGCGCGAAAGGCCATATACTTGTTTCCCTCTTCTCTTTCCTTGCCTCTTAAGCGGAAGGAGCGTTCCTCGCGCACAAGTTTCTTTGGGGAGAAGGAAATGGAGGATGAACCAAGTGCTGTTCAAGAAAGAGAAGCTTGCGGAGAAGCGCACAGATCACGTAAAGCTAAGTTATTAGAATTTGAGCAGTTCAAAATTTTAAATTTTAAGTTGCCTTCCTTGAACAACCACACTTTGTATGGAAAAACATGCGGCGGAGGAACCTACCGTGGATAGCCGCACCCTTATCTTGTTTTCGAGCACGCTCAACGATTTAAGTGAGCTGCGACAAGTGTCGCGCCCTTGTTTCGTTTTCGAGTCCGCTCAGCAAGCTAAGCGTTGCAACTAGCAGCGGCAAGGTTGCTTGCGGTAAGACCTTAACCCAGCAGGCTGCTTGAGTTCGACACTCGGCGCTCGGCAAGGGCCCCTTGCCGGCAAGTTCCCTAGAAGCGTAGGGTTGAAGCATACAAAGTTGAGGATCAGAACAAGGAAGATAACACTGCATCTATTGATCAAAATAAAGATAGTATCTTACAAGGAATAACTTGTCGCGATGACTAATGGGTTCATAACACCCTATACAGCAACAAGGAGATGTGGAGGCGGAGCGCAAAGGGGATCTCTGGAGGAGGAAGAAGATGCAATGAAAGCGAAGGAGGGGAACCGCTCCTGCTTCCTCTGCTTTTATGGGGAAGTGGGGGGGCGTTTCGCTCTTCCCATTAAAGAACGTGGGCACGTCCCATCCCACGACGCCGCAATCGACGCGTGCCATTACAGGGGGATGTGGCTGATGCGGAAGTGGATTCGGCGCGCCGTGGGCCGCGTGTGCCCGTGCACTGTTTTGGGCCTGGCCCAACAGCGCTCGGCACCGTGTGTGGCCCAGGCCGGGGCTCTGTCGGTGTACTAAGGTAGGGTACCTCGGTACCCCAACTTGTGCACGGGCGGTTGCAACCTCCAGCGGCGGGGTTTACCACGTGCTCGCCGAAAACCTTCTGCTCCATGTCAAACCATTCAAAAGCGAAGTATACAAGACGAAGATCGAGACCCGGCAAGCGGAGCTTCGGGAAGGCCGTTCGGGCTCAAGGTTACATCACTCCGCAAAGCCACGGCAAGAGGAGCTCGCCGGGAAGACTAGAAGATTACATCATAGAAGACACGCCTCGGCGCTATATGCGTCGGCGAGGGCCCGGGGCGACAAGTTCTGAGCCCGGCAAGCTCCGGGTCGGTAGAGTCAAGACCCGACAAGGTACTTGCCGGAGAATCTGTTGTGTGCCGCGCTCCAGCTCATCAGCCCACGCGTGCATACAGGGCCTTTCGAGGGGCGTGGCGGATAAACTGTGCAACTGGGGACACGGTGGCACTTCGCGGTGGTGGATCCATCGCCGTGGCGACGGAGACACAAGGGCGGGAGCTTTTGGGGTCGACGGCGACGGGCATTAAATGCCCTTGTCCCCATGTCAAAGTAGGTAGCGACCACTTTGTTCACGCTGTAGCTCCTTTGTTCCGCACTCTTCCAACTACCACCTCTTTTACATTTTACCCCTTTCTCCTCGTTGACACCTGTCGGTGACCCTTGCGCTATAAAAGGAGGCCCATGCACAACGTGGGGGGTTGGGGTTCGAAACCTTCGCAACTCTCGCGCTCGGTGTAGCTGCTACTGTAGCTCTTCAAGCTCCCGAGCTCAATACAATCAAGCAGGAGTAGGGTTTTACGCGTTCACCGCGGCCCGAACCTGGGTAAAAGCTGCCCGCGTGCTCGCTACGATCTGCTCTCCGTGCTCCCTCCGCCCTCGTACCGCACAGACAAGGGGCTCCGGTCCCATAGGTGTTCGTGGCGGGCAGTTTCCCCCGACACCATCTTGTCATATTATATCATAATTGTTTGTACAAAGTGTCGGCATTTGAGATATTTTATTATTGCTCGCTAGTTGATTATACCATTGATATGAGTGAATATAATTTCTAAGAGCTATCATTTGCATGGTTAGTTATGATCTTTGCTGAAAACTTGGGTATTATTTAAGCATATATATATATATATATATATATATATATATATATATATATAGACACACACACACAACGAAAGAGTTTGTAAAAGTTTTTATTTATCACTTTTAGTTTATCAACTGAATTGCTTGAGGACAAGCAATGAATTAAGCTTGGGGGAGTTGATACGTCTCCGCCGTATCTACTTTTCCAAAAACTTTGGCTCTTGCTTTGGACTCTCATTTGCATGATTTGAATGAAACTAACCCAGACATACCTTGTTTTCAGCAGAACTACCAGGTGTTGTTTTTGTGCAGAAATAAAAGTTCCCAGAATTGGACGAAACTTTTTGGAGATTTTTTATGGAATAAATAATAAATATTGGAGCGAAGACCCACTGGAGGGGGCCACCTGCTTCCCACAAAACACCAGGGTGCGCCCACCCCCCTGGGTGCACCCTGGTGGCTGGTGGGGCCCATGAGGCTCCAGTGACCCTAATCTCAGCACTATAAATCCTAATTCCTAAGAAAAAATAGGAGAGCAAGTTTCATCATGTTTTACGATAAAGAGTCGTCGCCACCTCCTATTCTTCATCGGGAGGCTAGATATTGAGACCTTTTGGGGCTCCAGAGAGGGGAATCCTTTGTCTTCGTCATCATCAACCATCCTCCATCACCAATTTCATCATGCTCACCGCCGGGAGTGAGTAATTCCTTCATAGGCTTGCTGGACTGTGATGGGTTGGATGAGATTTATCATGTAATCGAGTTAGTTTTGGTAGGGCTTGATCCCTAGTATCCACTATGTTCTGAGATTGATGTTGCTATGACTTTGCTATGCTTAATGCTCGTCACTAGGGCTCGAGTGCCATGATTTCAGATATGAACCCTTTATATTTTCTTGAATATATTTGTGTTCTTGATCCTATCTTGCAATTTATATGCACCTGCTACGTGTTATGATCCTCATACCCCAAGGTGAGAATATTTGGGATTCTTTCTAATGATTACTGTAGTTTGAGGAGTTCACGTATTCACTATGTGTTAATGCTTTGTGCCGGTTCTCTATTAAAAGGAGGCCTTAATATCCCTTCGTTTCCTTATGGACCCCGCTACGACGGGAGGGTAGGACAAAAGATGGCATGCAAGTTCTTATCGCAAGCACATATGATTATATACGGAATAAATGCCTACATTACATTGACGAATTGGAGATAGTTCTGTGTCGCCCTAGGTTATAACTGTTACATGATGAATGTCATCCAGCATAATTATCCATTACCGATCCAATGCCTACAAGTTTTTCACATATTGATCTTTGCTAAGTTACTACTGTTGTTGCTACTGTCACAATTGCTACAAAACTAGTACTGCTACTACTACCATTACTATTGCTATCGCTACTACCGCTATCAAACTATCATATTACTATGCTACTAATCACTCTGCTACAAATATTTAGTCTCTAGGTATGGTTGAATTGACAACTCAACTGTTAATACTTGCAAATATTCTTTGGCCACCATCGTGTTGAATCAATAAATTGGGTCTGAATACTCTACCCTCGCAAACTGTTGTGATCCCCTATACTTGTGGGTAATTAGTGGGCCCCACTCCGGAACCATCTAAAACCTTCCCGGTACAATACCGAAAAAACCTAAACATTTTTCGAAACCCTGAACATGACTTACTATATATAAATATTTACCTCTGAACCATTTGGAGCTCCACGTGATGTCCCAGACCCCATCTAGGACTCTGAACTACTTTCGGACTTCACAATATGAATATCTCAATACTACCCTAGCGCTACCGAACGTTAAGTGTGTGTCCCTACGGATTCGAGAACATGCAGACATGACCGAGACTCCTCTCCAATCAATAATCAATAGCAGGACCTAGATGCCCATAACTCCCACATATTCAATGAAGATCTTTATCGCTTGAACCACGATGTCAAGGATTCAGTTAATCGCATATGCAATTCCCTTTGTCCGACGATATTTTACTTGCCCGAGATTCGATCGTGGGTATCTCCATACCTAGTTCAATCTCATTGCTGGCAAGTCTCTTCGCTCATTCCGTAATACAAGATCCCGTGATTAAACTCATTAGTCACATCCTTGCAAGCTTCTTGTGATGTTGTCTTACCGAGAGTGCCCAGATATATCTCTTCGTCACACGGAGTGATAAATCCATGTCTCGATCCATGCAACCCAACAAATACCTTTGGAGATAGCTGTAGAGCAACATTATGATCACCCAGTTCTGGAGTGACATTTGATAACACATAAAGTATTCCTCCAGTGTCGGGGAGCAGCATGATATCTTGGTCTAAGGAACGGATACTTGACATTATGAAAGCTATGACAAAGTGAACTTAGTGACACAATCATATGCTGAGCTTACGGTTAGGTTTGTCCATCACATCATTCTTCTAATTGGCGTGTCCTCGATATAGAGGGACTAACCCGTCCCGCCCGTAGTCCTATGGATGGGCCTGTGCACCCTCGTTCTCTTCGAGGTGGACTCCAGAAGCTGTGTATCTAGGTGTGACTGGGACTGTCTCTGCCAAAGACTTGACGTATACTCCAAGACATCTCATGCCGCCTCCATGCGATCCCCCTGGATACCGACCATGTAACCCTAGATGAACTACCTGGCATGTATATAGGGTTAGAACACAACTTACGACCTTGAGGTAGATCAAGCTTCTACTCGATACATATCCATCAATATGAACAAGAGTAGGATGTAGGGTTTTACCTCCATCAAGAGGGCCCGAACCTGGGTAAACATCATCTCCTTTATTCCTGTTACCACTAATCCGAGATCAACAGCTTAGGACCCCCTACCCCGTGGTCTGTCGGATTTTACACCGACACTGGTGCTTTCATTGAGAGTTCCACTGTGAAAATTAACAAAGGATCCATGGGTTCGTTGGTCAAGGACCTCAACCTCCAAGGCACGGTTCCCGTGTTTGGAACCCCCATTGCGGAGACGCACTTTCTCCTTCACGAGCAAGAAGCGGTCCACGACATCTTTCCTGCCCCGGCCGAACTCCCCATAGAGGGCGAAGGGCCGAGGTACCTCCTGGAAAGTGATTCTGATAGCAGCCGGCCAGAAACAGCTGGGGAGTCTGATCTTCAAATCAGCTTAGTCAATCAGGCGGCTGCATGCCCTTCATGAGCTGGAAACGTCAGGGCATGAAGACCACGGTCCATGGAGACCGAAATCCCTCTCCCACCCACCTCCCGCATCGAATATCATCCCAATAATTTGGGCCCTCCCAGTGGCTGGGATCTCGCCTACATGCAGCAACCACCTGGCGATTCGATCAAGCAATTCCGGGACAGGTTTTCTTCTGTCAAAGACGACATACCGGACTACCACGACTCGGATATAATAGTAGCCTTTTAGTGCGGATGCAAGGATAAAAGTGTTTCGAACGCCCTCACCCACCGCCTTTTTCAAACACCTCCAAATCTATCTGATCTGGTGTCGAAATTATGTAACATCGAAGATGCCTAGCTGGCATGGAAAATGAGGGATTTGATGTGTTGACGCACGACAGGCTCGCACCTCGGCATGAGCCCCGCGCACGGCATACATTAGTTGATCAACCTCGAAAAAAAGGAGAAAATCGATGGCCGCTCTGGGAACACCCTCGATGGCTCCTTGGATAAGCCATGCCCGATACACTCTGTCTTGCTAAACTCATGCCCCACTCACAGCCTGCGACTGCTGGCTGGTGAGGCAACTGGCTAAACGAGGCATAACTCGCTAGCACGCCGCGGCATGTAGAAGAGTCCTTGGGTGACAATGATGTCCTGATGATCTATGAAACCTTTACATCCAATAACCAACGCAATTAGGCTCTCCGCGAAGTAAATTCTATCCGGCAAGTACCAGCTTGGGGCACGTGGATAGACACGCCAATCACCTTTGATCATAAAGATCAGTCGAGGTCTACCACGAATAGGTGCCCTGCTACACTGGTCCTTGACCCAATTGTGAGCATGTTGCAGCCTCTGGAAAGCACTCATGGACGGAGGCAGAACCCTAAACCTAATATATGAGAATACTCCAGAGAAGATGGAAGTCAATAAATCACGCATCGATCAGAGGCATACCACCTTTAAAGGTATAATACCATGATGAGGAGCACGTTGCAGCAGAAAAATCACCTTGGATGTGGTCTTCGGGACTCCCGATAATTACCGATCCAAAGAAATAATGTTCCATATTGCCCTGTTCAAAAGTGAACATCACGCCCTGCTCGGGAGGGATGCCTTTTCAAGGTTCTAAGTAGTCCCACACTACAGCTACATGATGCTCAAAATGTTGGGCCCTAATGGGATCATCACCATCTCCAGCGACCCCGAAAGAGTACTCAAGGCCGAAAACAAAACAGCTTCACACGCCCTAGAATCTCTATCTGAATCCCTCGCAGCCGAGGAACTTATGTCACTACGAGCCGAAGTCGATTAGGATGTCACCCTTGACGAACGGCTGAAGTCGATCTCATTCAAGCCGGCCAACGACATAGTCAAATTTCAAGTACACCCCACGGACCCAAATAAAACAGTGTCAATTGGGACAAACCTCGAGCCAGAGATTGATGAGGCCCTACACAATTTCCTTAGGGAATTGGGATATATTCGTCTGGCATCCTTCGTATGTTCCAGGAATACCCTGCAGGCTCGCCGAGCACACCTTGAATATCTTAAAGTGCTATAAGCCCGTCAAGCAAGCACTTCAGCGTTTCTCCGAACCCAAGCGTCAAGCAACGGGTGAGGAACTGGCCACACTCCCTGAGGCCGGATTCATACGAGACATCAAACACCCGACTGGCTCGCCAATCTGGTCATGGTACCAAAGAAGGATAGGTATTGGTGCCCGTGCCTCAAATTCAAAGACCTCAATAAGGCTTGTGAAAGTGCAACTAATCCCCGGGCGGTTTTGGTAATACATAACAACATATAGCTCATTGAACTAATATCCATTCAAGATTAATGTTTCAGAAAGTTTAATGATTGGTATGGCATGGACAAGAGATGTGGACCCCTCAAAATGCTAAGGACACATATTGGCAAAAGCTCAAGACTTTTCATTTTCATTTTAGTGATCCAAGATCACATTGAGTCCATTGGAAAAGCCAATACTATTAAAAGGGGGTGAGGTGTTGCTTAATGGCTAGCTCGCTCAAAATGCTTACTGATACGCTCCAAAATCCCTAAACCACTTTCACATTTACATATGTCCTAAACCTAAATTCAAACTCGGCCCCACTGATTTGATCTATCCGACGCCACCAAGTTCACTTGACATAGCGATAGCCAGATACCCTAATCAGTTCGATCTTGCTAATAGGTATCTCGGTCTCACAGAGATGGGATTGCAAACTCTTTGTGTCCCTTCATAACGTTTCGGTCTCACCGAGATGAGCGATTGGTCCCACCAAGACATAAACTTGGGAAAAGGCTAGATTTTTATTTGGTCAAGTAGTCTAATCACCCCCCCTCTCTAGACATACTTTCGATCCTACAAGTGGTATTAGAGCTTCGGTCTCCATTTGCCTTGATTTCCATAGCTTTGGTGATCATAGCTCTGGTTTCACAACCTAGGAGAGTATGATGTCTAGCGAGGGAAATTACCACCGTAGAGGTCCTTACTTTGATGGTACTAATTTTGCTAGTTGGAAGCATAAGATGAAAATGCATATTCTTGGACATAACCCCGCCGCTTGGGCTATTGTGTGTATTGGTTTGCAAGGTGAATTCTTTGATGGGAGAGAACCAAATCGTGAAGCAATTGCAGAAGAACTGAAGATGCTACAATACAACACTCAAGATTGCGATATTCTCTTCAATTGATTGTGCCCCGAAGAATTCAAAAAAATCAGCCGTCTTGAGAATGTAAAGGAAATTTGGGATACTTTGATTGATATGCACGAAGGTACCGAGTCCGTCAAGGAATCCAAGTTGGATGTGCTTCAAAGCCAGATTGACATGTTCAATATATAGGATGGTGAAGGTGTCACTGAAATGTACTCTAGGCTTGCTCTCATTCCAGATGAGATTGTCGTCTTAGGAAGTGAAGAGATGACTAACAGATTCATCATCACGAAGATCCTAAGAGCCTTGGATGGAAAATATGATACCATGTGCACATTGATCCAAATGATGCCCAATTACAAAGATCTCAAGCCAATAGAAGTCATTGGAAGAATTTTTGCTCATGAGATGTCACTCAAGGATAAGGAAGAGCTTCACAACAAGTCTAGTGGTGCTTATAAAGCCTCATGTGATGCTCCTGCCACATCAAGTGAAAAACAAGTCTTCAATGAAGAAATGAGCTTAATGGTGAAGAACTTCAACAAATTCTACAAGAGTAGAAGCAAAGAGAGAAGTTCCAAGTAAAGATCCTACCATGACAAAAGATCTTCTAGTTGTGATCATAATTGCTACAACTGTGGAAGACCCGAACACTACTCCAATAAGTGTACGGCTCCCTACAAAAGAAAAGAAGACTCACCTAAAAGGAGAAGTAGAAGAGAAGAATCACCTCCAAGAGAGAGAAGGAGTAGAGATGATCATTATGAACGCAGAACCTCTCGTAGAAGCAAGGATTTGGAAAAGGAAGGACTAGTCATCAAGGAGCTACACAGAACAAAGACATCAAGCTCATGTTGGTGAATGGGTATCTGGGTTCTGACTCCGACCAACACTCCGAGAGAAGTTATCACTCTGACTCCTAATATACTCAAGATGAAGTTGTTACTCTTCTTGCACTTGTGTCAACCAACTCCTATGACATATTTGACTCACCAAATGAAGGAATTGGAAGATGCTTCATGGCTAAAGGCCCCAAAGCATCACACCCCGAGTATATTGATTTCAATAGTGTTGAAGATGATTTGCTAGGTGATGATGAGTTACTTGTTGACAATGCTAGTGATGAAAACTATGATGAAATTGCTATTAATCATGCTGATCAAGATGAAACGAATGACAATAATAAGGAGATTGAGCGTCTAACTAAAGAACTAAACACTCTTAAGTTAGCTCGTGAAACTACTTTAGAAGATCATCGAGAACTTTTAAAAACTCATGAGAAGCTACGCTTTGAGAAGCTCAACTAAGAGCAAGAGCATGGGTTCTTAAAAGCTATCAATGATGATCTTCGGAAGAAAAGTTCTTCTTACATTGCCAAGCGTTTACTCTTGTCTACTTACAAGCCACAAGTAAAATCTAGCAACAAGAGTAAGAAAGATTCTTCTTCTAGTAGTAACAATAATCATGCTAAATCCAATATTGTTGCTTCTAGTAGTTCACTCTATTCCACTAATGATTCTCTTGGCCAAGTTACAGTTGAGCAAGAAAATAGCTTATTGAAGGGGATTATAGAGAAAGGTGTTTACAAGAGCCTTGCCGGAAGTAAGCAATTTGAGGAAACTGTACGCAAGCACGGACGGCACCGGAAGAATTAAGGTGTTGGGTTTGAACGAAAGTTCAATGCCAATGGAGTTGAGTGGGAAGAAGATCAATACCCCAAGACCAAGTATGTTCCTCAACAAGAGATGTATGATCCTACTTCCTTCAAGGGAACACAAGCTCAAGATAATCTTCCACCACAAGACCACAAGCTAAAAGGCAAGGACAAGCTTCAAGACGAGATTGATGCATTTGAAGAAGCTCCAAAGGCCTTGGTCAAGTGGGTTCCCAAGACTACTTCAAGTTCTACTTCATCAAGTTCATCTACAACCCCAAGGATTCCCATCAAGATGATGTGGATTCCTAAGAAGAAGAACTGGAGAGTTCTTGAGGGTGACTCGACCAACATACTTCACTCATATTCATATTGACAAGGACAAGTGCAATCAACTTCCACATCTTGCACTAGTTCAAGGAGTCACAAACCCTCTTGTTAGTAAGTCAAGGGACAAGGTAACCTAATGCTTTCATGGACATCATCACAAGTGTACTTCACTCTATGTCTATGGTTATCCTGTTTGTTCCTTGTGGGACTAACCAATGTAGGTATTGAAAGTGCAACTCACTCAAATGGATTGCTCCAAATGATTTACATCAACATTGAGCATCCACATCTTCAACATCTACATGAAGTCATCATCGAGAAAACCCAAGGTTAGTTCATCCCTCTAAAAGGGAATATCACATCTAGGGGGAGATTTACTCTAAGAATTGAGCTAAAGAAACTCTAATGGTGTGAACACAACAACGCTTTATGTAAAAGTGGTAACCCCACTTGTGCTTAAACGATGAGTATGACCTATCATCAAATGTTCTCATTTGACTCCTAAGTCAATATGCTCAAATATAGACGACTTAGTCATCGCCAATTGCTTGATAGATGCTAGAGTGTTTGTGCATGCTTTGCCACATATTTCATTTGCTATCCTATTGTGTGAGCATTTTGGTTGCATAGTTTTCTTCATTTGAGGACATCCATTTGTTGCTTTGATTGTTTGCCTTTTTCTTTTTGCTAAATGGATGGATAAGAATGCCTAAGAACTCTCACTAGCTATATATGTTTTTCTTGTCTAAACTCTATTCATGCTACATCACAAAGTTTGATCGAGTCATATTCGAACCCTTTGGGTGAGGAGCACTCGGAGTCACCAATTTTTCATAGACTTAAACTTCCAAAACCTCTTAATGCATTTCGGTCTGACCAATTCATCCCATTCGGTCATACCGAGTTCATTGAGTTGAACTAGGTTTCAATCTCGCTGCAACCAATTTGAACTTTTTGGTCTCACCGAGTTGCAGTAACCGCTTGCGATTCTGAATCTCGGTGCCACTGCGTTGTTCCACTCAGTCACACCACCAGGGTCTGGATATATATATCCATGGGCCAAATTTTGGAAATTTCTCCAAACCTTTCGCCCACGCATGTCCAACTCTGCCGACTCGAGGTCTCCGGATCAAATCCTTCATAGGCAGCGACCTCCTGCCGCTGGTCTCCGCCACTGTCAATGGGAATCTTCGCCGCGATTGTCGTCGTAGCGATTTCACCACCAAGTTAGGGTATGAAATCGACCCCTTGTGCAATATTTACTTCTGATTCTTGCACTAAGGTTGAAAGCACATTTGCTCCCCGGGTGGTTTTGGTAATTAATGACAACATACTTTGTGGCTGGACTAATGCTTTTATCAAGTATGTTTCAGGAAATTCAATCACATTGGCATGGCAAAAGGACTAAAGAAGTGGACCCCTCAAAATGCTAAGGCAAGCATTGGCAACAGCTCAAGACTCCATTTTTGGTTAAGTGATCCAAGATCACATTGAGCCCATAGGAAAAGCCAATACTATTAAAAGGGGATGAGGTTATGATGATGATCTGGTTGCTCAAGTGCTTAGTGATACATCTCCTAAACTATCAGCAACTTTCACTGCCATAGACACTCATAAGTATTCTCGGTCCCACCGATATTCCAAACTCAGTCACACCGAGATGAACCACCTCAGCCATAAGCCAAACCCTAGTAAACTCGGATTTTCCGATTCGAACTCGGTCTCACGAAACATGAGTTGCCAAGCTTCAGAACTTACGTCATCAAATCGGTGTCACCGAGATGATGAAGTCGGTCCCACCAAACCGGCATGCTCTTGTCATTGCACGAATCGGACTCACCGAGATTGTATATTCGGTCCCGCCGAAAATCCCAACGTTCACATTATTTGAACTATCGGTCTCACCGAGTTGTCAACTTCGGTCCCACCAAGATTTCTCAAATGTGTGTAACGGTTGGATTTTGTGTGGAGGCTATTTGTACCCCTCCACCCCCTCTTCATTCGTGGAGAGAGCCATCAGAAAGAACTACCACTCCTGCCTTACATTTCTGAGAAGAGAACTACCTACCCTTGTGTTGAGATCAAGTTGCTCCACTCCCACCATATGAAGCTTGATCTCTAGCCTTCCCAAGTTGCTTTCCACTCAATCCTTTCTTCCACCATAGCCAAATCAGTGAGGAGAGTTGAGTGTTGGGGAGATTATCATTTGAAGCACAAGAGCAAGGAGTTCATCATCATCTACAACATCTATTACCTTTTGGAGGGTGGTGCCTCCTAGATTGGTTAGGTGTCGCTTGGGAGCCTCCGTCGTCGAGATGTGGAGTTGAACCAAGAAGTTTGTAAGGGCAAGGAGATCGCCTACTTCGTGAAGATCTACCCCGAGTAAGGCTAGCCCTCCGTGGGCGTAGGCCATGATGGAATAGACAAGGTTGCTGTCGGCGCGGGATGGTCGCGTCGGCACCTATGGGGCCGGGGCCCCTTCGTGTGTTCGGTAGGAGGGCGGAGGCTGCGCGGAGAGCAGATCGAGGCGACGCTGGGATTTTACCCAGCCGGCCGCGATCGTCGCAGAAACCCTCTTGCTGCATTGTGTTGTATTTGATCTTGCTCGAGAATGCGAGCAAAGCGGTGGAGTGGTGTCGCGAAATCCTCCGGAGAGTAGCTAGTCGCCGAGCCCTCTCGCGAGAATCGCCAATGGTTGGAACCCTCTGTGAGAGTAGCCGATTGTTCGAACCCCCTCTACGTTGTGCATGGGCCTCCTTTTATAGGGCAAGGGGTCACCGACAGGTGTCAACGTGAGGTAGAGGGGTAAAAACGTAAAAGAGGTGGTAGTTGGAGCAGTCGGGAGCAAGGCGACTCTGATGCTTTCTACCTACTTTTGTGAGGGGACAAGGGCATTAAATGCCCGTCGCCGTCGCCCAAAAGCTCCCGCCATTCGTCTTCTTCCGCCACGGCGCGGCCACCACCGTGGAGTGCCACCGCATCCTTCATGCAACACAGCCACCCGCCACGCGTCTGGAGAATTTGGAGGCGGCGTGGGCGAATGAGCTGGGTGCGGCACGTAACATAGCTCTCCCCGGCAAGCACCTTGCCGGGGCCTTGATCTTGCCGGACCCGGGGGCTTGTCGGGCTCTGTGACTTGCCGCCCCCCGGGTCCTCGCTAGGGCGCGCACGGGGCGCCGAGGCGTGTCTTCTGTGATGTGATCTTCTGGTCCTCCCGGCGAGCTCCTCTCGCCGGGGATCTGCAGGAGTAATGTAGCCTTGAGCCTGGAATGGCCTTCCCGGCAAGCTCCTCTTGCCGGGGTCTTGAGTTTTGGTCTTGCACACTTTGTTCTTGAATGGCTTGGTAGGGAGCCGGAATGGTCTCCGGCAAGCATACGGTGGATCTTGCTGTGGGGAGCTGCGGCTACCCGTGCACAAGTTAAGTCTTGAGGTACCCCTACCTTAGTACACCGACAGAGCCCCGGGCTGGGCCATACAGCGCTGGGCTGTTGCCCAAGACAAGGCAGTCTGCACGCTGAAGCCCCGGCGTCGAATCTGCCGCTGCATCTGTCGCCTCCCCTCCCGCAACGGCACGCGTCAATTGCGGCGTCGTGGAGGCGGGCGCGCATGCAGCCTTTAAGGCACCCGCCCGTGATCGTGGCGCAGAGCGGGTCGCTTCACCCGTCGCTCGGCTCCGCTTTTTCGCCACGCTGCCCTCATGCATGGGGGTCGGGGGCGAAGTGGGAGACCGAGCCGTCCGGGCGGAGAAGGCGAGTCGGCCCGCCTCGGCTCTCTCGCCTCCTGATTGGTCGGCCAGGCGGTTGAGCCCCACTCGCCCTTTAAATAGGGCGGAAGGGGTGCCCAACAGCCGTACTCATCCACTTCTTCCTTCGCCTCCATCTTACATTCTCCTTGCCGCCATGGAAAGAGGGAATCCTGGCCCTTCGACGGTGGGGCGCGAGTTTCTTCTAGGCAGCGCACCACTCCCCATTCCGCTCCCGTGGAAGCGGAGCCGGCCACGAGAGGGAGAGGGAGGGCGCGTGCATGTCGAGGTCGAGGGCGTGGCCGAGGCGGTCGAGGGAGAGGCGGCCGCGGCGACGTGCCTCCCCCGTCGCCCCCGGCGTCTCCTGACCACGGCGCGGTCCACACCGGAGACGACCCCTGGGAGTTCTTCATCAAGCTTCGCCGGGCGCCTCGCCGCCGCCTCCGGCTGCCGGTCCCGTTTGCGGACGCGATGGGACGGACCCACCCGTGATGGAGCTACGCGATGAGGGCTGCGGGATCAGCGGCACTTTCGGGTGAGTGTCGTGTCCCCAGCCCGGCGTGATGTTCTTCGACCGAGGGTGGAAGACGTTCGCCGGATCCATAGCAGCGGCGGGTTCACCCTCCATTTCAAGTTATTGGATGGTGACCTCCTCGCCGTCAAGGTCTTGGCGACTATGGAACCCGGTGCGCTGCTGTGTGGACAGCTCCTCGGATAGCGAAGGCCCCTCCTCGGCGAGAGTGACGAGGAGGGAGCGGCGGCGACGACGAGGGGATGGCGGGCCCGACTAGACGTCGGACACCGCTGCCTCAAGGCCACCGGCAACCCTCCTTCGGGTTGCCGGGCTCCTGAACTCCCCGGGGCCGTCTTCTTGGCGGCGGACGTAGGGAGGCTGCGGAAGAGGAAGAGGGGGAGTGGCGGCAAGGCCGTTACGTCGCAGCACGAGGGCGAGTAGCCTTCGACAGCGTCCGACGCCCCACTACCCGTCTTCAAGCTCGCCTCCCTCGCCTCCGACTCCGCCAAGCTCTGGCGGCCCCGGGTGTTCTCTTGGGGTCTTCGCGCCGTGGCTCTTGGCGGGCTTCAGGCTTGCCGCTGGTTCTTGGGCATCGTTCCCCATGCCCGTCACCTTCTTGCAGCCCACAGGGCACGGCGGCGTCTCGCCAAGCGCCCCTGGTCGCTCCTGTCGCCCTTCCCCGACAAGCTCTTCCTGCCGGGGTCTTCTCTCCCCGGCAAGCCTATCTTGCCGGGGGCTCCTTGACCTACCTCCTGAACTCCTGAACAGAGAAACAGGAGAGGGATCACGGGCACCTTATCTTTTCAGATTGTAAGCCCTCGGGCATTAGCTGTATTTAAGAACTTGTAATCCTCTCTATCATGTTTTTCATCCTCCATGGACTTGTACTAAATTGGATGTTTTTAATGAAAAGAAGGGAAAGCTTGCCGGACTGAATCTTTTACTTAATTCTGTGTCTTGTATGTTCCTACGCTTTCGGGGAGCTTGCCGGGGCGAACATGCATGCCGAGAAAAGGGACAGCCCGCTGGCGGTGTTGCTCCCGGCAAGCAACCTTGCCGGGCCAGTTGCGACGCTTAACTTGCTGAGCGGACTCGGAAGCAAGATAAGGGTGCAGCAGCACACTTGTGTTTGTGGAGCGGACTCGGACACAAAACAAGCACGCAACTGGGCCACGACTCAGCTCCTCCACGTATGGGTTTTTACAAGACACGCTTGTTCAAAGACGCAGTCCCGCAGCTCCCGGTCCATGAAAGGATGCATGACGAGGATGAAAACTTATCTGAAATGGCAGCCCCAAAGCAACTCTAGCTTGCCGGAGGCGAATCTTGGCGTTCGCAGCCCAGTGGGCTGGCTTGCCGAGGAAGAGTTTTAGCACTCGCAGCCTCCGTGACCGGACTTGCCGGATCTTAGTCGTTGGCGAGGTCTTTTGGTTCTCCTTGTTGCTGCAATTTTAGCCATGAAAATAGCTGAGGTAGATATGCGATTGCTCAATGCACATGTATGTGTATATAAACCTTGGCTAAGCAAGGCGATGCGGGCTTTGTCCTTCGTATGTTTGTGCTCTCGCTCTTGGGGAGCTTGCGGGCGAACACGCTTGTCTTGGGACAGCCCGCTGGCGGTGTTGCTTCGGCAAGCAACCTTGTCGGGCCGATTCTGACGCTTAACTTGCGGCGTGGCTCGGAAGCAAGATAAGGGTGCTGCGGCACACTTGTGTTTGTTGAGCGGACTCGGAAACAAAACAAGCACGTAACTGGGCCACGACTTGGCTCCTCTTGCGCCCAAGCTTCCCATACCAAGGACATCTCACGGCAAGGCTTGCGACGTTACATCCTCTACCCAGCATCCTTTGTGCACTTTTGCCTTACGCTTTTTAGGGAACTTGCCGGCGCTTAACGCGCTTGCTGAGTACGGGACATCAGCAGCCCGCTGGCTGGCGTCGCCTCCGGCAAGCAACCTGGCCGTGTCTAGTTCGCGACGCGCTTAACTTGCTGAGCAGACTCGAACGAAACGAGGGTGCGAAGCTGGTCGCCGCTCGCTCTTTTACTCGTTGAGTGTGTTCGAAGCGAAGTAAGGGTGCGGCTGTCCTGAGCGAGCTCCTCGGTAGCGAGGTTTGGGCACAAGCGATGAATGCGAGAGGATATAACGAATAAAAGCATGAGATTAAGGAATGCTCTGCACGAGGGCGCGAGCGACTTAGCTTTTTCTTTTCCTTGTTTCCTCGCACCCACTGGAGGTGCCCAATGGTGCGTTCCTGACGGCAGCGCAGCGCTCCGGGGAGGTGCATTTGCCGGAACGAACACCAAAGTTGTCTTTGCGGGCTTAGAGCGCCCGAGGAGCTGCGCTCGTCGGAGTAAGCACGAGCCGTCCTCGCTGGACTTAGAGCTCGATGGCGCGTCCTCGGCGATGCGAAGCGCTCGAGGAGACACGCTTGCGGGCGTAGGGGAGCGGGAGCGGGTGGCGCGAGAACAGCCGTGTTCGGACTCCTAGTAGCGATAAGAGGAACAGGTCTGTCTCGGCGCTTCGCTTTGCTCATACTCGGACGGCGGTCCGGAGCATCCCGCGAGCCCCGGCATGTTCCAGCCCAAAGCATGCGGGCACCATCTTCGTGGCACGGCGCGCTGGATGGACATGAGTCTACGGAGGCGGCGTGGTCCTCCGCCCTGTCCCTCGATCTGGTGGCACCATGGCGCCCTCGCCGGTGTCCACCTTCCACCGGCGTCTCCTCCGCTGCCGTCGGCTCGCGGCGGCGGAGAAGACGGAGATGGGTCTGCGACCCTCAAGCTCTCGTCTTGAGGCCATGACGCAGATTGTTGATGAAGCTCGACGGCGAAGCTGGAGGGGTTGATGAAGAGTCTTTGGCGCTAACGCCGGATCAGGTTCGCACAACCTCGACGACCCCCCTACGGGCGCGCCAGAGATGTCGGCGCTGGGATGGTCGCGTCGGCACCTATGGGGCCGGGGCCTCGTGTGTTCGGTAGGAGGCGGAGGCTGCGCGGAGAGCAGATCGAGGCGACGCTGGGATTTTACCCAGCGGGCCGCGATCGTCGCGCAGAAACCCTCTTGCTGCATTGTGTTGTATTTGATCTTGCTCGAGAATGCGAGCAAAGCGGTGGAGTGGTGTGCGAAATCCTCGCGAGAGTAGCTAGTCGCCGAGCCCTCTCGCGAGAATCGCCAATGGTTGGAACCTCTCGTGAGAGTAGCCGATTGTTGAACCCCCCTCGTTGTGCATGGGCCTCCTTTTATAGGGCAAGGGTCACCGACAGTGTCAGCGTGAGGTAGAGGGTAAAAGCGTAAAAGAGGTGGTAGTTGGAGCAGTCTTGAGGAAGCTGACTCTGATGCTTTCTACCTACTTTTGTGAGGGGGACAAGGGCATTAAATGCCCGTCGCCGTCGCCCAAAAGCTCCCGCCATTCGTTTTCTTCCGCCACGGGCGAAGCCACCACCGTGGAGTGCCACCGCATCCTTCATGCAACACAGCCACCCGCCACGCGTCTCTCGAGAAGGCTGGAGGCGACGCGTGGGCGAATGAGCTGGGAGTGCGGCACGAGATAGCTCTCCCGGCAAGCACCTTGCCGGGCCTTGATCTTGCCGGACCGGGGCTTGTCGGACTCTGTGACTTGCCGCCCCGGGTCCTCGCTAAGGGCGCCGCACGGGCGCCGAGGCGTGTCTTCGTGATGTGATCTTGGTCCTCCCGGCGAGCTCCTCTCGCCGGGATCTGCAGGAGTAATGTAGCCTTGAGCCTGGAATGGCCTTCCCGGCAAGCTGCTCTTGCCGGGGTCTTGAGTTTTGGTCTTGCACACTTTGTTCTTGAATGGCTTGGTAGGGAGCCGGAATGGTCTCCGGCAAGCATACGGTGGATCTTGCTGTGGGGAGCTGCGGCTACCCGTGCACAAGTTGGGGTACTGAGGTACCCCTACCTTAGTACACCGACAGTTGCTTCTTCGTGGACCCTTCGTGGGTGGAGCCCTCCGTGGACTCTCGCAGCCGTTACCCTCCGTGGGTTGAAGTCTCCATCAACGTGGAAGTACGATAGCACCACCTATCGGAACCACGAGAAAAATCATTGTGTCTCCAAATTGCGTTTGATCTTCTCCACTTCTCTTTACTACTTGTGCAATTTACTTTCCGCTGCCCATACTCTAGAATTGCATGTGTAGTGTGCTACTTGACTTGTGTGTTATGCAAAATCTGTCAAAATCTGTCCTTGATAAAAGACAGAATTTTTATCTTGTCGAGTAGTCTAATCACCCCCCCTCTAGACACTCTCACCTTCTTCGATCCCTCAATTGGTATCAGAGCTTTGGTCTCCATTGCTTTGGTTTACACACCATTGGACGAAGATGGACGTGTCTACGTTTGGGAGTGTTTGCCATAGAGTGCCTATTCTTAATGGAGTGTCCTATAACTCGTGGAGGATTGAAATGCTTATTATCTTTAAGACGTACAATTTGCAAATATGTTGAGACCCCTATGTGCCTCCATTTGACCCCTTGCACCCTACCATGGATGAAGAGCTTGATTTGCTTCGTAACCTTAGGACTGTAAATCTTATCATTAGAGGGTTACCTGATAACTTGCTTGAGCTCGTTACAAACTTTGAGTGCGCCTATGCTATGTGGAAGTTCTTGGAAGAACTTTATCCGGACTACTCTTTGAGAGGTCTTGATGAAATTCTATACAAGACTATTGAATTTGATATGATGCCCCAATGATCCCAACTTTGATAAATGCTTCTTTGAGCTTCGTGATCTTATGAAAAGAAGGGTGATCCGGTCTTATCAATGTTCTAATTAGAAATGCTCTTGTATTGCATTCCGATGATTATTGTCACATTGACAAAACTAATGCAAGTAGTTATCAAATTGACCTAGGTGTTAATGATGAACAATCTATGGGTCAATATGATGATGAGCATGAGCATGATGATGATTACTCCGATTCGGACACCGAGCTAGACAAGATCATGAAGAGTCTCAATCTTATGGCAAATCGAGAGACTACATGTCCGTGGAAAAGAGTGGATTCTTGATAGTGGATGCACCGACCACATGACCGGAGACAAAGACATGTTTCGAGAGCTTGCAAAGAACGATGGTCCACGCAAGTATGTGACTTTTGGAGACAACTCCAAGGGTAAGGTACTTGGCCTTGGTAAGGTGGCCATATCTCATGATAGCTCTATTCAAAATGTCATGTTTGTAGAATCTCTTGGATACAATTTACTTTCCGTGTCTAGATTAGCTCACTTTGGATTCAATGTGCTATTCACCGAAGTAGATTGCCAAATCTTTCGTCGTGACAATCATAACATGGCGTTTACCGGTATCTGTAGAGGTGATCTATATATTGTTGATTTCACTAAGAAAGCCCAACCTAGAGCTTGCTTCATTGCTAAATGCTCTAAAGGTTGGTTATGGCATAGAAGGCTTGGACATGTTGGTATGCGTAATCTAGACAAGCTGATCAAAGGTGAGCATATTCTTGGCGTTAAAGATGTTTTCTTTGACAAAGATAGACTTTGTAGTGCTTGTCAAGCAGGAAAACAAGTAGGTGTAAGTCATCCCGTGAAGAACATCATGACCACAAGGAGACCGCTTGAGCTTCTTCATATGGATCTCTTGGTCCCAATGCTTACAAAAGCCTTGGTGGTAACTCCTTTGGTCTAGTTATAGTTGATGATTATTCAGATTTACGTGGGTATTTTTCCTTGATGACAAATCGCAGGTTCAGAGAATCTTCAAAACCTTTGCCAAAAAGGCCCAAAATCAATTTGAGGTGAAGATCAAGAAAGTTCAGAGTGACAATGGAACGGAGTTCAAGAAGGCCAATGTAGACTCTTTTCTTGATGAGGAAGGATTCTACATGAGTTCTCGACTCGTACACTCCTCAACAAAATGGAGTTGTTGAGAGGAAGAACCAAACGCTCATAGAGATGGCGAGAACGATGCTTGATGAATACAAGACACGAAGCATTTTTGGGGAAGCGGTCGAGACAGCTTGTCATGCTATCAACAGGCTTTATCTTCATAAGCTCCTCGGCAAGACATCATACGAGCTCCTCACGGTAACAAACCCCAAGTGGGATACTTTCGTGTCTTTGGTTGAAATGCTATATCCTTGATAAGCATCGTCGGTCTAAATTTGCTCCTAAATCTCATGAAGGCTTTTTCCTTGGTTATGGATCAAACTCCCACACCTACCGTGTCTACAATAATTTCACCGAAAGGTTGAAGAGGCGGTAGAGCGTGAAGTTTGATGAATCTAATGGCTCGCAAGTAGAGCAAATGCCTATTGATGTAGGAGACAAGGAGCCATCGGAAGCTATCCAAGATTTATCTATTGGAAAGATCCGTCCCATGGAAGTGAAGGAGAGTACCTCATCTACATATGTGGAGCCCCCTACCTCACGGCGAGATGAACCTCAAGGCAACATGGAGGCCTCCACAAGTGGAACTCACCAAGATGAGGAAGTGCAACAAGAAGATCCACCACAACCTCCTTCTCCACCGCCTCAAGACAACACCAACAACAATGAAGAAGAAGAAGAGGAAGATGAAGATGATGAGGAAGCTCAGCCACAACCTCAACAAAAGCTATCCCGAGTCCGAGCAAGAGTCAAGAAAAATCATCCCGTGGAACAAATGATAAACGACATCAACTCCGGGAGAATTACTCGCTCTAAAACTCGCTTAGCTAACTTTTGTGAGAATTACTCATTTATCTCTAGTATTGAACCTATGAAGGTAGAAGAAGCACTTGAAGACCCGGATTGGGTGAACGCTATGCACGAAGAACTACACAATTTCGAGAGGAACAAGGTATGGACTTTGGTAGAGAATCCCAAGCATGATCAAAACGTCATTGGAACCAAATGGGTGTTTCGGAACAAGCAAGATGAAGATGGACAAGTCATCCGCAACAAGGCTCGTCTCGTAGCTCAAGGTTACACACAAGTCGAAGGTATGGACTATGGTGAGACCTATGCCCCCGTTGCTAGACTTGAGTCCATTCGCATTCTTCTTGCTTATGCCAATCACCATGATATTACTCTCTATCAAATGGATATCAAAAGTGCTTTTCTAAATGGTGAAATTGAGGAGGAAGTATTTGTGAAACAACCTCCTGGATTTGTGAATCCCAAAAAGCCTAATCATGTTTACAAGTTGCACAAAGCTCTTTATGGTCTTAATCAAGCTCCTAGAGCGTGGTATAAATGCTTGACCAAGTTCCTTATTGAAAAAGGCTTTGAAATTGGAAAAATTGATTCTACTCTTTTTACTAAAAGGGTTAATGGAGAACTATTTGTGTGCCAAATCTATGTTGATGATATTATATTTGGTTCAACTAACCCTCATTTTAGTGAAAAGTTTGGGAAGCTAATGTCGGAGAAGTTTGAGATGTCCATGATGAGTGAACTCAAATTCTTCCTTGGGTTGCAAATCAAGCAATCTAAGGAGGGTACCTTTGTCTCACAAACAAAGTACACCAAGGATCTCTTCAAGAAGTTCAACATGCAAGAAAGCAAAGGTATGAGAACCCCCATGCCTACAAGTGGACATAATGACTTGACAAAAGATGGAGAACCCGTTGATCAAAACGTTTACCGATCTATGATTGGTTCTCTACTATATCTTTGTGCTTCTCGTCCTGACATAATGTTGAGTGTATGCATGTGTGCTCGATATCAAGCAGCCCCTAAAGAATGTCATCTTAAAGCTGTTAAAAGGATTGTGAGATATTTGATACACACACCAAACTTTGGCATTTGGTATCCTAAGAGGGCCTCTTTCGACCTTGTTGGCTATTCCGACTCGGACTATGCGGTGTGATGGGGTTGATAGAAAGTCAACTTCGGTATGTGTCAATTCCTTGGTCGATCCCTTGTATCTTGGTCCTCCAAGAAACAAAATTCGATATCATTATCCTTTGCCAAGCGGAATATATTGCTGTTGGTTCGTGTTGTGCTCAATTGCTATGGATGACACAAGCGCTTAGGATTATGGGATACATGTGAGACATGTTCCTTGCTTTGTGACAATGAGAGTGCGATTAAAATTGGACACAATCCGTGCAACACTCTCGAAGCGAAACATATTGAAGTTCGTCACCATTTCATTCGTGATCACATTGCCAAGGGTGACATCAATCTTAAGCATGTTCGATCTTGACAAACAACTCGCTGATATCTTTACAAAACCTCTTGATGAGAAGGTGTTTTGTCGCTTAAGGAGTGAGTTGAACATCATTGATGCTTCAAACTTGGAGTGAGAACTCCATTGATGCATGCAAGGCATGAGCCCACTTGACTAATCCTTGATATTTCTCTTATGATGGTGATCATATGTCTTGGACACGTTTGCCTCCTTGTATTTCATCTAACTCCTTGCAGGTACTTGGATGATCTACATTCCACAAGATTACCACACACTCAAATCATGAGTAATCTTGTCATTGACCAAGTATCTAGCCCTTTGGGATGTTGAGTTCAAGGAACAAAATTCCACATATCCTTTTTGACATCTCATACATCTAGTATTTCACTCTTGTCATCTTGGATATCCTTGAGTATTTCTTGCTTGCCTTACCCATGTAGGAAGATGAACTACACAAGTGGAAATGGCGCTCCAACTTCACATTCAATGAGCACCTACATCAAGTTTACCTACATGAGCAAAGCAACAACAAGCCCAAGGTATATTCTTCACATCTTTAAGGAGCTTTGCTCAAAGTCATGAGTATAAGCAGCTTCATAAGATGTGATCACATCGAATGCTTAATCGAAAAATGGCAACCCCATTTTGAGCTTAAATGATGAGTATGACCTATGATCAAATGTCCTCATTTGACTCCTAAGTCAATATACTCAAACATAGGTGACCTTGTCGCCGACCTTTATCTAGATGAAGTACATATGTTTTGGAGTCTTTCTATTTTCTCTTATGTTCTCTGATTGAGTTTTCAAAAAAACTTCATCTAGGAATCTTTTTCATTTCTATTCTTCTGTCTTTGTGAATATCCTTTCGGCTCGATCAATTCCACGAAAATCATTCACAAATTCATTGCAAATCCTTTGAAACATTCCTCGCAAAGTGAGCTGAATTATTTCAGATCTCCTTGGAATTAAACTCAAGGCGTCACCGATTTAAATATTTTGGTCTAACGAAAAGGATCTACCCTAAGTCCCCGACTTTCGGACCCACCGATCCATCTTAATTCGGTGTCACCGATTTATTTCTTCCAGGATATCATCTTCTGCAGCTCCACTAAATGATTCTCTATGCATGTTCCTTTTTGCCCTGTTGTGATTCTTAAGGATCCCACTTCTTTCTTTCCATCTTCCCTGACCTTCCTAGTTTGCTGTCCTTTTCGGCACTTGATGTCAAAGGGGGAGAAGACTAAGGGGGAGAAGAGAAGATTTAGGGGGAGAAGAAGAGCAATCTTACCTTAAGGGGGAGAGAATCACATCAAAGCTTTGCCGTCATTCACATTGGACATTACAATTGGTGTCATTCTCATTTGGCATCATTCTTTTGATTTTGCTCTTTCCATCAAACCCCTTGATCTGAGAAAACTCAAAGGGAGAGGAATCTTCACAATTGATATCTTATGGAAAGCAAAATCTCTCAGAGTTCATTGAAAATCTTTTAGTTTCGGAGACATGTTTGCTGATTCAAGCTTGTGCTCAATATGAGACACTCTTTATACATGTCATCCCTGGCTTGGTACTCTTGATGTTCTTGCAGTTGGTTGAAGAAATACTCTTGTGTTATCTAACCTTGTTTTCCCAAGTTTATCTCTTCAGGTACAATGCCAAGGAACCTCAACGTAAGTATATGCACCTTGCAGAATGTGCATGATGGTGACTTGCTTGTGAATACTTGTTTGCAAGAAATCACCATGCACATATGCATTATCACTCACTTCTTTTCATCTCCTCTGATGCATATAGCCAAGCTGCATGTAGCACATCTTGCTTTCTCTCTTGTGTGCTTGTGGTAGTCCAAAACCATAATTTATGAAAATCTTGCACACTTGTAGGGGAGCCTGTACTACATGTTTGTCAAAGCTTTGTGATAATTCTGTCTTTCTTTCAATAAGCTTTGATGTCTTGTTTAGTGTGTTGCCATCAATTACCAAAAAGGGGGAGATTGAAAGCACATTTGCTCCCCGGGTGGTTTTGGTAATTAATGACAACATACTTTGTGGTTGGACTAATGCTTTTATCAAGTATGTTTCAGAAATTCAATCACATTGGCATGGCAAAAGGACTAAAGAAGTGGACCCCTCAAAATGCTAAGGCAAGCATTGGCAAAAGCTCAAGACTCCATTTTTGGTTTAGTGATCCAAGATCACATTGAGTCCATAGGAAAAGCCAATACTATTAAAAGGGATGAGGTTATGATGATGATCTGGTTGCTCAAGTGCTTAGTGATACATCTCCTAAACTATCAGCAACTTTCACTGCCATAGACACTCATAAGTAGTCTCGGTCCCACCGATATTCCAAACTCACCACACCGAGATGAACCACCTCAGCCATAAGCCAAACCCTAGTAAACTCGGATTTTCCGATTCGAACTCGGTCTCACGAAACATGAGTTGCCAAGCTTCAGAATCCTTCATCATCAAATCGGTGTCACCGAGATGATGAAGTCGGTCCCACCGAAACTGGCATGCTCTTGTCATTGCACGAATTGGACTCACCGAGACTGTATATTCGGTCCCGCCGAAAATCCCAACGTTCACATAATTTGAACTATCGGTCTCACCGAGTTGTCAACTTCGGTCCCACCGAGATTGCTCAAATGTGTGTAACGGTTGGATTTTGTGTGGAGGCTATTTATACCCCTCCACCCCCTCTTCATTCGTGGAGAGAGGCATCAGAAAGAACTACCACTCCTGCCTTACATTTCTGAGAAGAGAACTACCTACCCTTGTGTTGAGATCAAGTTGCTCCACTCCCACCATATGAAGCTTGATCTCTAGCCTTCCCAAGTTGCTTTCCACTCAATCCTTTCTTCCACCACAGCCAAATCAGTGAGGAGAGTTGAGTGTTGGGGAGATTATCATTTGAAGCACAAGAGCAAGGAGTTCATCATCATCTACAACATCTATTACCTTTTGGAGGGTGGTGCCTCCTAGATTGGTTAGGTGTCGCTTGGGAGCCTCCGTCGTCGATATGTGGAGTTGAACCAAGAAGTTTGTAAGGGCAAGGAGATCGCCTACTTCATGAAGATCTACCCCGAGTAAGGCTAGCCCTCCGTGGGCGTAGGCCATGATGGAATAGACAAGGTTGCTTCTTCGTGGACCCTTCGTGGGTGGAGCCCTCCGTGGACTCTCGCAGCCGTTACCCTCTGTGGGTTGAAGTCTCCATCAACGTGGAAGTACGATAGCACCACCTATCGGAACCACGAGAAAAATCATTGCGTCTCCAAATTGCGTTTGATCTTCTTCACTTCTCTTTACTACTTGTGCAATTTACTTTCCGCTGCCCATACTCTAGAATTGCATGTGTAGTGTGCTACTTGACTTGTGTGTTATGCAAAATCTGCCAAAATCTGTCCTTGATAAAAGACAGAATTTTTATCTTGTCGAGTAGTCTAATCACCCCCCCTCTAGACACTCTCACCTTCTTCGATCCCTCAAAGGTCAATGCCATGATTCTTGGACGTCGAGATACTTCTATCCAACCAAAACTTCCTCTAGATTAGTTTTGATCCAAAAACTTAGGGTTAGGTTTCCGCCGAACTCATCTCGGACCGACCGATTTGGTGAATTCGGTCTCACCAATTTGGCCCAGGCCATTGCACTTGTATTTTTCGGTCTGACCGAAACATACAAATTGGTGTGACCGAGTTCATTTCTCTGTGAAACCCTAGAAATCTAGGAGTCACCGAACTGTGCCTCTGTCTGACCGATTTCACATGTTCAGACTCTAAAAGTTGCTTCGGTGTCACCAAGTTTGACATATGGGTAGCTCCAAAATGATTTCTGTAGAAAACTGACTAAGTTTTTGACTCATTTTTTTGCAAAATGGATGCACTTTGTGATGCTCATCCACTCTATCTCAACCTATCTATTCACAGGGTCAGCTTTTAGTGTCAGCCATGTTAGACAACAGTGACAGCCAGAACAGGTCAGAGGAGCATGTACACCTGAGTGAGGGCACTAGTCCCTCTAACAACAGCTATGATGATGGGAGCAGAAGCACTCATAGCAACCTGCCTAAGGCTACGACCAGGCAAAGGAAGAACAAAACCTCTAACTCAGGAGATAAAGACTTTGTGGCTGATGAGGAGGTCAACTCAAAGAAGAAAGTTGTCAGGAAGGAGTTTGGCACTGAAGCTTCAACCAATCCAGGTCTGAAGAAGAAGGCACCTGGCAGAAGGATTCCTATGTCCAAAGCTAGAGCCTCAACATGGGAAGCAATTGAGCTCACTCTTGAGCCAAAGGAGGCTGCTGAGTGCAAGAAGAGAAAGGAAAGAGTCAAGAAGACCAATGCTAGAGTGACTGGAAAGCCATCGATGATTAGGTCTTCAGATGAAGAGGAGGAGGAAGAGCCAGCTGCACCTCCTCCCAAGACCCAGAAGCTCATGGGGGATGCCATCAAGTCAGAGGTTGCTCCATCAAAGCCCAAGACTGCCCCCAAGGCCATTGCTGCTGCACAAGCTTCTAAGGCAGTAGCACCAAAAAGATCAACAAGAAACATCCCAGCTGCTGAGAAAAACAAGGCTCCGGTGCTTGAAGTTGAAGAAAAAGATGCCCAAGTGCTCAGAAAGTTAAAACCCAAGATACCAGATCATGATGATATACATCTAGTGGTTGAAAACATGAAGTTGAGGAAAGATGCAGGTCTCAGGCTATGGAGACAGACATACCCATATGCCACCAGCAGGAGGACTGCTGTAGATTATAGGTTCCACACCAAGGAGCAGTTGGACTTCTATGATACAGTGCTCTTGGACAAGAAGACCATTGTTAGTGACATGAGATGGGTTGATTGGGAGTACATTGACAACAATGCTGACTATTTCCCAAGAGTTCATGACAGCTTCAGACTGACTGGATTTGATAAGTTTGTTGGTCGGAATCTCGCTAAATGGAATGATGAGATGGTGATGTAGTTCTACTCCACTTCACATTTCTACCCAGATGGTAAACTTGTCTGGATGACTGAGGTTACAAGGTACCAATCTTCTGTTGCTGAGTGGGCCCAGCTTATCAATGCTCCTGAAGAACAAGAAGATGACATAGATGTATATGCCAAGCCCAGGAAAGGACACAACTCCATGGCACACATGTACAAGGAGATTCCTGATGCTTCCTTGGAGACTCACAAATATGGCTCAGTATATTATCTGCTATCTGGGCTGCCCACCATCAACACTATTATAAGGCACACATTGTTGCCCAAGTCTGGAGATGACTGGATGATCAGAGAGCATTCAATTAATTTGCTGCATATGTTTGATGTGCCAGAGAAGTTCAAGGTGATGACCATGATAGTTGAGATAGTTAAGAGGACTATTGCTGATCAGAAGATATCATGTGGCTATCCTCCACATATTCAGATGCTCATCAACTCTAAGATGGGCAAAGGCATATATCTTTTGGACAAGGAGCACCTCCCCTGTTGCCTAAGTTTGAGGACAATGAGGTTGTCATGGATCCTTCACATCCAACATCGGTAGAGGCTCAGGAGAAGAGGGAAAAAGCAAAGGCAGAGAAGGTAGCACAAACTTCACAAGCTCTAGATGCTTCAGCTGTACACCTCAAGACCAAGCAGGATCAGCTCAGCTATCTGCTTGAGGCCAATATGAGAATTGGGAAAGGATTGGCAACCCTGACTCAAAATCAAGAGAGTCTTGAGAGGATCATCAAGACAAAGTTTTATGATCTAGACTTGAAGGTCACAGAGATCCATACTACAGTGGAGCAACTCCAAGAAGAAGCTGAAGGGAGAAGAGGTAGAGCTACCACTGAAGTTTTTCAGAGAGTGCCAAGGGCACAAAGGTCTGCAGCTATGCCAGCCGGTGACACTAGGGCTACTACTTCAGCACCAGCATCTACAGCCTTAGTTGCTCCTCCAGTTGCAACTCCACCAGCTCCACAGACCTCTTCAGATGCGTTTGTTGCAGGACTCTTCTCCATGCCACCTTTGCACACCGGAGCTCCCGGAGATAGTTCTTAGAGAGCCGCACATCACTATGCATTTTCAAGCTTTTTGGTAACTTATTGCCAAAGGGGGAGAGTGTATAGAACATAGGCTTCGAGAGAGAGTGTGTATTGCTTCTTTTGCCTCTCTTGCTACTTGTTTGCTTGCTTGTTTGGTTGATACTCTATTTGTTCTTCTGTGTGAGATACTCGTATGATCATATGTTTGATCATATTATGCTTTAATGTGTGTGCTTGAATGATGATATTCTATCTCTTATGTATGACCATTCGTGTCTTGCCTTGGTGATGAGTGCATATTTTATATTCTATCATTTTGAGCGCCCCACCAAGATGTATGTGACATGGAAGTGTGGCCCATGATCCTAATCGATTCTGTATTTGCATTCAAAAGCAAATTTTAAATAATGCACAAATTTAGGGGGAGCTCTTGCTTATCACATACTTCTCAAAGAGACGATGTACTTCACTTATGTTATCATGTATCGAAGCTTTGATCTATATGTTGTCATCAATTACCAAAAGGGGGGAGATTGAAAGTGAAACTAATCATTGGGTGGTTTTGGTAATACATAACAACATATAGCTCATTGAATTAATATCCATTCAAGATTAATGTTTCAGGAAGTTCACTGCTTGGTATGGCATGGGCTAGAATGTGGCCCCTAAAAATGCTAAGGACACATATTGGCAAAAGCTCAAGACTCTTCATTTTCATTTTAGTGATCCAAGATCACATTCAGTCCATAGGAAAAGCTAATACTATTAAAAGGGGATGAGGTGTTGCTTAATGGCTTGTGTCGGTGTCAAAACCGGCGGATCTCGGGTAGGGGGTCCCGAACTGTGCGTCTAGGCGGATGGTAACAGGAGACAAGGGACACGATGTTTTTACCGAGGTTCGGGCCCTCTCGATGGAGATAAAACCCTACTCCTTCTTGATTAATATTGATGATGTGGGTAGTACAAGAGTAGATCTACCACGATATCAGAGAGGCTAAACCCTAGAAGCTAGCCTATGGTATGATTGTTGTTCCTCCTACGGACTAAAACCCTCCGGTTTATATAGGCACCGAAGAGGGTTAGGGTTACACAAAGCCGGTTACAATGGTAGGAGATCTACATATCCGTATCGCCAAGCTTGCCTTCCACGCCAAGGAAAGTCCCATCCGGACATGGGACAAAGTCTTCAATCTTGTATCTTCATAGTCTAGGAGTCCGGCCAAAGGTGATAGTTTGGGTATCCGGACACCCCCTAATCCAGGACTCCCTCAGTAGCCCCTGAACCAGGCGTCAATGACGACGAGTCCGGCGCGCATGTTGTCTTCGACTTTGCAAGGCGGGTTCCTCCTCCGAATACTTCATAGAAGATTTTGAACACAAGGGTAGTGTCCGGCTCTGCAAAATAAGTTCCACATACCACCGTAGAGAGAATAATATTTACACAAATTCAATCTGCTGATGTATTCCGTGGCATGACATCACACCACAGCCAAGCCTTTATTCGATTCGTTTTTACTGTCACACCTCAGCGCGTTTAGCGAGGCGGTTTCCTTGGCACGTCTTATCAAAGCAGAGATCGTGTCCCCTTATTCCGGGATACTCATTAATACGGGCACGGGTAACCCAGTCGTGCCCGTTGGCACGTCTCCTCTATCGAAGGCGAGTCCCGAACGGTCACGGGGAAGGCTCTTGGTATTCAACCTCTTTATAAAGAGACCAAGGCTCCACTCCTTTCTTTTAATCTCAATCAAATCCGCCCCTCGCCTCGAGTTCCAACACCCAAAGCTCCAGATTCAGGCGCTTCGGACCTTCGATGATGTCCGGCTCCGACCTGCAAGGCCGGTGGATGCCTTCCTCCGTCACGGAAGAAGACGTGCTAAAGCTAAGAGATGCCAGGTATCTAACCGGCACAATTTCGCATAGATTGCCTGCCCAAGGGCAGGTTATTCCCACTCCCAAGCCTTGTGAAAGCGTGGTGTTCGCGTCTCACTTCCTTTGGGGGCTAGGCTTCCCGACGAACCCCTTCGTGAGGGGGCTCATGTTTTATTATGGGTTGGAATTTCACGACTTGGATCCGGAGTCCATCCTCCACATCTCGTCGTTCATTGTCGTATGCGAAGCCTTCCTCCGCATTACCCGTCACTTCGGATTGTGGCTCACGACCTTCAAAGTAGAGCCGAAGATGATCAAGGGGCAGCAGGCCGAGTGCGGAGGGGCTGTTATAAGCAGGAATGCTGATGCTCCGTGGCCCGAGGGTTTTATATCACAGCTCCCAGGGGCACCAAATAGGTGGCGCCACCTAGCTTTCGCTCGGGTCCTCCGCCGCGGCTGGCATCATGGGTCAATAAAGAACTTGACTGGGGGCCGTCCAAGGACGTGCCCTTGTTGCAGGGCTGCATTCAAGACCTCCTTGAGAGAGAGATCACTCTGGTCGTAGTAGCGCGGGTCATGCTAACTCGTTGTACCCTGCCCTGCAAACATCGCCCCCTCCGCCTGTGGGAATTTAACCCAGAGGGACCACGAGCTCTCCAACATTTTATGGGCGCAACGCCCGTGGAGATGTATAAGCTTTTCTTCGGATCACAAGCGATGTGTCCGGACTTGACCGAGGACGCAGGTCTGAGCTACAATCGCCCGGATACTCAAGTAAGTAGCCCTGTACCCGGACACGCTATCCCATATTTATCATGAATTTGCCCTCAAAGGAGTTGTCCCTTGAATAGGAGTGGATAGCGAAAGCAAAGTTAATCAGGTGTTCGGCCCCCCTCCCTGAGACCACGACGGATCCCGTGTTTACTAGGATGCTGGAGGTTGCGCCTTCGGAAGAAGGTGAAGGAGGGAACAAGGAAGCTACCGCCTCCGCGAAGGAGGCTGTCAGGAAAGGAGGGATCGAGAATCCCTCCATCCAAGGGAAGAAGAGGACCGCCTCTAAAGACCCGGAGACCATGGTCTCAAAGCGGGGGAAGAAATCTTCGTCAGAGGGTCCTGCGCCGAGAGATGCCTCCGCCGCATTGTGCCCCCAAGGGGATCAACCCTCCACCGAGCCGTGACTAAAAAGGGGAGTTTAATATAAAGGATATCCCTGCCTTATTTCTGATGAAGATAACCGAAATTTTACCTTGTAGCTTGGATCTCAGCCCTTCTCGGCAGAGCTCATCTTCGGGGGATCTTCGTCCGAAGATGATAGAGAGCGAAACGCCTCCCCCTGTCGTACCGTCTTGCGAGGCGGACGACCCTGAGGTGTCGTCGCGGAGGGTTTCTCCGAGTCCAGCGGGGCCGGAAGGCAGTCGTATGTCCACCCAAAGCTGTAACGCCCCGGATCCGATGCGCCAGGTGTCCGTCAGTTATTCGCCTTCGTTGCCATGTCATTTGCTTGCATGTTGCATTTGCCATGTCATCATATGCATTTCATATCATGTCATCATGTGCATTTCATTTTGCATACGTGTTCGTCTCATGCATCCGAGCCTTTTCCCCGTTGTCCGTTTTGCAATCCGGCACTCCTATGTCATCCGGCGTTCCCCTTTTGTCTTCTGTTGTGAGCGGGTGTTAAACTTTCTCGGAATGGCCTGAGGTTTGCCAAGCGGCCTTGGTACAGCACTGGTAGACCGCCTGTCAAGTTTCGTGTCATTTGGAGGTCGTTCGATACTCCAACGGTTAACCGGGTAACTGCAAAGCCTCTTTTGTTTGCAGCCCAACACCCCTTCCAAAGTGGCCCAAAACCCATCTAACTCCCCTCCATGCTCTCGGTCGTTCGATCACGATCGCGTGGCCGAAAACCGCACCTCATTTGGACTCTCCTAGCTCCCTCTACCTATAAAACTAGACCTCCCACCAAATTTTTCGCGCAGATCAAACCCTAGCCTCTTCCCCTGCGCGCCGCCGGACATGTCCGGACGGAGCCGGACACGTCCGCTGGCCACCTCACTCCGGCCAACCACAGGCCGCCATGTCGCCTCGCCGCCGCTCTCCTCCAACCCCTGCGCGCCACCTGTCCGCCGCCCGTCCCACGCGCCGCTGGGCATGGGGCTCGAGGTCAGCCCGGGCCTGCGCGCCCGCCACGCCCGCGCCCGCGCGCTCCGCCAGCGGCCGCCGTAGCCGCCGCCCGCCAGCGCCCGCCGCTGCCGAGCCCCTTCCTCGCCGCGAGCCCGCTCTGCCGCCGCCTGCGCCTCGCGCCGCCGCCGGACCCGCCGCCTCTGCCGCTCCGCGCCCCGCCCGGCTTCATGACGCAGCCCGCTCCGCGCCCGGCGAGCTTCGCGGCGCCCGCCTCCACCGTCCCTGCCCGCCGCGCGACCCGCCCGCTCGTTGCCTCGCGGCGGCGCCGCGCCGCCTCCCTCACCTCCGGCCACAGATCCGACGGGATCCGGCGACCCCCGCCCGGATCCGGCTTCCCCCACCTCCGGCCCCCTCTCCCCGCAGCTCCGGCGTCGTCCCCGTCAACTCCGGCGAGAACTCCGGCGAGATCCGCCGCCGCATCGAAAACCGTGCAGAACCGAGGTCGACCCCGTAATCCACTAAGTCCCTGAGTTTCTCATCTAATCATGCCATGTTCATCGCATCACATCTCTGCATCCGTAGCTCCGTTTTGCGCGTGTAATATGTCAAATTGTTCGTCTCGACGAGTAGATCATTTCATTCCATTGCATGATTTTCATTTGAGTTCATCTTGATGCCCGAAATGCTGTTGGAAGAGTGCATGTTGATGTTAATCTGCTGAAACTGTTATAACTTGCTCTTTTATCATTTTTGCCATGATTGATGTGTGCATCCTATGAGGTTGAGCTCTACATGAATGTTGATCTATTCCATGCCATCTTTCCAGGGGTGTATGCCATGTATTTTTGTGAGTTGTGTGCTGAGTGTATCAAGCTTGTTAAGTAGGGTAGTTGATGTTGCTGTTTTCTTGACAGATTCTGTAATTTTGTGATGCCATGTTAAAATGCTTCTACTTATCATTCTATGCATAATCTGGAGATGCTCTATAAACATGTTTTGATCTACATGTCATGCTCTATCCATTCATGCCCTTGGTTGCAATTATAGCCTGATGGAACATGTTCATTTCTTGCTCCAAAGTTGCTTGAAAATGTTTCTGTCAGCCTGTTAACATTAAGTTCACTTGTTCCCATGTGTTTTCCTAGTGATCCATGCACCCTATGACCTTGCTCTTGCCATGCTTAGCTTCATAAACATGCCTTCTTACTGTTGGTTGCCTTGCCATGCCATTTATTGCTCTGTGATGAGTGGTTCAAGCTCACGAACATGCCTACTTATTGTTGTTCCTGCCATGTATGAATCTGTAATATAACTTGTCATGTTTACATGGGTGCCATCATATTTTCTGATCCTTTTTGGCTCATGGTCAGTAAAGGTCTTTTGATCTATGCAATTAGTAGATTCATGCCATGCCTTTGTTTGCCATGATGAGTTCCTGTAACATGTTGTTTGATAGCTCTAAACATTGCAACCTGATGTTATTTCTGCTAAAGTCTGAAACTGTTATTATTTGCAATATCTCCATGTCATTTTGAGCATGTTCTAGTTGTTTCTGGAGATAGCTCAGTGTTCATGTTTTGTTATGCTTTACCTGTACTTCATGCCCATGCCTTTCGTTATTATGCTGGGGTGCTGTAGCTTGTTGTTTTGATGCTTGTAAGATGCCTAGTTCTTTGTTATGGATGATTGTTGCTATGACTTGTATAGTGTGCATGTGTTGAACCGTTGCTCCGTTTTGAGTGTGCTCTATATGTAACTTGCTTGTTTTTGCATGTAGCTTCATATTATCATGTTGCATCCTTGTTTTGAGGTGTTTGCTTGATGTTTGTATGCATTTTGCATCAATGCCATGTTTAACTTGTTTTGCTCATATCTTCTAGGCCGTAGCTCCGAATCTAATGAACTTTATGTGTAACTTGACTAGAATTTCGTGTAGATCATCTTGGTGCATCTTAACTTGCTGTTTAACAACTTGAACATAAGGTTTATTCAGTTCTGGACCAATTTCGAAAATTGCATATGAGGACTTACCGGAATTGTTATATGTTGTTTCCGGCCTCATTTAAACTTGCCTTGATGTGTGCTCTTGTTTGCATCATCTTTTGCCATGAGTAGCTTCATCTAGTTTTGTCATGCATCATGCTTGTTGTGCATCGTGTCTTGTTCATGTGTGATGTGTTTACTATGTTGTGTGCTTCTTCTATTAGTTCCTGTTTCGTTGCGATCGTGAGGATTCGTTCGTCTACGGTTGGTTCGGCTTTATCCCCTCATCTTCTTCATGGACTCGTTTCTTCTTCCTTGCGGGATTTCAGGCAAGATGACCATACCCTCGAAATCACTACTATCTTTGCTATGCTAGTTTGCTCGCTCTTTTGCTATGCCAATGCTACGATGCCTACCATTTGCTTGTCAGCCTCCCAAATTTCCAAGAACCTCTAACCTTTGACACCATTCCGAGCAAACCATTGATTGGCTATGTTACCGCTTTGCTCAGCCCCTCTTATAGCGTTGCTAGCTGCAGGTGAAGTTGAAGATTGCTCCATGGTGGACAGTGTTTTGTTGGGATATCACAATATCTCTTATATTATTAATGCATCTATATATTTGGTAAAGGGTGGAAGGCTCGGCCTTATGCCCGGTGTTTTGTTCCACTCTTGCCACCCTAGTTTCCGTCATACCGGTGTTATGTTCCCGGATTTTGCGTTCCTTACGCGGTCGGGTGATTTATGGGACCCCCCTGACAGTTCGCTTTCAATAAAACTTGTCCAGCAAGGCCCAACCTTGGTTTTACCATTTGCCTCACCTAGCCCTTTTTCCCTTGGGTTTCCGGAGCCCAAGGGTCATCTTTGTTTACCCCCCCCCCCGGGCCAGTGCTCGTTGTGAGTGTTGGTCCAAACCGTCAACCGCCGGGGGCCACCAGGGGCAACTCTGGGCTGGCCTACCGGAAGTTTGGACAATCCGGTGTGCCCTGAGAACGAGATATGTGCAGCTCCTATCAGGATTTGTCGGCACATTGGGTGCTTTGCTGGTCTTGTTTTACCATTGTCGAAATGTCTTGATGTACGGGATACCGAGTCTGATCGGAGTGTCTCGGGTGAAGGTCTATTCGCCGTTGATCGCGAGAGCTTGTCATGGGCTAAGTTGGGACACCCTGCAGGTATAAACTTTCGAGAGCCGTGCCGCGGTTATGTGGCAGATGGGAATTTGTTAATGTCGGTTGTAGAAAACCCGAAGTTGACCTTGATTAAAATACATCAACCGTGTGTGTAACCGTGATGGTCTCTTTCCGTGAGTCCGGGAAGTGAACACGATGTTGGAGTTATGCTTGACGTAGGTTGCTATAGGATCACTTCTTGATCATACTTTTATCGACCGTGCTTTGCCTTCTCTTCTCGCTCCCATTTGCGTATGTTAGCCACCATATATATTAGTCGCTTGCTGCAGCTCCACCTCATGCCTTTACCTTACCCATAAGCTTAAATAGTCTTGATCTCGCGGGTGCGAGATTGCTGAGTCCCCGTGGCTCACAGATACTTCAAAACCAGTTTGCGGTGCCTATGTTACCGGCGGTGGCGCATCCGAGCTCAAGGTGGAGCTCAATGAAGATCTTGTTCATTGTGTTGTTTCGTTTGATTGATCGAGAGTGGAGCCCGGTTGGGGTCGATCGGGGACCTTTATGCATTTGTGGTTCTTCTTTTATTTTGGTTCCGTAGTCGGACCTTGATTGTATCTGGATGATGTAATGCTTTATTCAGGTAATTGTGTGAAGTGGCGATTGTAAGCCAACTATGTATCTTTTTCCCTTATGTATTACTTGGGTTGTGTGAAGATTACCTCACTTGCGACATTGCTTTCAATGCGGTTATGCCTCTAAGTCGTGCTTCGACACGTGGGAGATATAGCCGCATCGAGGGTGTTACAAAAGCCCTCCGCGTCCGGCCTTCGAAAAAGTCCATCGGACTAGTCCGGCACCACCTGGTGTATGGTCGGAGGAGCTGAAGGATCTGCTTGGGCAAGCGTATATCTCAGAAGATCACCGTGCGTTAATGAGTACGGTGATTGAAAGGATTTCATCCGCTGAGAGCGGTTTGCACGAAGCCGTCAGAAGTTTACTGACAGGTTTTGAGGTACACAAAATGATGTACCTTCCGACAGTTCCGCATATAAAATGTGTTGTGTAGGTAGTAGCCCCTGAGGCTCGGTGTGTTGTCAAAAAATGACAGTGCACCGAGGATCACAATCCCAGGTATAATATGTCGCCCTTCCTATGTAGGTGGCGAAGGGTCCAGTGGCTAGCCGGACTGATGAATTTGCTGAACTAAAGCGGCAAATTGACGTGGTGGACGCGGACATCGCGCTTGTCAATAAGCGACTTGACGAGTCACAAGGTATGCAATTTCTCCGCGGACACCTGGTAAGGGAGGTTGATGCCCGTGCCTTACAACATGTATGCTTGATGTAGATGGTGCCACTGCCATGGAGAACCTTCGGGCGGAGCTCGCCCGAGCCAAGGAGCAGGCCAGAAAGAGTGATGTGTCTGCCTTAAAGGCGGCCGAAGAGCTAAAAGCCGAACAGGCTGCTCACTTCCGAAGCAAGAAGGAAATGGCCGAGATGGCCGTGAAGTTGAAGAATGCTGCCGACCGCTGCAAGGTTCTTGACAAAGAAGACTGAGCGGTACAAGAGGACCTGAAGAAGGCCACTATCGAGGCCAAGGATGCTCGCTCTGCGATGAGAACTATGAAGGAGGAGCTGCATCAGGCCGGAGATATCGTGGCTGGAAAGCCCTTTCTGCTGTGGAGGAAATTCGTGGATCCTAAATATGCTCAGTTGGGTCAGCTGTGGAGTGCGGAGGATGCTTATCTGGACTTGGTGGCAAGTGCCGCGGACGCGGCCGAACACTTCCGAGATCAAAAGGATCACAAAATGGAAAAGGTTTTTTGGTCGCAGTTCCATATGTAGAGCGCCCACTTCCATTAACCGATCACTTGGCTGAATGGGCGGAGCTGAATAGGTTATCAGGACTTGCCATGAAGGATGTCGTTAGTCTTTTATGGCCGAAAAGGCCCGAGCCGAAGAGCTATTTTGGCTTGGTGCAGCAGTTCCTTGGTGCGGTGCCGCATATCAATGCGATGAGGAGGTCGGCATGCATAGAGGGTGCGCGGATGGCTCTTGCCCGTGTCAGGACATACTGGGCGGAGATGAAGGCCACCGATGTTGCATCCCAAGATTCAGATGGAAGCCGAGTACCTGTCAAGCACTATTTTCAGGAAGTTCTGCAGGGCGCTCGTTTAATAGAGACGCATTGCTCAAAGGATATTATGTTCGAATAACATGTATGTATTATTGTGAAACAATGTTTCGATGAAATATAAAAGCTTTTTATACTTGTGCCTTCAAGAATTGAAATACCTCATGTGCGGTCGATAATGTATATGTGTATATAACCTGAAAGATGGGAGTCTTGACTTATTTACGCATATAATGCGGGGTGTTTATGAAGCGCATTTTCACACTTGATCCAACGTCTTGGTCCTATAAAGGAGGTGATAGCATGGCAAACTAGGCAACCGGACTATAATGCTTTATCACTTTCACTTAGCCATAGAAGTTTGACAGTGGGGCTACTATATAGCCCCTAGGGGCACCACGCTCGCCTGAATTCGGGGCGCGTATGTGCCTGATCGGGAAACGGCCCTTCGTTAATGCGGAGGAATTCTAAAGATTCCGACGGGTCGTCGAGTGGTTGACCAGTCTCATGCTATATCATGACATTTAGTTTTCAGCTTTCTCTACTGAGGTGCTCGCCTGGACGAACCGGGGCACAATCGCAGTAGTTCTCCCAGTGCCGCGTTAGCCGATAGAGCGGAACGTAAGGCAGCAAAACACAGGAGCCGAGCAAACCCAACATTTGACCAAAGACATGATTCGGGGCTGATGCATATATGGCCTAACTCTAGACGCCAAACACTCCCTAAGGTATTCGGTCTTTATGAAAACGGGCCGAACAACGCCCTTGGTAATAAACCCCTGGTGTCCAGGTACGTGCAAAATTCTGACGTGGCCCATGCCAAAATGCCAGCCTCCTCCTCGGTTATAGCAAGAAATCAGGGGATGTGTATCAACAAGAGACAGTAAAAAAGGTTTACGCAGGGTCTTAATCTGAAAAGAATCCTTGTCACGGGTCCCTACTGCACGCTACGCCTGTGTCTCCGTTGTGCCGTATCCTGGACGGGTGTAGCACGGTGTTCATCTATAAAAGAGAGGAACTTAGTTGAAAAAGATCATGCGAAAGTGTACGTTATGTTAAATAAACAAAGTACGATTCAAAAAAATGAGTAAAATTGAGCTTTATTGTCTCTTGTTGTACATGCGCGGAGCCCCTTGTACAGGGGTATGCGGCTAGTAAGCCCTTGTATGTTTACGCCGGACTCGTCTAGCCGTGTCCGGGGTCTGAACGACCTATTTAGGTGCTTTGATTGTTGAAGCCGGTTTAGTGTGTGGCTATCAAGGCAGTCACACAATCTTCCGCGCTCGAGGAACACTCGGTATTTCCCTTTAAGGAGATAATGCCTCGCGGACCGGGCATTTTTAGTGTAAGGGATGCATAATGCGGTATTGCGTTAAAGCGGGCGAAAGCTTCGCGTCCCCGTAGTGCGTGGTAGCTACTTGTGAATGGGGTGAGGTGGAAGGTTAACTTTTTGCGGTGGAAGTTGTCGGGTGAGCCGAACACAACTTCTAGCAGTAGAGAGCCCGTACAATGGGCATATGGGCCTGCCATTACCCCTTGAAAGGAAGTGTTGCTATGGCGAATTTTGGTTGGGTCTATCCACATTTTGCGGAATGTGTCCTGATATAGCAGGTTTAGATCACTGCCGCCGTCCATTAGGACTTGTGTAAATTGGAGTCCGTCGATTATCGGATCTAATATCAAGGCAGTCCATCCTGCATTTCGGATACTTCTAGAGTAGTCCTGATGGTCGAAGGTGATTGGTTTTAACAACCAGTGGCGGGACTCCTTTGGGATAGGCCGCATGGTGTGTATCTCTATTGGCGCCATTTTTTTTCCCTTTTATCACGTAAAGTGAGTTTACCATTTTGACTTCTTGTGGGAAATTCTTTTGTTTTCCGGTGCTTTGCTTGTGGGGTTCGTCATCGTCCTCGCTTGATATGTCGAGCCCCTTGTGTTCGGCGTTGAGTTTGCCGGACTGCTTGAAGACCCAACAATATCTGTGGGTATGGTTTGCAGGCTTCCCGGAAGTACTGTGGATTTGGCATATCTTGTCCAAGATTTTGTTTAAGTTAGATAGCTCGTCCATGTTATCCTTAAGGGGCAGTTTTTTATGATTCTGCAGTGAGCTTTTGAATCCGGCGTTGACTGCCGTGCTCTTCGGGCTGTTTCCCTTGGTCCGGCGCTGGTCCTTGCTGCGTCGCGGTTTCCCATTTCCATCCCTGACTTCGGATGTACTTGGGTCGCTGGTGCTGCATCTTGCCAGCCAGCTATCCTCTCCCGCGCAAAAGTGGGTCATGAGGCTTGTTAATGCGGCCATTGTTCTTGGCTTTTCTTGGCCGAGGTGTCTGGCGAGCCATTCGTCTCGGACATTGTGTTTGAAAGCTGCTAAGGCTTCGGCGTCCGGACAGTCGACTATTTGGTTCTTTTTAGTAAGGAATCTGTTCCAGAATTTTTGGGCTAACTCTCCGGGTTGTTGAGTTATATGACTTAAATCGTCTGCATCCGGAGGTCGGACATAGGTCCTTTGAAAATTTGCCCGAAAAGCATCCTCGAGCTCTTCCCAACTTCCAATGGTGTTTTCGGGGAGGCTTTTGAGCCAATGCCGGGCTGGCCCTTTGAGCTTGAGGGGTAAGTATTTTATGGCGTGGAGGTCATCTCCTCTAGCCATGTGTATGTGGAGGATGTAATCCTCGATCCAGACTCCAGGGTCTGTTGTTCCGTCGTATGCCTCTATGTTTATAGGCTTGAATCCCGCTGGAAATTCATAATCCAGAACCTCATCGGTGAAACATAGAGGGTGTGCGGAACCCCTATATTTAGGTGTACCATAATATTCGGATACTTGATGTGTTGCATTGCTTACTAGAGCTTGCTTTCTTGGCCCATAGATAGATCTAACTGGGCCATCTTTTTGATGCGAATCCGTGTGCGGATCGCGTGCCGGCTTGTGTGCGGCGCTGTTTGCCGCTCTATGTTTGCCATGGGGTCATCTATCCGACCGGGTGGTCTCTTCGTTCTTTGATTGCGGGGGCTCTACGGCCTCCTCATCAAATTCGGGAAGTAGTTTTCGCTTCGGGTAGCTCTTTGTTCAGCGACTATCGCTGTATTTGTCTGCGGTGTTGAGTACTTTTCTCCATCTTATTCTGAGAGCATCTTCCGCTGTTTTGAGCTTCTGCTTCTGCTTTTTCAGGCTAGGCATAGTGGCGACGAGCCTTTTGTGGAGGTTCTTCTGCTCTAGCAACTTGTCCGGCGTGAGATCATCCGCACTGTTATCTTCGCCGGGGACGGGTTGTTTATCCAGATTGTCCTGTTCGGACGGTTGCTCGATAGCATGTTCGTCGTCCACCGGTTCGCCCTGCTCTATGGCTGGGTCTTTGTCGAGGCGGGACTTTGAGCGGCGCTTACGTCGCCGTTTTGACTGCTTTTCGAGGGAATAATACCTCGTGGCGTCCCGTTGTTCCTCGTCGTCGCTTCCTTTAGGTGTGTCCACCATGTATACATCGTGAGATGAGGTGGCTGTCCAGTGCCCTATAGGTGCTGGTTCATGTTTGTCTCCTATATCGTCGTCCGTACCGTCGATGTCTTCGGAGTCGAAGTCGAGCACGTCGTTTAAACTTTCGACCGTGGCTACAAAGTGGGTGGTGGGTGGGAGTCAAATTTCTTTGTCGTCCACATCCCAACCTTGCTGACCATAGTTCGGCCAGGGCTCTCCTGATAGAGAGAGAGATACTTTAGTGAATTCAGGATGTCACCAAAGGGCGAGTGCCGAAAGATGTCTGTGGTGGTGAACTCCATGATCGGCGCCCAATCGGATTCGATGGGAGGGGCGCGGAAGGTTCGAAGTCCGGCACTTTGGAGTCCTGAGCTTCGCAAAGGACAGGGTTGGTGTTCGGCTCAATCGCTATAGAGATCGCAGCCCCCGAGGCGGTGTCTAGCCACCCGTCTCGATCGGCGTAGTCGGCTCCGAGCTAAGGGTCAGAGCGGACACTTGTGCGGCCCCCAGGGCACTGTTCGGCGGCAGAGCTAGATCATGCCCATCGTGACAGTGCGGCGCGCTTGGCTGTGGCCCGAACCCGTCAAAGATCAAGTCTCCGCGGACATCAGCCGTATAGTTCAAACTTCCAAATCTGACCTGATGGCCAGGGGCGTAGCTTTCAATCTACTCCAGATGGCCAAGTGAATTGGCCCGCAGTGCAAAGCTGCCGAATACGAAGATCTGTCCGGGGAGAAAAGTCTCACCCTGGACCGCATTGTTGTTGATGATCGGAGGAGCCATTGGGCCTAAAGATGACGACACAGAGGAACTCTCAATGAAAGCACCAATGTCGGTGTCAAAACCGGCGGATCTTGGGTAGGGGGTCCCGAACTGTGCGTCTAGGCGGATGGTAACAGGAGACAAGGGACACGATGTTTTTACCCAGGTTCGGGCCCTCTTGATGGAGGTAAAACCCTACTCCTGCTTGATTAATATTGATGTTATGGGTAGTACAAGAGTAGATCTACCACGAGATCAGAGAGGCTAAACCCTAGAAGCTAGTCTATGGTATGATTGTTGTTCGTCCTACGGACTAAAACCCTCCGGTTTATATAGGCACCGAAGAGGGTTAGGGTTACACAGAGTCGGTTACAATGGTAGGAGATCTACATATCCGTATCGCCAAGCTTGCCTTCCACGCCAAGGAAAGTCCCATCCGGACACGGGACGAAGTCTTCAATCTTGTATCTTCATAGTCCAGGAGTCCGGCCAAAGGTGATAGTTCGGCTATCCGGACACCCCCTAATCCAGGACTCCCTCGGCTTGCTTGCTCAAAATGCTTAGTGATATGCTCCAAAAGCCCTGAACCACATTTACATTTCCACATATGTCCTAAACGTAAAGTCAAACTCGGCCCCACCAATTTGATCGATCCGGCACCACCGAGTTCACTTGACATAGCCATAGCCAGAAGCCCTAATCAGTTAGGTCTCACCAATAGGGATCTCGGTCTCATCGAGATTGGATTGCAAAATCTCTCTATTTCCCTTCGTAATCTTTCGGTCTCACCGAGATGAGCGATCGGTCCCACCAAGTTTGAAATGCAGACTCTCTATTTCCTTTTTCAAAACGTTTCGATCTCACTGAAATGAGCAATCGGTCCCACCGAGTTTGCTTGGCCAAGTCTCTGTTTGCTTATCACTGAAATCGGTCTCACCAAGTTCATGTGATCGGTCTCTGATATGAGGTTTTGCCCTAACCCTAGCACATCAGTCCCACCGAGTTGATATTGTCGGTCCCACCAAAAAGCCTAATGTTGACATTTTGAACCATATCGGTCTGACCGAGTTTCACTATTCGTTCCCACCAAGTTTGGTAAATTGTGTGTAACGGCTAGATTTCGTGTGGAGGCTATATATACCCCTCCACCCCCCCCCCCTTCTCCATTTGATAGAGAGCCATCAGATCGTGCCTACACTTCCACTACTCATTTTCTGAGAGAGAACCACCTACTCATGTGTTGAGACCAAGACATTCCAATCCTACGATGATGTCACGCCCAAGATGCGACCCTGTCCTAAAGGAACTCGAAGGTCCCACCAAGGATAGAAGCGCATCTTGAAGACGCTTTTGCAAGGTGGATATCATTACATCAACATTACATAATAGTGGGGATACATCCAATACATACAATGTCACAAGAATACACAATGCAACATACAAGAACAACATCCGACTATGGATGAATCATAAACAGAAACTCAAACAGAATCCACCCTGCTAGCCAAGGCTGCCGACCTGGAACCTATCCCCTGATCGAAGAAGCAGAAGAAGAACTCCAAAACAAGCAACATCGCTCTCGCGTCATGATCATCGCATAACCTGCACCTGCAACTGTTGGTGTAGTAATCTATGAGCCACGAGGACTCAGCAATCCCATTACCATGGGTATCAAGACTAGCAAAGCTTAATGGGAAAGGAAGGGGTAAGTGGTGAGGTTGCAGCAGCGACTAAGCATGATGTGCTGGCTAACATACGCAAATGAGAGCGAGAAGAGAAGCAAAGGAACGGTCGTGAAGCTAGCAATGATCAAGAGGCTATCCTAAACACCTACTTACGTCAAACATAACCCAGAAACTGTGTTCACTTCCGGACTCCGAGAAGAGACCATCACGGCTACACACGCGGTTGATGCGTTTTAATTCGGATCGGTGTCAAGTTATCTACAACGGACATTAACAAATTCCCATCGCCACATAACCGCGGGCACGGCTCTCGAAAGTTTATACCTGTAGGGGTGTCCCAACTTAGCCCATGATAAGCTCTCGTGATCAACGAAGGATATTTCTTCTCCGGGAAGACCCGATCGTCTCGGAATCGGTTTACAAGACATTTCGACAATGGTAAAACAAGACCAGCAAGACCTCCGGCGTGTCGACATCGATAGTAGCCGCAGCGTATCTTGTCTCGAGCACGACCGGATGAGCGAGACGCACAACTAGAACCAGCCCTCAAGTTTCCCGAGGTGGCGCTGCAAGTGGCTCTAGTTTGGACCAACACTTAGACAAGCATTGGCCGGGGGCTGAATAAAGATGACCCTCGAGAGCGACTCCCAAGGAAAAGTAGGTGGTGGTGAAGCAAATGGTAAAACCAAGGTTGGGCCTTGCTGGAGGAGTTTTATTCAAAGCGAACTGTCAAGGGGTCCCATAAATCACCCGACCGCGTAAGGAACACAAAATCCGGGAACATAACACCGGTATGACGGAAACTAGGGCGGCAAGAGTGGAACAAAACACCAGGCATAAGGCCGAGCCTTCCACCCTTTACCAAGTATATAGATGCATTAATAATATAAGAGATATTGTGATATCCCAACATAACCCTGTCCACCATGGAGCAATCTTCAACTTCACCTGCAACTAACAACGCTATAAGAGGGGCTGAGCAAAGCGGTAACGTAGCCAAACAACGGTTTGCTAGGAAGGGTGTCAAAGGTTAGAGGTTCATGGCAATTTGGGAGGCTTGAAGAGCAAATGATAGGTAGCGCAGCTAAGCAATAGAACGAAGCAACTAGCATAGCAATGATAGTAGTGAGATCCAGGGTAGCGGTCATTTTGCCTGAAATCCCGCTAGGAAGAAGAACGAGTCCATGAAGAAGATGAACGGGCGTAGAAGAACCAAGCGTAGTCGAACAAATCCTCACGATCGCAACATTACCGGAACTAAGAAGCAACACCGGAAAGAAACAAACAACATGGTAAATGCACAAGCATAAACATGGCCTGATGCACAAACAAGTATGATGCATGTCCGGTTTAATGAGGCATGGCAAAGTGCAACAAACAATACTACAAGTTAAGTGGAGCTCAATATGCAACGAGTTGCATATTGACAAAACACCACATTGACATATTTAGTTCGCTCTCGTTTATGCTACTCATCAATATTAAATTTTGTTAAACATGGCAGGGGTGAATCAAAAGTAAACTAACTATTTAGTCAAGTTTAAATGAGGCCAGAACAGCAAACAACAATTCTGGAAAATCCCCATATGCATATTTTGAATTAGCTACTGTTCTGTCCTAAAGCATATTTTATAGTTGTTAAACAGGAAAATTAAGTGCAACATGTTAATCTATGCATTTTTCCACCCCATTTACATATAAAGTTTATTAAATTTGGAGCTACAGTTACTTAGTTATGAAATAAATTATTTTAGCATGGCATTTAAGCAAATTAATGCAAACAGCAACTTAAACATCTTTAACATGGATGAAAGTGGCATATTATGAAACTAGATGAAATTCTAAGCATTTTACATGTTTGAGTCATTTTAATCCGAAGCACGGTTCATGAGTTATTATATGCATGATCATGAGGGTTTTTCTGCAAAACTGATATTCTCTAGATAATTGGACAAATTCGCAGGCAAGAAAAAAAACACACAGGAACGAAACTAGCTGGCCCGATAGTGTACAGGAGAGGCGCTGGAGGGGGGCTGCTCACCCATGGGCTTGGCCCGGTGACGCAGAGGCGAACTGGGACGGCTGGGCTGTGCTGTGGTCAGCCAACGCGGGCGGGTACTCGTTCAGAGCTGCCGCTTCGATCTGAGAGAAACATAGAGGAGGAGGCACGGGGTGGCTTCAGCGATGAGGAAGCGGCGCGCACGGCAGGTCGGGGATGGACGGGATCATGGCGGAGGCGGCGAGATCCAGCGGTCCCCGGCCGGATCTGGCGCGGAACAACGATGAGGACGTGCGTGGGAGCTCCACGAAGGCAGTAACTGCGGTTACCTGAAGAAAAGAGGGAGAGAAAGATTCAGAGAGGGAATAGGGAAAGGAGAAGAACGAGAACGAAACAGAGGAGGGATGCGGCGATCCTGCTGGTGCTCCGGTAGTGGCGCGCCGGCGACGAATCGGATTGAGGCTCGGGGATGAGTAGGGGAGGCTGGGCTTGGAGGCGAAGCGCTCGATGGCTGGCGTTGCAGGAATCAGCAGCAGGCAAGGCGGCTCCATGGACTTGGCGCGGGGACGACAGGCGACAGGAGTTAGGGCCCCGGCGAGCTCCTGCCAAAACAACGGGGACGGGCGGCGCGAAGGATCGGGAGCTCCTCTCCCGATCGAGCGGAGACTGCAGGACGCAGAGGCGCGACACTGGAGATGGCGGGGAGCTCCTGCTTCAGCGAGGGGTGCCGGGCGACCAGCGGGCAAAGCCGCAAGGCAGTAGCTGCAGAAGACGGTGGCGATGGGATCTGGAGGCCGAGCCCAGGCCATGGCGGCTTCCTTCCGTTCCCTGACGGAAATGAGTCAGAGAGAGATGTGTGAGAGAGAGAAGCACGGGGAGGAAGGGAGACAGGGGAGGAGATGAGTGGGACGAGGCCGGTCCTGGTGGTTGCCGGCGAGGAGCGGCTCGGGAGGCCTCGGACACGAGGAGCGGGGCTGGCTGCTCTGGTTGGTGAGATGGATCGATGGCGAGGTCGGGAGATGGTTGGGTGGATTGGGAAGGAGGAGGCTTCGTGTCTCAGTGGTTGGGCACAGGTTGGCTAGCTACGAGATGGATCTGGGAAGATCCCGAGGTGGAAGAGGAGTGGGTAGTTGGCTGGCGGCGGCGACGGGAGGGATGGGACAGCTCTCCTCAAATTTAGGGTTGGGTCATTATATAGGAACAATATGATTTGGTCTAGACCCTCCGATTAAAATTGGACGGACTCGGATAAAAGAAGAGTTGAAGAATAATGCAAATGTGTTATGGGTGATTTCCAGTTAATGAAATATTTATTTTAGCCCCCTAATAATATTGGGAGTATATGTTCTAAAGAGAAATCACCATTGTGAATATCCCTCGATTTAAATGGACCGAAGATCCATACGGTTTATTTAGTTGAGTTTTAAAAAGGGGTGCAAGTTGCCATGATGCAATGCAAATGATGCAAAGAGATGAGATGCATGACATGAATAAAATGCAAAACAAAAGACAAAAACCCAACCACGAAGGAAAATAAAATATCACATCTCCGGAAAAGGCAAGAGTTGGAGTTACGAATATGGAAAGTTGTATCCGGGGCGTTACAACACTCCACCACTATGAGAGGATCTCGTCCCGAGATCTAGGATGGCACTGGAGGGAAAAGGAAGAGGAAGAGGAGAGGTAAAACTAAGTTGCTTCTTCGACGAATGAGTGAAACCAAAGAACCTTGAGAGGTTGAAAAGTTGAAAAAAAGAACACAACGGAGTTGAACACAATTGAGAGCACTGCGGTTGAAAATAGAAACAAGGAACACCATGTGAACCATGGAGGTTGCAAAGCTATGAATGACAAGTACAAAGGACAAGAAGGAAATGGAATAACTCTGGTTGAAACGAGATAAACAAGGAAACAAGGCAGAACAAATTCGGACAGCACTCCGGTTGAAAAGAGATGTAAGACTTGATAAGATGAAAAGAACTTGAAGAGATGACACAACACTCTGGTTAAATGGATAAGCACGAAAAGAACATGATCCTCACAATTCGAGATGATGAGTGAAAAGAGCAACATCACAATGCCTCCGGAAGAGAGAATAGAAGATAGATCATTGGAATAACAGAATGGAGAAGAAAATGCCAACTTCTGCCACAAATGAGCTTGGAAAGCACCCTTCCAAGAAGGTTACAACGGGGTTGTTGGGAAAAACCAACAACAAAATGAATAAGCTTGTAGTGGGCTTATGGAAAACATCTCAAAACTATGAGGTGACAACCGGCCACTAACGGAAACAATTGCTTGCTTGAGATCAACGAAGAGATGCTAAACTGCTTTCGCCGAGAGGATAGGAGAAAACTTGGATCATTGATAAGCACCACAATAGCAACATTCCTTTGGGAAGGCTTTAGGTGAAATCTATACCAAGATAACTCCAGAGAAGAGATTGATGGATTTAAAATACCTCATTCTTGACAACATGTGAATCGCGAAACATGAATAAAAAAATTGTCAAGAATGATATAACACCATCTCAAAAGATAAGTTAGAAAGAATTGCACTTTGGAATGCAAGATGAAGAATACTTGAGCTCCTCAAAACAAAACATGTGTTGAGCACCATGTTTATTTTTAGAGTATAGCTTGGCTGATCTTAACTGCAAGAGAAATCTTGAAGAACAATTGAAGAATGAAAAGAATCCTTGACGAACCACCATGTAGAGCCTCCATGAAGAACTCCGGTAAAAAAAGGGATGATAGAAAGAAATAGAAGATGAAAACAGAAGGTGAACCCTTGCAATGATTTAGATGGAGCTTCGCGACGAGATAATGTGAAAAACTTGGAACTCCGGAAAAAGAATAGATGAAACACTAGAACCGAGAATTACTTCATCATGAACAATCTCCGGAAGAAAGGAATTGAATCACCTGGAGGAAATAAGAATAAGATTTATTGTATGCTTATCCTTCATCAAATTAAATTGATGGCAAGCAATGGATTTTGCATATTACTTATTCTCGTAGAAAGGATTAAGAGGGATATAGTGTAAACTTGAGAAGGTATTGATGGAACCACCAGTGGAATTTGGAAACAACGAATGAATTATGTGATAACGAAGGAAGTGAAATCTTGAACGAACCATCATAAGAATTGAAAATGAAAGTAGCAAAGGCACAATTCACCGGGAAGAATGGGAAAACAAATGAAGATACTTGAGGGGATTTAGATACATGAGAATGAAGAGGTCATGAACTGATTAGAGGATATTTGAAAGATGCACCGTTAAGATTTGGAGAATGATAGCTACACGCTGAGAATGAAGAATTATGACATGATGGCCTTCGGAGGAAAGAAATGGAAACAACTCATGAAATGCTCCGGATGGGTGAAAAGAATTCTCACAATCGAAAACAATTATGAGGATGGCATGAAGCTAGAACCATGAATCTCTTGAAGAACGGGTAAGGATTTAAGAGGAACTCTTCTTCGGTCTTCAAAATTTGAGAATGACGACGAGAAACACCACAATGAATTGTTGAGATACTCCAAGAGAATTAAAAGAGGAAAGGTTGAGCCAAAGATGAAAAGAATTTGAAAACGACCTTGGAGAAGGCATGCGACTGATGAAAATTCATTCTTACATCAAACTTGGAAATGAATTTGAGAATCGCTCCTGATAATTCGAAGAGTCAGGTAAGATCCTGGGAAAGACCTGTGGGTTAGGCCCACTCAAAAGAAAACACCGTTGAAAATGATTTTAAAGAGAGATTGCACCAGTTGATTAAATGGCTTGAATGAGATAACAATCTCCAAATAGCTTGAACGGATTAAGAATGGAAACACAAATCTTATCAGATATCTTCAACACTTTGGAACAAATGAATAGCAATAGGTGAGTGATTTAGAGGTGCACCGGCATGAGAAAGCATTTGACACGAGGAAAGGAATATGATCAACACTGAAAGCTTGAATTGGATCCACCGGAGAAGAAAAGAGAACGGAGGATGATGAACTTGAAACTGTTGAGCATCTTCATGGGAAATCATCGGATAAGAACATTGAAAGAAAAGAATGAAGAGACTTCCACAAATAAAAGGATACATGATTAAGAAAACTGAGTCTTTGAAGGAAAAGGGTGGGAGGGCGGGAAAAAACAAAGGCAACTTGGGGCAGATGGAATGGATATCGTTGAGAAAACTTAGAAATGATCTCGCGAATGGGGAGAATGATCGGATCCACTTGAAGAGAAGCACGCCGGTAGGAAAAGAATTAACATGACAACCTCGATGATCAAGAAGTATGAGTATTCACATAGCAATATGAGAACACCGTTTAGAAAAGGTATGGAATCAACACTTGACATTGAAGCAACTCGAATACCACAAATAAAACAAAACAAAGGATTTGGCTTGCAGAATAAGCTGGAACAAATACATATGATAGAGATTTACCCAATCCCATATCATGCATCTGTCGGAAAGATATTCTAGGAGCTACTTGAATTCCCACCTATAAACTCCCGAAACTTTCTGGTTATGCAATCTGGTGTTGGGGATACATGGGAAGCAATATATCTCACCCAGACTAACAATCCCTACATCCAGCTGTATCCATCCGTCAACACATAACCAAGAAACCTTCGGAAATCGTGTACCTCAACCTTCGAAAAGCATCCGTTATACGAGCCATGGCAATACTCCCGAACTCCCCAGTACTGGGTGGCGTCGAGGTTATCTCAACAACAACTGCACAAAAGAGATTTTCGATGTCGGCAAAACTCAGGTATTCCAGAACTGCAACGATAAAATTATGACAACAACACCTCGGAGTTCAACTCCCCGGGACACTGCCACAACCCCTAAATGTCAGGAGGCACCAAGAACAATGTTCTCGTCATAAGAATATCAGAACGATCCCAAGATACCCGCATGATCCTAAAAAAAATTAGTGAAATTTGAGGAGAGGAAAGACAAAACATCTACGTCAGGAGACCTCACCAGAGCGACGAAGGGGGCTGAGGAGTAAAAAGAATCCTACTCTCCGATATATATAATCCTAAGACTCAAAACTTTTTTTGTTCTAGACTCAACAACGGCCAACAATCAAGGGGGGCTCCTAAGGTCGGTCGAGGCTCTGATACCAACTTGTCACGCCCAAGATGCGACCCTATCCTAAAGGAACTCAAAGGTCCCACCAAGGATAGAAGCGCATCTTGAAGACGCTTTTGCAAGGTGGATATCATTACATCAACATTACATAATAGTGGGGATACATCCAATACATACAATGTCACATGAATACAACAATACAACATACAAGAACAACATCCGACTACGGATGAATCATAAATAGAAACTCAAACAATATCCACCCTGCTAGCCCAGGCTGCCGACCTGGAACCTATCCCCTGATCGAAGAAGCAGAAGAAGAACTCCAAAACAAGCAACATCGCTCTCGCGTCATGATCATCGCATAACATGTACCTGCAACTGTTGGTGTAGTAATCTGTGAGCCACGAGGACTCAGCAATCCCATTACCATGGGTATCAAGACTATCAAAGCTTAATGGGAAAGGAAGGGGTAAGTGGTGAGGTTGCAGCAGCGACTAAGCATGATGTGGTGGCTAACATACGCAAATGAGAGCGAGAAGAGAAGCAAAGGAATGGTCTTGAAGCTAGCAATGATCAAGAGGTGATCCTGAACACCTACTTACGTCAAACATAACCCAGAAACCGTGTTCACTTCCCGGACTCCACCGAGAAGAGACCATCACAGCTACACACGCGGTTGATGCGTTTTAATTCGGATCAGGTGTCAAGTTATCTACAACCGGACATTAACAAATTCCCATCTGCCACATAACCACGGGCACGGCTCTCGAAAGTTTATACCCTGCAGGGGTGTCCCAACTTAGCCCATGATAAGCTCTCGCGATCAACAAAGGATATTCCTTCTCCCAGGAAGACCCGATCAGTCTCGGAATCCCGGTTTACAAGACATTTCGACAATGGTAAAACAAGACCAGCAAGACCTCCCGGCGTGTCGACATCCTGATAGTAGCCGCGCGTATCTCGTCTCAGGCCAGGACCGGATGAGCAGTACGTACAACTAGAACCAGCCCTCAAGTTTCCCCGAGGTGGCGCTGCAAGTGGCTCTAGTTTGGACCAACACTTAGACAAGCATTGGCCCGGGGGGGCTGAATAAAGATGACCCTCGAAGAGCGACTCCCAAGGGAAAAGTAGGTGGTGGTGAAGCACATGGTAAAACTAAGGTTGGGCCTTGCTGGAGGAGTTTTATTCAAAGCGAACTGTCAAGGGGGTCCCATAAATCACCTGACCGCGTAAGGAACGCAAAATCCGGGAACATAACACCGGTATGACGGAAACTAGGGCGGCAAGAGCGGAACAAAACACCAGGCATAAGGCCGAGCCTTCCACCCTTTACCAAGTATATAGATGCATTAATAATATAGGAGATATTGTGATATCCCAACATAACCCTGTCCACCATGGAGCAATCTTCAACTTCACCTGCAACTAACAACGCTATAAGAGTGGCTGAGCAAAGCGGTAACATAGCCAAACAACGGTTTGCTAGGAAGGGTGTCAAAGGTTAGAGGTTCATGGCAATTTGGGAGGCTTGAAGAGCAAATGATAGGTAGTGCAGCAAAGCGATAGAACGAAGCAACTAGCATAGCAATGATAGTAGTGAAATCCAGGGTAGCGGTCATCTTGCCTGAAATCCCGCTAGGAAGAAGAACGAGTCCATGAAGAAGATGAACGGGCGTTGAAGAACCAAGCGTAGTCGAACAAATCCTCACGATCGCAACATTACCGGAACTAAGAAGAAACACCAGAAAGAAACAAACAACATGGTAAATGCACAAGCATAAACATGGCCTGATGCACAAACAAGTATGATGCATGTCCGGTTTAATGAGGCATGGCAAAGTGCAACAAACAATACTACAAGTTAAGTGGAGCTCAATATGCAACGAGTTGCATATTGACAAAACACCACATTGACATATTTAGTTCGCTCTCGTTTATGATACTCATCAATATTAAATGTTGTTAAACATGGCAAGGGGTGAATCAAAAGTAAACTAACTATTTAGTCAAGTTTAAATGAGGCCGGAACAGCAAACAACAATTCCAGAAAATCCCCATATGCATATTCTGAATTAGCTACTCTTCTGTCCTAAAGCATATTTTATAGTTGTTAAACAGGAAAATTAAGTGCAACATGTTAATCTATGCATTTTTCCACCCCATTTACATATAAAGTTTATTAAATTTGGAGCTACAATTATTTAGTTATGAAATAAATCATTTTAGCATGGCATTTAAGCAAATTAATGCAAACAGCAACTTAAACATCTTTAACATGGATGAAAGTGGCATATTATGAAACTAGATGAAATTCTAAGCATTTTACATGTTTGAATCATTTTAATCCGAAGCACGGTTGATGAGTTATTATATGCATGAACATGAGGGTTTTTCTGCAAAACTGATATTCTCTGGATAATTGGACAAATTCGCAGCCAAGAAAAAAGAAACACACTGGAGCGAAACTGGCTGGCCCGATAGTGTACAGCAGAGGCGCTGGAGGGGGGCTGCTCACCCATGGGCTTGGCCCGGTGAGGCAGACGCGAACTGGGACGGCTGGGCTGTGCTCGGTCAACGCGGGGCGGGGTACCCATTCCTGAGCTGCCGCTCGATGCAGAGGAAACACAGAGGAGGCGAGACGCGGGGCGGCTTCAGGCGATGCAGGGAAGCGGCGGCGCGCACAGGAGGTCGAGGATGGACGGGATCATGGCGGAGGCAGCGAGATCCAGCGGTCCCCGGCCGGATCTGGCGCGGAACGACGACGAGGACGTGCTTGGGAGCTCCACGAAGGCAGTAACTGCTGTTACCTGAAGAAAAGAGGGAGAGAAAGATTCAGAGAGGGAATAGGGAAAGGAGAAGAACGAGAAGGAAATAGAGGAGGGATGCGGCGATCCTGCTGGTGCTCCGGCAGTGGCGCGCCGGCGACGACTCGGATTGAGGCTCGGGGATGAGCAGGGGAGGCTGGGCTTGGAGGCGAATCGCTCGATGGCTGGCGTTGCAGGAATCAGCAGCAGGCAAGGCGGCTCCATGGACTTGGCGTGGGGACGACAGGCGATCGGAGTTAGGGCCCCGGCGAGCTCCTGCCAAAATGACGGGGACGGGCGGCATGAAGGATCGGGAGCTCCTCTCCCGATCGAGCGGAGACTGCAGGACGCAGAGGCGTGACACTGGAGATGGCGGGGAGCTCCTGCTTCAGCGAGGGGTGCCGGGCGACCAGCTGGCAAAGCCGCAAGGCAGTAGCTGCAGAAGACAGTGGCGATGGGATCTTGAGGCCGAGCCCAAGCCATGGCGGCTTCCTTCCATTCCCTGACGGAAACGATTCAGAGAGAGATGTGTGAGAGAGAGAAGCACGGGGAGGAAGGGAGACAGGGGAGGAGATGAGTGGGACGAGGCCGGTCCTGGTGGTTGCCGGCGAGGAGCGGCTCGGGAGGCCTCGGACACGAGGAGCGGGGCTGGCTGCTCTGGTTGGTGAGATGGATCAATGGCGAGGTCGGGAGATGGTTGGGTGGATCGGGAAGGAGGAGGCTTCGGCTCTCAGTGGTTGGGCGCAGGTTTGCTGGCTACGAGATGGATCTGGGAAGATCCCGAGGTGGAAGAGGAGTGGGTAGTTGGCTGGCGGCGGCGACGGGAGGGATGGGACAGCTCTCCTCAAATTTAGGGTTGGGTCATTATATAGGAACAATAGGATTTGGTCTAGACCCTCCAATTAAAATTGGACAGACTCGGATAAAAGAAGAGTTGAAGAATAATGCAAATGTGTTATGGGTGATTTCCAGTTAATGGAATATTTATTATAGCTCCCTAATAATATTGGGAGTATATGTTCTAAAGAGAAACCACCATTGTGAATATCCCTCGATTTAAATGGACCGAAGATCCATACGGTTTATTTAGTTGAGTTTTAAGAAGGGGTGCAAGATGCCATGATGCAATGCAAATGATGCAAAGAGATGAGATGCATGACATGAATAAAATGCAAAACAAAAGACAAAAACCCAACCACGAAGGAAAATAAAATATCACATCTCCGGAAAAGGCAAGAGTTGGAGTTACGAATATGGAAAGTTGTATCCGGGGCGTTACACATGAGAATCTTGATCTCTAGCCTTCCCCAAGTTGCTTTCCACTCAAATCATCTGTCCACCATATCCAAATCTGTGAGAGAGAGTTGGGTGTTGGGAGACTATCATTTGAATCACAAGAGCAAGGAGTTCATCATCAACAGACCATCTATTATCTTTTGGAGAGTGGTGTCTCCTAGATTTGTTAGGTGTCACTTGGGAGCCTCTGTCAAGATTGTGGAGTTGAACCAAGGAGTTTGTAAGGGCAAGGAGATCGCCTACTTCGTGAAGATCTACCCAAGTGAGGCAAGTCCTTTGTGGGTGATGGCCATGGTGGGATAGACAAGGTTGCTTCTTCGTGGGTGGATCCCCCCGTGGACTCGTGCAACCATTAACCTTTGTGGGTTCAAGTCTCCATCAACGTGGATGTACGACAGCACCACCTATTGGAACCACGTCAAAAATCTTCGTGTCTACATTGCGTTTGCTCCCTCCAAACTCCTCCCTTTTACCTTCATATGCAATGATTTACATTCCTCTGCTATACTCTTAGAATTGCATGTGTAGGTTGATTGCTTGACTTGTGTTAAGTTGCTAAAATCTTCAAAGACTTAAAATTGGGAAAAGGCTTGATTTTTATTTGGTCAAGTAGTCTAATCACCCCCCCCCCTCTAGACATACTTTCGATCCTACAGCTTGCCCCCTTCCCATTACCACGCATTGAGCAGATCGTGGATGCCACAGCCTGACATGATTCACTGTGCTTTCTAGATACCTACTCAGGATACCATCAAATAAAGATGAAGGACTCCAACCAGGCTGCCACAACATTCATCACGCCCTACGGGCTGTTTTTCTTCAACACAATGCCTTTGTGGCTGAAAAATGCTGGTGCTACATACCAGCGCGTGATTCAATCATGCTTGGAAAAACACATAGGAAAATCCATCGAGGCCTACGTCGATGATGTGGTTGTCAAAACCAAACACGTCGAACAATTGGTTGAAAACCTCCATGATATATTTGCTAGCCTACGGGAATACATTAAACTCAACCCAGAGAAATGTGTCTTCGGAGTACCAGCGGGCAAGCTCCTCGGCTTCATCATATCTAGCCGAGGAATCAAAGCCAACCCGGCAAAAATACGAGCCTTGGACCGATTAGAGGTGCCAACCGAGCTCAAGCATGTTCAGAAACTAGCAGGCCGCATGGCAGCACTAAGTTGCTTCATCTCAAGACTCTTGGAAAAAGCCTTACCTCTGTATAGGCTAGTGAAACAAACAAATACTTTCAAATGGACCGAGGAGGAAGTGGCGGCCTGAGAAGACATTAAAGCCCTCCTTGCCACAAACACCATCTTGGCAACATCAGGCATGTGTGAGCCGATGATATTGTACCTCTCAGCCATGGACCAGGTGGTCAGCGCAATACTCATGGTCGAATGAGACATGGAGGGACACAAGTTCCAAGTACAAAAGCTCGTTTACTACGTCTCCAAGGTCTTAACCCCATGCAAGACACGCTACCCTCACTATCAAAAGATATCCTACGCCATTTTCATGGCGTCATGAAAACTTCGAGACTACTTCCAAGGGTGCTCGGTAACCGTGGCATCCGACGTCCCCTAAAGAAACATAATTAATAATTGAGATGCGATGGGGTATATAGCCAAGTGGGCCATAGAGCTCCTACCCTTTGAAATAACCTACCAGCCACACCGGGCTACTAATTCTCAGGTGCTGGCAGACTTCGTAGCCGAATGGACAGTGGTCAAACTCGCTACAGAATACATCACATACTCACACTGGACCATATATTTTGACGGTTCAAAAATGCTTGCTGGGCTAGGGGCTGGAGTCGTGCTTACATCGCCAACTGACGATAGCATTTGATATGTGTTACAATCATGTACACGGATTCCAACAATGCGGTCGAATATGAAGCCCTCTTACATGGACTCCAGATAACAGTCTCAAGGGCCGTCAAACAGCTCAAGGTATGAGGAGATTCCAACCTCGCCATCTCCCAGGTAAATGGCGAGTTCGACGCAAAGGACCCGAAGATGACAACTTATAGGAATGCCATCCTAAAAATCTCGGCTAGGTTTGAGGGGCTTGAATTTCATCATATACCCCGAGATAGCAACCAGGCCGCCAATATCCTTGCCCGAATGGGAGCCAAATGGGATAAAGTCCCTAAAAACACCTTCCTCGAACGGCTCTTTAAGCCATCCGTAGTCTGGCAGGAGGACAAACAAACATCAGAGTCAGACGATGTAGGGCAATTTGCCCCACCAGAGGACAACACAGAAGAAGGCATAAGGGGTGGATCGGCCGTCCAGAAAATGACCTCGGATCACATGGTCACAGTCGTCATTGCACCATGGACCAAGCCACTCCTAGCATACTTACTATGCAAGGAGCTCCCCGAAGACCAAACCGAGGCACGTCAGATCATAAGGCAGTTGTTGGGGAATGTAGTAATTTCAAAAAAATTCCTACGCACACGCAAGATCATGGTGATGCATAGCAATGATAGGGGGAGTGTATCTTCATACCCTTGAAGATCGCTAAGCGGAAGCGTTTATCAACGCGGTTGGTGTAGTCGTACATCTTCATGATCCGACCGATCCAAGTACCGAACGCACGGCACCTCCGAGTTCTGCACACGTTCAGCTCAATGACGTCCTCGCCTTCTTGATCCAGCAAGACGGGCGAAGTAGTAGATGAGTTCCAGCAGCACGACGGCGTGGTGACGGTGTTGGTGAAGAAAAATCTCCGCAGGGCTTCGCCTAAGCGCTACGGAAACTATGACGGAGGATAAACTAGAGGGGACGGGGTTGCCGGCACATGGCTTGGTGTTTCTTGATGTGTCTTTGGTGCTAGCCCTGCCCCTCTATTTATATGTTGAGCCCTGGTGTCGAAACTTGGAGTAAAAGCCTCCTCTAAGTCGGTTTTGCCCGAAAGGCAAGAGTCCTACACAGACTCCAGGGCTAGACGCCAGGGTTCCCGGCATCTACCCCCTGGACGCCAGGGTTCCTGGCGTCTAGCCTCTGATCTCCGCAAAACTTCCTTTTGCACTTTCCAAAAGCCTCGTGGGCTTTCCCATTTGGCCCAAATAACGTGTTCTCGTACCCAAACATTTCGGGAAACATCCGGAACCCCTTTCGGTGAATTTCGGAACCCTTCTGGAGATCAAACACTATTATCCCATATATTAAACTTTATCTCCAGACCATTCCGGAGTTCGTCGTCATGTCCATGATCTCATCCGGAACTCCAAATAACATTCGGTCACCAACATACATAACTCATATAATACTATATCGTCAACGAAACGTTAAGCGTGCGGACCCTACGGGTTCGAGAACTATGTAGACATGACCGAGACACGTCTCCAGTCATGTCAGGACCCCGACTCAATGCCACATCGATCTAGCATGTAACACCCCATATCACTTTGCGGCCTCACGCACGGTATTCCCACGGGTGTCGCCTTACCTTTGCCCGGGACCGTTTGCGCCTTTTGGCACACGTATATGATAGTGTCGCTAGCATCCATATGATAAGGATCCCGGGCTGACATGGCTAGTCGTAAACCCAAAGTGGCACAAACTTACAGGGACAGCATCCATGACCCAAAGCATCGAACGTGTCGGTCATCAGCGGGTGAATCCAGGCTGTAGCACTGGGCTAAAAGGACTCCGGTGACGGGCTGTAGCGGGCTAACAAGACTCCGGTATTCATCGCGTGACATTTCCCCGAGGGGACAGACACGGGAACGAAGAAGGACACATGCCGACCAGCCTAGGTGTTCCGGAGCAGTAGCAAGCTACCATGGCTCGGTGGAAACACTAGGAGACATTTCCCGATAAGAGAGGCTACTAATGATAAACAATTAGATAGTCAGATCCCACACATACCAAGCATTTCAATAACATACACACAATATGCTCGATATGTCCAAATACAACATGGCATCACAACATGACTCTACGACTCAAGTATGTATTCATTAGGCTCCGAGGAGCGAGATATTATAAACATGGGTCTCACGACCCAACATTCAGAGCATACAAGTCAAAGCACAAGCGGAAGCTAACATGTCTGAGTACAGACATCTACAAATGAAAAAGGCTTAGAATCCTGACTATCTACCAGATCCTACCGAGGGCACAAGATCGTAGCTGAGGTATCAAGCTAAATGTCGAAGTCCACGCGGAACTACTAACGAGACCGAAGTCTCTCTGCAAAAACATAAAATAGGCAAACGTGACTACAAATGTACCCAGCAAGACTTACATCAGAACTAACTATATATGCATCATTATCAACAAAGGGGATGGTGGGGTTTAACTGCAGCAAGCCAGCTTTGACTCGGTGGCTATCCTGAACTACTACTGCAAGTAACTCTTTTGAGGTGGCGCACACGAGTCCACATATTCACCATATCAATACACCACTATGGATCCACTCTGTCTCCCTACGAGAACGCCATCCATAGCACTCACACTTATCTTGTGTATTTTAGAGTATCCACTTTCACTTGTCTATGAACTGCACAGCAACCCTGAAGTCCTTATCATGACACGGCTATTGAATAGATGATGTTAACCTGCAGGGTGTACTTCTTCACACGCGCTCACCACTTACCGCCGTCTACACGACATGTACTCGGCAACCTTCAAGCGGAAGCCCAACGAGGGTGTCGGCCACGACCTACCTAAACACTCAAGTCTCTAGTCTAGGTTTATCGCCTATTCGGGTTCCATCCGCGAGGAGATCCGGTCGGAGTTTTGCTCACAGCCCCAAACGATGTGTGCAGGGTTCCCGAGACACCAAACGGGCGCCCGGTACACCGTGCCACGTGCCTACCGCATCACAGCCCACCCCTCTGGTCAGCGCTACGCATGGCCTCCAACATACTACAAACACCAAAAACTACTTGCAACTCCTGGACAGAGGACAAGGGTGATTAACAAGCCGAGAGGGTCCATTGGTTTCGGGCCCAATGTGTGGTAGTAGCTGAATCATGGATCACAAACACAGAACTCAGTTCCTGAGGACGGCTGCAACGAGACAACCCACCATGTACTCCTACATGGCCTCTCACCACTACCTTTACCAAATCGTGTTCACACTCTTTGCTCACACACACAGTAGGACATGTTCACACACCTCTGATTCATCCTCGATGAATCAGACCCGACTCAACTCTAAGCAGTAGCAGGCATGACAAACAAGCATGTAAGAGTAGCCACAACAGGGCTCAAACAACTCCTACTCATGCTAGTGGGTTTCATCTATTTACTTTGGAATGACAGGTCATGCAAAGGATAAAGGGGTTCAGCTACCGCAGCAAGTAACAGATGAAACATTGTTGTCCTAATGCAGTAAAAGAGAGCAGGAGCGAGAGAGTGGGATTGTATTGGAATGAACAAGGAGGGTTTGCTTGCCTGGCACTTCCGAAGATAATATAGCTCTTCATCAGTGTCATCAATCTCATCATCGAAACCACGTCTGTCGAGAGGGGACAAATACTGGCAATAGAGAAGAAACACAATCAATGCAATTGTGGGGACCCCGACTCATAAGTCGTGATCCCCGAATGCACGTGTACAGTGATCCCAGAGATCAATGCTCACTGAACACACAGAAGCTGAATAACAAGAGTCTTACATCCATACAGACCGTCTTACACAAATTGTGACCATTATGGTCAAGTCTTACATCGATAAAGCCTTAAGGTCTAAACATCAAATGAAACACAAGCAGCGGAAACCGTCGTCGATAAGTAGAACCCATGCCATCTGCCTTAACCCTACAAGCATTCTGACTGGAAAACGTCCTAGTTCGCATGATCGTCTCCAAAGAACTCTTCTTCGAACTCCGGTTCTTCCATGCCTGGTCAATTAAATAACCAGTGGCAAGCCAATGAGTACTTTGAATGTACTCGCAAGCAACCCATGATTTGGTTCAAGGTACAACAATGCATGACATATGTAAATTTTGCATAAAGCTAGTTTTGAGAGCAATGACATGTTCAACATCCTATAAAGCATGCATCAAGAGGATTCAAGTAACCATGAGAACTGGTCACAAATATCAACATAAATAGAATGGGCACCAACCCATTTATCATAAACAGAGTGGGCACCAACCCATCTCAATCGTGTCAAGTCCTCCGACTTGACCCAGTCATTTCCATCATCACACACACTAGGTTGAAAACCCTGGACATAGTTTAAGCAGACCGCCAACCGTCCTTGACCGTGGACACGGCTATTCAATAGTTTTACACTCTGAGAGGTTGCACACTTTACCCACTAGATCCGGGAACTTCCGTGTCATCCACGACCAGCGGTACCTCAAGTACCGGGGTAAGCACCGATCACTACCTTTCCCTAGACGACACTAACATGGAGTCCACTCGATTGGTAGTAATCCCCGTGCCCAACATTTCACATCATAAGGTCGTGGAGCCTCGCTCCCGTATTCATCACATACCACAAGCACGGGTACCAACGGTGTGCCCGGTCTTTGTAAAGACAGACATGGCCGCCCTACCTGGCACGACCCCGTCCCGAGAGAGAGCACCAACTCTCCCCCGTCACTAGTAATGCGGGCTCCAAGCTAGTATCGGACTAGGTACTCAACAATGCCCTTTCCCATATAAGGGTAGAGTGGTCGCGCATCTAAGGTTGGGACAATCATCAAATCTTAAATCTAATCCGTTTTCGAAAACAACACACACTTGCCTCGGTACACCACTTCGTCATCAAGTGGTTACCATCTCATCATCTCCCTCGGGCATAAGTGGCACCTGATGGGGTTTTCAAAAGTCGTTTCGAAAATATTTTTGTCTCCATCACCATGCATATCCCGTCCCTTTATGTAGCACTACTTAGCATCCTATCTACTCCCACCGCATAACCCTCATAAGAAGGTAGGGCCATGCACAATGCAAGTATCAACAAGGAATGTGGCGAGGCAACCAACCACGTGGTTCACCATCTCATCATGATTCCAAAGCAACAATAATAAGGAGCTATAAATGACATGCATGTAAGAGGGGTTTCATAGTCATGGTCAAAGGGCTGCTTGCCTTGGTTGGCTTGATCTTCAAAGTCTTCAGGCCCTGCTCCTCCTTCTTCCTCAGCTACCTCGTCAAATACGGGATCTAACGTCGCAAGAAAACAACGGGAAAATAAGACAATAATAAAAACAGAAAAGTCAAAGTGCTCGGAAAAATGTCAACTTATTTTTGTAAAATACTAGGAGGAAAGCTAGGAAGGGGACAAGTCTTGGTTTTGGTTCTGGAGTAGCAGAATAGGGGATATGGATTTTCAAAGACATATTTAAATGCTAAAAATCACATTTAAATATTCACAGAGAAGAAAAGGTTGTTGGATTTGAATGGAAGTTGCACCATTAAATAGGTTGCAATATTCTAGGAATTTAGAAATTGGAATCAATTCATTTGGATAAATATTCTGTCCTTTGGAATTTTGGAAATAAGACGTAAAAAAAAAGAAAACGGCGCTGTACATTGGGCCGAGAGGCCACGCAGCAAAGAGGCCCAGAGGGGAAAACTGCCCACGCTGCCGCCACGCCAAGGCGTAAAGGCGAACACGCCTTTAGCCGACGGCGGGTCGGTCTTGTGCCAAGACGACGTTTTTAAACTCGACGGTGGATCCCACCCGTCGTGGCGTGAGGTCGACGGGCGGCCCCACGGCGGCCGTCGTCTACCTCCGGCCAGAGACGACGGCGAGCTCGCCGGCGGCGATACAAGGCACGGGAAGGGATGCGGGGGCTACCGTTGGACACAGGGTGGAGTCGCCGTTCTGGTGGTGGTGGAGACGGTCGCCGGAGTGGCCTGCTTCGCTGGCGACGAGGTCACGCGGCGGAGGCGCTTCGGGCGTCGGTGGCTCCGGCCGTTTCCGGCTGCAAAACAAGGGGGAAAGAGAGGGGAAAGGATCAGTGACGCCTCGTGGTTCCAGATCGAGAGAGAACTGGGGCGGAGAAGGCCTGTACCGCGCGGACGCCGACGAGCCGAAGCGGCGGAGCTCGAGCTCGATCTCGAGCTCGGGTGGTTCTGGAGAGGAAGGAGTGGTGCTGGAGGTCGATTGGGTGTGTGGAGGAGCGACAGGGAAGAAGAGAGAGGCTCGGGGCGCTTTATATAGGCTGGCGCGGTTCACCGAGGCGTGGCTTACTGGCGCCATGAATCGGCTCGAGGCCGTTGGAGAAGGAATGGAGCTATCCACGGTGCTCGTGGGGGTGGAGTAGGGCGCCAGGGAGAAGGAGAGAGAGCGGGGGAAGGTTCTGGCGCTCGCGCGTGTGAGGCCGGGCATTGGCCGAGCCGGGCGGCGCCGGGCACGCGTCGCAGGAGGTGAGAGAGGGGGAGATACAAGGGGACCTGCACGGTGGCGTGTCACGGACGCCGAGGGGCATCGATCGGGCGCTGGGGTAGCACGAGGTGGTCGGGGACGCGGCGTCAACAGTCGGGAGCGCAGTGACATGCTCCAGAGCGCGACTTTGGCCGGCATCCGCGGCTTTCCCACGTCGCGCGCGCGTCCACTCGTGTCTGGGAGCTACAGTGGGTGGGGGCAAAACTAGGAAAGAGCCTTGGATGCTCTGGAGTGCAGAGGGGAGAGAGAGAGGCTATGAGAGAGAGAGGAAAATGTTGTCCAGAAAGGACAAACGTGGTTCCCCCCTTCTTCCAATTGCTTCCTCGGGTAGAAAAGCATCTAAGTGACAGAGGGGAACAAGGAGGGGTTGTGGTAAAAAGATGGACTCAAGGAGATTAGTGGAAGTGGCCAAAATAGGCATTTTAGTTATCTGCCAGAAGGTGTTTGATGGAGTTTTGGATAAGCTAATGACTTCCACTGGCCTTGGTACTCCATAGGGTGAAATGTCACATATATTTAGGGCCTTCCACCCATTTAGAGCTTATTTGGATAAAGTTGCCAATGTAACTCTTGCGAACCCTAGAAATGGGCAGAAATGGATTTGTGTAGATCCAGTGGAGTAGATCATTTCTCCTTGATGCACCACTTGGTGTGGTGGCCTTATTTGGTCATGTGATCAGGCTCACCAAAGTTGGGGTCTTGGAGAAAAAGTTGGTAGTGCAAAGTAGCTCAAATTTGATTCTGGTCAGAGAGGGTTTTGAGGCACTTTGACCAAGATTTCCTCTTCTCCAACCTGTGCCATTTGGTCTAGATGCATCATTAGACCATTGGAGCATGTTCACCAAGTTTGAGGACATTTGGACACATTTGGCAATGTAAAGTTGATCAAACTTCAGAATGGACAGAAATGGTTTTGAGGGGTTTTGGTGAGGATATCTTGTTCTCCAAGTCATGAGACTTGGCAAGATCATCCAATATGTCATATGTGACATGATAGAATTTTCCTGGAATTTTTGGAGAATATTTCCTTTGTAAATATTTCAAAATCTTGAAATATCCAGAAAGGGTTTTAGAGGGATTTGACCAATATTTTGAACATGACCATGTGTTGAAACTCTTATATATGGACAATATATGTCCTATGAGTTTCCCTAAATTTTGTCAAATATTTTTGAAGCAATAAAATAATTTTTCCCTATTAAAGACCATTTCTGGCCTTAAGAAAAAGCTTTTAAATAAAATAGTAAAATAACTTCTATAATTATATTTTTGTGGTTTCGGGCATCCTATATCTAATAGGAGTCAAATATATTTTTGAAAGATTTTACTGCCCTTAATCAAGTACTTGCAAAGTGCAAACCTCAATTCAGGGTTTTGGAAAACTAAATTTAGAAAATACTTTCGCCAAATTATTTTGTAAGAAAATTCCATATAGCACTATACACATGGCATGGTCATTGGTCAGGAGCTTGGGGTAAGGAGATGGAATATAGAGGGTAGAGTAGTTGACTTCAAGAAGCACTTGAAAAGAAACACAGAGAGAAAACCAACTCCAAATAAAAGCCAAATAATGCAAAAAGTTTTTGTTGGTCCAAATTTTCATGCTTTATTAATGGAAATGAAATGTTACAAAATGCATGGTGTGACAGACCTACCCCCCTTACAAGAATCTCGTCCCCGAGATTCCTAAACTAGGCTTTAAAGAGATACGGGAACTCGGATCTAAGGTAGTCTTCACGCTCCCAAGTTGCTTCTGCTTCAGTGTGATTGCTCCATTGGACCTTGAAGTACTTGATGGTGCGGCTTCGAGTGCGTCGCTCAGCCTCATCCAGAATGTAGATGGGCCTCTCATGATAAGTCAAATCAGGTTGAAGATCAATGGCTTGGTGATTGACGTCCTTGTAGAGGTCAGGCTTGTCTGGAACTTGGAGACACTTCCAGAGTTGTGACACGTGGAACACGTTATGCACATCAGAAAGTTCAGGTGGAAGTTCCAACTGATAAGCCACTTCTCCTCGTCGTTCCATGATCTTGAAGGGGCCAATGTATCTCGGAGCAAGCTTCCCTTTGACATGGAAGCGCTGGGCTCGGGGTGACCCGGAGATAGACATGGTCTCCAACTCGGAAGTTTATGTCTCTACGACGTGAGTCAGCGTAGCTCTTCTGTCTTGACTTGGCAGACTTCAGACGCTCTCTGACAAGCTGGACTTGCTCTTCGGCTTCACGAAGGATATCCGGCCCAAAGACAAGTCCTTCTCCGGTCTCTGACCAATTGAGAGGTGTATGGCACTTCCGCCCAGATAACACTTCAAATGGTGCCATCGAAGGCTTGCTCGATAAGCATTGTTGTAAGAGAACTCGCGAAAGGAAGGCAATCTTCCCACTTAGCTCCATAAGCTAAGACACAGTGCTCGGAGCATGTCTTGATTATTTGATTTACTCGTTCGGTCGACCTCCGGTCTGTGGGTGGAAGCGATCTTTGAAGGACAACTTGGTCCCCATGGCTTCCTGGAATTTCTTCCAAAACCTCGAGGTGAACTGGGTTCCTCGATCTGACACAATCTCCTTGGGAACACCATGAAGGCTCACGATTTGGTTGATGTAGAGAGTTGCCAGCTGGTTGCCATCATGAGTAGTCTTAACAGGAATGAAATGGGCCACTTTGGTCAAATGATCGACTATGACCCAGATGGAGTCATGTCCCTTGTTTGACCTAGGTAGTCCAGTGATGAAATCCATCCTGACTCTATCCCATTTCCACTCAGGCACCTTGAGGGGTTGCAGCAATCCAGCAGGTCGCTGATGTTCAGCTTTGACTCTCTGGCATACGTCACATTTTGCAACATAGGTGGCAATCTCCCTTTTCATCCCGTGCCACCAAAATCTCTCCTTCGTGTCTTGATACATCTTGGTTCCTCCAGGTGGATGGAATATGGGGTGTCATGAGCTTCTTGCAAGATCAGGTTCTTGAGCTCAACCTTGTTGGGCACGAGATGCGTTCCCAAACCACACAATTCCTTCCTCATCCTCTCGAGAACTCGAGGCTTTGCTCGCCTTTGATCTTCCTCTTGATGCCTTCAATACTCTCATGCCCCTTCTGAGCTTCCTTGATATCATCTATCAAGGTAGGCTTAACTTCGAGGTTGGCCAAGAATCCTGGTGCAACCAGTTCCAACCCGAAGCTTTCAAGTTCTTCATACAAGGCGGGTAGCTTGTGCTTAAGCATAGCATTCAAGGAGCAAGCCTTCCTGCTCAATGCATCTGCTACCACATTAGCCTTCCCGGGGTGGTATTGAACACTGAGGTCATAATCCTTTATCAACTCTAGCCATCTTCTCTGCCTCATGTTCAACTCCCTTTGAGTGAAAATATACTTCAGACTTTTGTGATCCGTGTATATCTCACATCGCTTCCCCAAGAGGTAATGTCGCCAAGTCTTCAGGGCATGAACCACTGCTGCTAGCTCAAGGTCATGAGTAGCGTAGTTCTCCTCGTGAGGTCGTAGCTGCCTTGAAAGGTAGGCTACGACTCTGCCGTCTTGCATCAGAACACCTCCCAGTCCGGTTCTTGACGCATCACAATATATCACAAACTCCTTGTGTATATCTGGTGTGGCCAGAACTGGGGCGGTGGTTAGCCTCTTCTTCAGCTCCTGGAAGCTCTCTTCGCACTTTGGCGTCCATTCGAACTTCTTGTCCTTCTTCAAGAGCTGAGTCATGGGTCGGGCAATGCTTGAGAATCCTTCAACGAACTTGCGGTAATAACCCGCGAGTCCGAGGAAGCTTCTGACTTCCTTTACATTGCTCGGGGATTGCCATTCAGTCACGGCTTCAATCTTAGCAGGGTCGACTGACAATCCCTCTTCAGTTAAAACATGACCCAGGAATCCAACTTCACGCAGCCAGAATTCACACTTGCCGAACTTGGCATACAGTTGGTGCTCTCGAAGCTTGTCTAGGACCATCCTCAAGTGTTGCTCGTGCTCTTCTTCCGACTTCGAGAAGACAAGAATGTCATCAATGAAGACAACGACAAACTTGTCCAAATATTCCATGAAGACCTTATTCATGAGATACATGAAGTAAGCTGGGGCATTGGTCAATCCAAAGGACATGACCGTGCATTCATACAGGCCATATCTGGTTACGAATGCCGTCTTCGGAATATCTTGGGGTCTGATCTTCAGTTGGTAGTACCCAGATCTGAGGTCGATCTTGGAGAACACCTTGGCCCCATTGAGTTGATCAAATAGATCTTCAATCTTGGGAAGTTGGTACTTGTTCTTGATTGTAACTTCGTTGAGGGAGCGGTAGTCAATGCATAAGCAGATGGTACCGTCCTTCTTTGCCACAAACAGAACAGGTGATCCCCAAGGGGAGGCACTAGGCGGATAAATCCTTCCTCACCTGCTCTTCCACCTGCTTCTTCAATTCTGCTAACTCCTCCGATCCCATTCTATAAGGCTTCTTATAGATGGGTCCCGCCCGGTATGAGCTCGATGATGAACTCAATGTCTCGGTCAGCTCATCAGGAAAAACATCGGGATACTCGCATAGTACAAGCACTTGTTCCAATCCAACTTCAGTCGAGACGGTTGACTTGGTTGGCTTGAGCAGAAGAGGAGTTGAGGCTAACTTAACGACTCCTCGGCCATTGGTCATAGTGACAGTCCGGTTGGCGCAATCAATCAAGCCTTGGTGCTTGCTGAGCCAATTCATTCCTAAGATCACATCCAAGCCTTGTGATTTTAGGATGATAAGGTCTGCTAGGAAGTCTACCCCGTTAATATTAATCCCAACTCCTTTACATCCCGTGTCGGGGTCCGGACGCGTATCCGTGGCCTCGAGCACCTATGGGGCACTCGGGGGCCCCTTCTGGTTCGGCGGGGGAGCGAGGGTCGCATGCAGAGCAGATCGAGGTCGAGCACGCTGGGAGACGGGCGATCTTTACCCAGCTTCGGGCTCTTCGAGAGATAACACCCCTACTGCTGCCTCGAGTTGTTATAGAATCTAGCTCGAACGTGCGAGCATATGGTGGTGCTGCGGGTGTCGAATGAACCTAACCCCTTCTACGTGCGCATGGGCCTCCCTTTATAGTCTAAAGGGGTACCCACAGGTGGCAGCGAGGAAGAGGGGGTAGAAACGTAAAGCGCAGGTTGGTACAACGTGCAGCAACAAATGCCCCTACCTAACTCGACGGCAGGGATAAGGGCATTAAATGCCCATCCGGTTAACAAAGGCAAGTGGTGTGACCGTTAGGTGAGCATCCGGTGCCACGACGGCGCGCTCTGTCACTCCGTTTGCCACCTCGCTCTGCATGGTTGCGTAGTATCCCGCCACGTGCTCTTGGGGCGGCCTGGTGATGACGCGTCACAGGGTGCGCTGGAGTTGGGTGGCAGCCTTGCCGCGGCAAGCGCCTTGCCGCGGTCCCTTTGTCGTGCCGGCAAGCTTGTCGTACATCGAACTGCCTGAGGCGCGGGCGCCGTGGCAAGTTTTCTGGTGATGCCATGGTTAGCCCTCCCGGCAAGCTCCTCTTGCCGGGGCCTTCGTTTTCTGGGTTGGTACTTTGTTCTTGAATGGCAGTGGTAAGGAGTGGTGGGGAGCCTTGCCGTGCGTCAGGCTAGCCTTGCCACGGGGTGCTACGACTGCCCGTGCACAAGTTCGGGGTACTAAGGTGCCCCCCTACTTTAGTACACCGACAGGAGCCCCCGGCCTGGGCGACACGGTGCGGCGTTGTTGGGCCAGGCCCAAGCGATTGCACGGGCACACGTGGCCCGAAGTTCAAGACAGCAACGGGCTCCGCACTCCACCGCGCTCTCCGAACGGCAAGACGCAGCGTCGATTGCGGCGTCGTGGGAGGCGTGGGCGGTGCGTGCGGTCTTTAGGGCATCCACCCCCGTGATCGTGGTGCAGGGCGAGGTCACTTCATCCATCGCTCCGGTCCCGCTCACTCGCCACGCGGCCTTCATGCATGGGGGTCGTGGGCGGCGAAGGTGGGAGACCGAGCCGTCACGGGCGGAGATGGTGAGTCGGCCCCGCTCCTCTGCCCTCCTCGCTCTCTGATTGGCCGGGCGGGGCGGTCGAGCCCCCTCCTTGTCCTTTAAAAGGGGCGGAAGGGGGGTACGATAGCCACACACTTCCTCTCTTCCCTTCGTCTTCAACTCCCGTTACTCTTCCTCCCATCTGCCATGGAGGGAGGGAATCCTGGTCCTTCCACGGTGGCGGCAAGGGTCGCCTCCAGGCAGCGCACCTCTTCCTATCCTGCACCTATGGCGGTGGAGCCGGCCAAAAGGGGGAGAGGGAGAGGGCGAGGCCGCGGACGAGGCCGAGGACGCGATCGAGGCGGTCGGGGGAGAGGCGGCCGGGGCGATGTGCCTCCCCCGACTCCGCCGGCGACTCCTTTCCTCGAGGCGGTCCATACCGGAGACGATCCCTGGGAGTTCTTCATCAAGCTGCGCCGAGCGCCTCGTCGCCGCCTCCGGCTGCCGGCCCCGTTCCCGAGCGCGATGGAACCGGATCCGCCCGAGGTGATGGAGTTGCGCATGAGGGGCTGCGGGATCAGCGGCACTCGGGTGAGTGTCGTGTCCCCAGCCCCCGGCGTGATGTACTCGACCGAGGGTGGAAGACATTCGCCGCATCCACAGCTTGACGGCGGGTTTACCCTCCATTTCAAGTTAATGGAGGTGACCTTCGCCGCCAAGGTCTTCGGGACTCGGGACCCGGCGAGATCTTTGTGTGGACAGCTCCTCCGATAGCGCGAAGGTCCCTCCTCGAGCGAGAGTGACGAGGAGGGGAGTGACAGCGACGACGGCGAGGATGGCGGGTCCGACAAGGCGTCGGATGCTGCTCTCGGCCACCGCGACCCCATTATCCGGTCGCTGCCTTCCAACTCCCCGGGCCGTCTCCTTGGGCGGCCGGGCGAGGGGGCTGCGGAAGAGGAAGAGGGGTGGTGGCAAGCCGTCACAATCGAGTACGAGGGCGAGAGCCCTCGTCAGCAGGCCGACGCCCCACCACCCCATCTTCAAGCTCCGCCTCCGGCGCCTCCGTCTCCGCCAAGCTCTGGCGGCCCCCGAAGTTCTCTTGGTGTCTTCGCGCCAGTAGCTCTCCTAGGCGCCCTTTGCCCTTCTGGCGAGCTTCTCGCCGGGGCCTCCTGACCTACCTCTGAACTCCTCAAGCAGAGAAACAGAGAGGGATTACGCATCTTATCTTTCAATTTGTAAGCCCTTGGGCCTTAGTAGTATTTAAAGTATGTAATCCTCTCTATCATGTTTTTCGTCCTCCATGGACTTGTACTAAACTGGGATGTTTTTAATGAAAAGAGGGGAACGCTTGTCGGACAGAGTCTTTTACTTGATTTCGTGCCTTGTATGCTCCCATCCTACGCTTTCGGGGAACTTGCCGGCGCGAACACGCTTGCTGAGTGCGGGACATCAGCAGCCTGCTGGCGGTGTTGCTTCCGGCAAGCGACCTTGTCGGGCCAGTTGCAGCGCACTTGTGTTTGTTGAGCGGACTCGGAAACAAACCAAGGGCGCAACTGGGCCACGACTCGGCTCCTCCGCGCATGGGTTTTACAAGACACGCTCGTTCAAGGACGCAGCCTCGCCTTCCCCGGTCCATAAGAGGATGCATGACAAGGGATAGAAAAACTTATCTGACTCCTCAGCCCCCCGATGATATTAGCTTGTCGGGGAGGAACCTTGGCCTTCGCAGCTTCTGGCAGCTCTGGCCCCGCCGAGATCCGAGATCTTTGGCGTCTTTTTAGCCCTCGTCGACGACGTGGCCGGGGCCCCGCCCGCTTATGCGGGGTCTCTGGTACTTGCAGCCCCCAGCGAAGTTGGCTTGCCGGGGCCGGGGCACTCTTCTGGTTTACTGCAATTACAGCCATGAAGATAGCTGAGATAGGTCTGCAATAATTTCATTATTTATATGTATATAAATACTTTTTGTGCGACTTCGCAATACGATGCCGTGCCTTGCCCTTCGTACGTTTATACTCTATGCTGCTAGGGAACTTGCCGGTGCTAACACACTTGCTGAGTACGGAACATCAGGAGCCTGCTGGCGGTGTTTTCTCCGGAAAGAAACCTTCTCGGGCCAGCTGCAGTGCACTCGATTTGTTGAGCGGACTCGGAAACAAATCGAGGACGCAACTTAGCCGTGAGTTGGCTCCTCCGCGCACAAGTTTCTCAAACGAAGGGCGTCTTACGGCAAGGCTTGTTACTTTACGCCCTCTACCTGTTATGTCCTTTGTGCGTTTTTACCCTACGCTTCTAGGGAACTTGCCGGCGCTAACACACTTCATCGAGCGGGACATCAAGAGCTTCTTTGGCGGTGTTGTTTCCGGCAAGAAACCTTCTCGGGCCAGTTGCAGTGCACTTGCGTTGTTGAGCGGGCTCGGAAACAAAGCAAGGATGCAACTTAACCACGAGTTGGCTCCTTCTGCGTGCAGGCATTGCATACAAAGGACGAACGCGCAAAAGGGCATAATATAAAAGGAACATGGAAGTAACGGGTGTCATGTACAAAAACTCGGATGACTTAGCTTTTTTTTAACGTCCTGCTGAGGTCGCACTTCTTCCCCGATCCTTTCCCCTTGTATGTTCTTGTCCCTACGCTGCTGGGGGATCCACCGGCGCAAACACGCTTGCTGAGCGCAGGGCATCAGCGGTTTGCCGACGGTGTTGCCTCTGGCAGGGAGAACTTGTCGGGCTGGTTGCGGCGTACTTTTATCATTGAGCGAGCTCAAGACGAATCAACGGCGCAACTCAACCACGATTCGTCCCCCCCCCCCCCGTGCCTAGGTTCTGCATACAAGGTATGGATTTTCAGGGAATACGACCCAAAAGTTCGAAGCTTGGCATCTTTCTCGCCCCATCGCCGGTGGACTGTTTGGCGGAGCTCGATGGCGCGGCCCTGATGACAGCGTGGTGCTCCGGGAGATGCGCCGGAGTGTGCACAGAGCCGAGCCGCCTCGCTGGCTTAGTCTTGGCTGGTCTGCTCCGCCTTCTCGACTTGCCGGGCGGAGCTCGATGGCACGCCCTCGACAGTAGCGCAGCGCCCGAGGAGATGCGCTGCGGAGTGAGCACAGAGCTGTTCTGCGGACTTGGTCTTCTTCTTCCCGGGAGCTTCAGTGCAAGTGGCTCCCGCCCGCAGCAGCAGCTGCTTCCCAAGATATCTTGTCGGCGCAGATGAGTGCATCCTTCTTGTCCCTTGGACGAAAATGACGCCATCGGTCCGTGCATCTTGAGCACATTTTACGCGTGGTGAGAGGCCGCCATGAACTTGGCAGTGCGGGTCGGCCGAGTATCCCATTGTAGGGTAAAGGGATATCAGCCACGTCGAATGTGACCCTCTCTGCCCCGGTTCAGCTCACGCCGAACGCCACCGCAATGTGATCTTCCCTTAGGTTGGCTCCTTCCCAGATTTATTCCTTGAAGGTGCGGTCTCTTCAAGCTCGCTGTCGGGATCCGCTTCTTGAGCACCGCGACGAAATCAGGTTCAGGCCGCCCGCCCACAACCAACATCTTCGTGACCTTGAGGTTGCGAATCGTTGAGTGAGACCAACAGCGGCAAGCACCCGACCGCAGTGATGCGGTCGGGTGATCCTCAACGTCAAGACGAGGCGCGGTTGACCACTTCAGAGGCTGCGCGCCCGACGGACGGCCCGCTGCATTCACTTCGCACCCATCGCTTGAGTTGGCGGTGCAAGGTGTGCGAGGCGCCACCGCCGATGCACAATACCTCTCGCTTTCAAACTCTTGATCCTCGCCTCATCTTCCTCCATCTCATCATCTTCATCTTCCTCCTCTTCCTTGTCGCGCCACGGGAGGCTGTCTCCTTGCCGCGCTTTAGCTTTGCTGCTGCTCCTCCCCGGCGGGAAGCTTCTTGCCGATCCTCCGCCACCTCCCCGGGTCTTTCCTTATCGCGGGCGCCAGACTCAGCTTTCGCAGCTCCGCCATCTGCTCTACTTTTTGCAGGTTTGGAGGTCATGGCCTTTAGTGCGGTGGATCTTGCAATAGCGCTTGCGGAGCCGCCCCGCTTGTCGGCGCCGCTACAGCCTCGCCGAGTCGCCGGTCTTGGCTTTGTCGGAGCCGCCTCCGTTCTTAGGAATGCTCAACAGCCTAGCACATCCTTAGCTTTCCTCTTCCTATTGTTCCGCCCGGTTCCTTCTTGTCGGTGACGCCCTCGCTGCCGATCCTTCGCTCCAAGCAACTTCTCCGGGATTTTCCTCCCTCTTCAGCCCGTGCACACTTGTCGGCGAGAGCGTAGAGCTCGCCGACATCTCGATCTTTATCATCGCCATCTCCTCCTCATCCTGCGGTTACGCACGCTTTTGATGAAACGCGCCGATAACGCGCAGGGTGGACGCGGGAATGTTGCGCTGCACTGGCTGAATCTTTGTATATACTTTGCGCAAGGGCTCTCCTTCGGACGAGTAAATGGAGGTCACTTTCCGCCATGAGGCTTGTGGTCACCGTGAAGGCGCCGACAAACCGATGACACAGTCCGCCCATGAAGAGATGGAGCCGTCCGGCAAGTGCATGAGCCAAGATCGGCGTTGGGCTTGAGTACGGTGGGAAGTAGTTGGCGAGGATCTTCGTCGCGCCTCCGCAGCCTCGCACCGCGATGGTGTAGATGCCGAGGAACTCCGACGGTGTATCCCGCCATCATACTTCGCACATCCGCTTGAAGTTTTTAGTTTTGGGCCATGGACTTGCCGCCTTCGCGGGTGAACGCAGGGCAACTCGCGATATGGCAAGTCGCCTGGTTCTCCGGGTGCGTCTTGCCGACGGCGGCCCGGCGCGCTGGTCGATTGACGCCGCTTCTCTCCGGCGCTTCGCGCGAAAAGCGAAGCGCTTCGCGTTGCCGTTCTTGGAGAATGTGGCGCTGATCCCGGCGAGTTCGCGGGTCCGGCGACGCGGTGGAGTTCGCGCGTCAAGGTTGGTCCGGCGGTGGCGATCTTGGCTGTTGGGCTGGGAGCGACGGAAGCGGTACCCCAGCGGTCCTGTCGGCGCTGCCCTGCGCCGGGCGTTTTGTCGGGCCCTCGACGCGCCGATCGCCGGGTTTGTCGCCATTGGCGGCCGACGAGGCTGTGTATGGCCATCCTCCAGTCGTCGATCTTGTGTGGCGCTCGAGGGAAGTCTAGAAGCAGCTGGGCTCGGGCCAGCGCTTCCTCTGCAGTCTTGGGCAGCGGTGGTGATGGGTGGCGCGAGGAGCGAGACGTGCTCGGACTCCCAATCGGGTTGGGAGGAGCAACACTCGCCCAGCGATCAGACTTCACTCGCACCAAAGGCATGCGTTCGTGCATGCCGCCCGCGAGCATCCTGCGACCCACCGGCTTGGCCTTGCTCAACGCGAGCACGGTGCTTGGAGCACCGAGCGTCGCTGGCCTTGAACTTTGGGACGGCGCGGCGCTCGCACCGTCGCCGACGCTATGGGCCTTGTTCTTGCATTTGGTGACGACACGAGACCCACCGGCGGCACCCGCTGCTTCGCTGGTGTCCACCTCACCGCCGCTTGCTCCGGCGGTGGCGGTAGAGTTGATGTGAGCGAGCGCCACCTCAAGGCTTCTTCTTCGGTGGCATGTTGACGATGACGCTGATGTAGTGCGCGGAGACCGGATCGATGCTCACGACTCGACGTCCCCCTACCTGGCGCGCCAAAGATGTCGGGGTCCGGACGCGTATCCGTGGCCTCGAGCACCTATGGGGCACTCGGGGGCCCCTTCTGGTTCGGCGGGGGAGCGAGGGTCGCGCGCAGAGCAGATCGAGGTCGAGCACGCGTGGGGAGACGGGCGATCTTTACCCAGCTTCGGGGCTCTCCGGAGAGATAACACCCCTAATGCTGCTCTGAGTTGTTATAGAATCTAGCTCGAACGTGCAAGCATATGGTGGTGCTGCGGGTGTCGAATGAATCGAACCCTTCTACGCGCGCATGGGCCTCCTTTTATAGTCCGAAGGGGTACCCATGTGGCAGCAGAGGAAGAGGGGTAGAAACGTAAAAGCGCAGGTTGGTACAACAAGCAGACAACAAAGGTGCCCCTACCTAACTCGACGGCAGGGATAAGGGCATTAAATGCTGTCCGGTCGCCCAACAAAGGCAAGTGGAGTGACCGTTAGGTGAGCCTCCGGTGCCACGATGGCGCCTCTGTCGACTCCGTTTGCCACCTCGCTCGCATGGTTGCGTAGTATCCCGCCACGTGCTCTTGGGGCGGTTGGTGATGACGCGTGTGGTGCGCTGGAGTTGGGTGGCAGCCTTGCTGCTGCAAGCGCCTTTGTCATGTCCTTTGTCGTGCCGGCAAGCTTGTCGGTACATTGGAACTTGCCGGGCGCTTGGGCGCCGTGGCAAGTTTTCTCGGTGATGCCATGGTTAGCCCTCCGGCAAGCTCCTCTTGCCGGGCCTTCGCTCGGGCTGGTACTTTGTTCTTGAATGGCGGTGGTAAGGAGTGGTGGGGAGTTTTGCTGCGTCCAGCTAGCCTTGCCGCTGGGTTCTACGAATGCCCGTGCACAAGTTCGGGGTACTAAGGTGCCCCCCTATTTTAGTACATCGACATCCCGTCTTGGCCCTCATTTCTGCTCCGGGGGTTTGTACCACCATAGGGTTATACAGGAGGGTAGGGGTCATGCCACTTTTAATGCAAAACTTTGGGTGACAAAACAATGCGTGGCTCCTAATCAAACAAAACAGATTATGGTGCTGAATTGATTATGAACGCATCAAAGACGACATCCGGTCTTCCCGGCCTCTTCCGCAGATGACATGATTCACACGACCCTGCCATTGTTGGGCAAGTTATGGGAGCTTGGTTCCTTGGTGGCATTCCACGGCCTTGTCTCGGTTCTGCGCATTGGGGCGCGGGCGTCGGGGCTTGTTGGGGCAATTCTTGGAGTAATGCCCCGCTGTCCACATCCGGCAAGTGACTTGGTTGGGGATGACGCCCTTGCCAAGATTGTTATTGGGGTTGTTGTAAGCTGGCCTGGGGTTGGCATCTTCGCTGAGGTGGATAGTTGGTGCGGGTGCAAGAGCTCTTGGCTGCCGATAGGTTGGCTTGACCGAGCTGGCTGCCACGGACGAGGCTTCCGTTCTCGGGCGCTACCCTTTGCCGATCATCTTGCGCTTACGAGTGTCATCCAAGGCACGCCGCTTGTCCTCAAGCATGAGTGCCTTGTTCACCAGATCAGAAAGGTTGAGCAGTCACACACAACAAGCGTAGTATTGCGAGTTTGGTTAAGGCCTTCCATGAAGCGCCCTTTTGGCAAAGATCATCGGTCTTGACATCCTCGGGGCATACCTCGAGAGAACACGAACTTCTGCATGTACTCCTTGACGGTGCTACTACCTTGCTTGTGGCTCGAACTCACGCTTCTTGATGGCCATGATTCCGAAGGAATGTGGGCCTTATGAATTCTGTCTTGAAGGTATTCCAAGTGATGTCTTGCTCAAGATGCATAGCCTTGAATCCATCCCACCAAGCTCCGCAGTCCCCCGAGAGTGGGCAGCATACGCCACCTTATCACGGTCCTCGGTGCATCCGACTAGAGCCAGCAGATCCTCAATGGTGCGGACCCTCACTGCTCGCATCCGGGGTTCAGCATCTCGATGAAAGTGGGTGGTGCATGCTTCTTGAACTCCACCAGCGTGGAACGTCCATGGCCGTGTCCCGCCGGCTGGCGGTTGACAGCTTGAGCAATCATCTGGAGGGCTGCAGTGTTGGCTTGGCGCTCCTCTCGGAAGGCTTGGAGAAGCTGAGCCATGTCCATGCTTGGAGGAGGAGGTGGTGGTGGAGTCTGTCCTGGGGCTTGGTCCTGGCTGGCTCCTGCCTCAGCAGAACCTCCGGCTTCTTGCGGCTGGGTAGAGGTACCAGTACGTGTTACAACAGGCATCCTGTTGGAGCGGTCAAGGTCTCATGATTGGGAAGATAAAATGAGGGAAAGCAATATAGATGGGATGCCTAGTAAGGGGGTGGTGTGACACAAAATTTAAGTTAACCAAGGCCAGAAGGGCCAAACTCATGCATTAAAACCAAATGGGAAATGTAGTCGTTTACAAGTTCCCTGAAGGGAAAGTACGACTTCATCAAAGCAAGTTGAAAGCAAACACAACATAACATGGTTTCATAAGAACCATTACAAGGACTCGACTTCGCAAAAGGGGTACACGACCTATCCTACCATAGGCTACGAGCTAGCCTATCCTAGTCCTGAACGGTGTCTAAGTGGTGGAATGCTCGGTCGGGTATTCTGGCTCCTCTGGGTCTTCCTCCTCATCTTCATCGGTCTTGGTCTCTTCGTCGCTTGAGGAAGCGGGGGAGTGGAGGAGCTGAACACGGCGCTGCTTTGCCGGTGGCATCGTGAAGAGGTTGCGGTACTCCTTTGCCGTCATACGGCGTGGCTGAGGTGATCCCTTGGCATGTGCGACCTGTGGGGGTCGTCCACCTCGATAAGCTACTGCGGGCTGTCCAGGGGGTGCTCCATCCTTCTTGATCATGTCCGCCTTTATCTGAACTATGCGGAGGAGTTCCTTGGTCTCGCGGAGTTCCTTCCGAAGCTCCGTCGACTCCGAGGCCAGGTGTTGTGCCGCATCGCCGGCACACAAGCTGAAGTAGGTCCGAAGCGGAGAGAAAGTCCTCGCCCAAGGGTGGTGCTGGTGCGCTGCTCTCGCCATCACCTTCCTTACGATAAGGCAGGTATCGAGTGGCTGGCTCACTCGCCATCTCCGTAGGAGATCCCGAGGCGAAGTCGGCGCCTTTGAGGGCAGCAGCTCCACGGCGAGGAGCAAGGTCGCCATCCTGGGTCCTCAAAGAACCAGCTCGTCGGGAGTCCTTCGCCTCACGACTACCTCCACGTGATACTCCTTCTTGGTCTTTGTCGACCCAAGTGCTCGTGGTAGGAGAAGGTGGGGACTCGAGTGAACTGGCACTTCCCGAGGCTATCCTCAAGAAGCACGGAAACCCAAAGGTCGTCGAAGTCCCTGCACGGGCGACAATCTACAAAAGTGGAAGGGAAGGGTCAATAAAGGAATGTGACCTATGTTTGGGATACTAACATAAAACATAGGTATATGGGTAATCTAGGGATAGTCTCGCTCTAACTAACGCCCATGCTAACTAAGGCTTCCTACAACAGATGGCTCTAATACCAGTTTCTGGGGGACCCCGACTCATAAGTCGTGATCATCGAATGCACGGTACAAAGGATCCTAGAGATCAATGCTCACTTGAACACACAAAAGCTGAATAACAAGAGTCTTACATCCATACAGACCGTCTTACACAAATTGTGACCATTATGGTCAAGTCTTACATCGATAAAGCCTTAAGGGCTGAACATCAAATGAAACACAAGCAGCGGAAACCGTCGTCGATAAGTAGAACCCATGCCATCTGCCTTAACCCTACAGGCATTCTGACTGGAAAACGTCCTAGTTCGCATGATCGTCTCCAAAGAACTCTTCTTCGAACTCCGGTTCTTCCATGCCTGGTCAATTAAATAACCAGTGGCAAGCCAATGAGTACTTTGAATGTACTCGCAAGCAACCCATGATTTGGTTCAAGGTACAACAATGCATGACATAGGTAAATTTTGCGTAAAGCTAGTTTTGAGAGCAATGACATGTTCAACATCCTATAAAGCATGCATCAAGAGGATTCAAGTAACCATGAGAACTGGTCACAGATATCAACATAAATAGAATGGGCACCAACCCATTTATCATAAACAGAGTGGGCACCAACACATCTCAATCGTGTCAAGTCCTCCGACTTGACCCAGTCATTTCCATCATCACACACACTAGGTTGAAAACCCTGGACATAGTTTAAGCAGCACCGCCCAACCGTCCTTGACCGTGGACACGGCTATTCGAATAGTTTTACACTCTGCAGAGGTTGCACACTTTACCCACTAGATCCGGGAACTTCCGTGTCATCCACGACCAGCGGTACCTCAAGTACCGGGGTAAGCACCGATCACTACCTTTCCTAGACGACACTAACATGGAGTCCACTCGATTAGTAGTAATCCCGTGCCCAACATTTCACATCATAAGGTCGTGGAGCCTCGCTCCCGTATTCATCACATACCACAAGCACGGGGTACCAACGGTGTGCCCGGTGCTGTAAAGACAGACATGGCCGCCCTACCTGGCATGACCCCGTCCCGAGAGAGAGCACCAACTCTCCCCCGTCACTAGTAATGCGGGCTCCAAGCTAGTATCGGACTAGGTACTCAACAATGCCCTTTCCCATATAAGGGTAGAGTGGTCGCGCATGTAAGGTTGGGACAGTCATCAAATCTTAAATCTAATCCGTTTTCGAAAATAACACACACTTGCCTCGGTACACCACTTCGTCATCAAGTGGTTACCATCTCATCATCTCCCTCGGGCATAAGTGGCACCCGATGGGGTTTTCAAAAGTCGTTTTGAAAATATTTTTGTCTCCATCACCATGCATATCCCCGTCCCTTTTGCGTAGCACTACTTAGCATCCTATCTACTCCCACCGGCATAACCCTCATAAGAAGGTAGGGCCATGCACAATGCAAGTATCAACGAGGAATGTAACCGAGGCAACCAACCACGTGGTTCACCATCTCATCATGATTCCGAAGCAACAATAATAAGGAGCTATAAATGACATGCATGTAAGAGGGGTTTCATAGTCATGGTCAAAGGGCTGCTTACCTTGGTTGGCTTGATCTTCAAAGTCTTCAGTCCCTGCTCCTCCTTCTTCCTCGCCTACCTCACAAACACGGATCTAACGTCGCAAGAAAACAACGGAAAATAAGACAATAATAAAAACAGAAAAGTCAAAGTGCTCAGAAAAATGTCAACTTATTTTTGTAAAATACTAGGAGGAAAGCTAGGAAGGGACAAGTCTTGGTTTTGGTTTCGAGTAGCAGAATAGGGATATGGATTTTCAAAGACATATTTAAATGCTAAAATCACATTTAAATATTCACAGAGAAGAAAAGGTTGTTGGATTTGAATGGAAGTTGCACCATTAAATAGGTTGCAATATTCTAGGAATTTAGAAATTGGAATCAATTCATTTGGATAAATATTCTGTCTGTGGAATTTTTGGAAATAAGACAGTAAAAAGAAAAGAAAAACGGCGCTGTACATCGGGCCGAGAGGCCACGACAGCAAAGCAGGCCCAGAGGGGAAAACCGCCCACGCGCCGCCACGTCAAGGCGCGAAGGTGAATACGCCACCCACCGACGGCGGGTCGGTCTGTGGCAAGACGACGACGTTTTAAACCCGACGGTGGATCCCACCCGTTAGGGCGTGAGGTCGACGGGCGGCCCCACGGCGGCCGCCGCCTACCTCCGACCGAGGCGACGCGAGCTTCGCGGGCGATACAAGGCACGGAAGGGATGCGGGGCTACCGCTGGACCTGTGGTGGAGTCGCTGCTCGTGGTGGTGGAGACGGTCGCCGGAGTGGCTCGCCGCCCGGCGATGAGGTCACCCGGCGGAGGCGCCGGGCGTCGGTGGCTCGGCCGCTTCCGCTGCAAAACAAGGGGGAAAGAGAGGGAAAGGATCAGTGACGCCTCGCGTTCCAGATCGAGAGAGCTGGGGCAGAGAAGGCTCAGACTGCTGGACGCCGACGAGCCGAGGCGGCGGAGCTCGAGCTCGATCTCGAGCTCGTGTAGTTCTGGAGAGGAAGGAGTGGTGCTTGGAGGTCGATTGGGGTGTGGAGGAGCGACAGGAAGAAGAGAGAGGCTCGGGCGCTTATATAGGCTGGCCGCGGTTCACCGAGGCGTGGCTTACGGGCGCCCGAGGAATCGGCTCTGGAGGCCGTTGGAGAAGGAATGGAGCTATCCACGGTGCTCGTGGGGGTGGAGTAGGGCGCCAGGGAGAAGGAGAGAGAGCGGGAAGGTTCCGCGCCGCTGCGTGAGGCCGGTCATTGGCCGAGCTGGGCGGCGCCGGGCACGCGTCGCAGGAGGTGAGAGAGGGGGAGATACAAGGGGACCTGCACGGTGGCGTGTCACGGACGCCGAGGGCATCGATCGGCGCTGGGGTAGCACGAGGTGGTCGGGACGCAAGCGCCAACGGTCGGGAGTGCGATGACGTGCTCCAGAAGCGACTTTGGCGGCATCCGCGGCTTTCTGCTGTCATGGCTGGCCCACTCGTGTCTGGAGCTACAAGTGGGTCGGGGCAAAACTAGGAAAGAGCCTTGGATGCTCCGGAGTGCAGAGGGGAGAGAGAGGGCTGAGAGAGAGAGGAAAATGTTGTCCAGAAGGACAACGTGATTCCCCTTCTTCCACATTGCTTCCTCGGGTAGAAAAGCATCTAAGTGACAGAGGGGAACGAGGAGGGTTGTGGTAAAAGATGGACTCAAGGAGATTAGTGGAAGTGGCCAAAATAGGCATTTTAGTTATCTCGCCGAAGGTGTTTGATGGAGTTTTGGATAAGCTAATGACTTCCACTGGCCTGGTACTCCATAGGGTGAAATGTCACATATATTTAGGGCCTTCCACCCATTTAGAGCTTATTTGGACAAAGTTGCCAATGTAACTCTTATAACCCTAGAAATGGGCAGAAATGGATTTGTGTAGATCCAAGGAGTAGATCATTTCTCCTTGATGCACCACTTGGTGTGGTGGCCTTATTTGGTCATGTGATCAGGCTCACCAAAGTTGGGGTCTTGGAGAAAAGTTGGTAGTGCAAAGTAGCTCAAATTTGATTCTGGTCGAGAGGGTTTTGAGGCACTTTGACCAAGATTTCCTCTTCTCCAACCTGTGCCATTTGGTCTAGATGCATCATTAGACCATTGAGCATGTTCACCAAGTTTGAGAACATTTGGACACATTTGGCAATGTAAAGTTGATCAAACTTCGTAATGGACAGAAATGGTTTTGAGGGTTTTGGTGAGGATATCTTGTTCTCCAAGTCATGAGACTTGGCAAGATCATCCAATATGTCATATGTGACATGATAGAATTTTCCTGGAATTTTTGGAGAATATTTCCTTTGTAAATATTTCAAAATCTTGAAATATCCAGAAAGGGTTTTAGAGGGATTTGACCAATATTTTGAACATGACCATGTGTTGAAACTCTTATATATGGACAATATATGTCCTATGAGTTTCCCTAAATTTTGTCAAATATTTTTGAAGCAATAAAATAATTTTTCCCTATTAAAGACCATTTCTGGCCTTAAGAAAAAGCTTTTAAATAAAATAGTAAAATAACTTTTATAATTATATTTTTGTGGTTTCTGGGCATCCTATATCTAATAGGAGTCAAATATATTTTTGGAAAGATTTTTACTGCCCTTAATCAAGTACTTGCAGTGCAAACCTCAATTCAGGGGTTTTTGGAAAACTAAATTTAGAAAATACTTTCTGGCCAAATTATTTTTGTAAGAAAATTCCATATAGCACTATACACATGGCATGGTCATTGGTCAGGAGCTTGGGGTAAGGAGATGGAATATAGAGGGTAGAGTAGTTGACTTCAAGAAGCACTTGAAAAGAAACACAGAGAAAACCAACTCCAAATAAAAGCCAAATAATGCAAAAAGTTTTTGTTGGTCCAAATTTTCATGCTTTATTAATGAAAATGAAATGTTACAAAATGCAGGGTGTGACAGCAATGCACAATATGATGCATGATCATGACATAGTAAAATGAGTGTGTTGGGCTAATGCAACTACAACCAGATGGGTTTGAGCTATTTTGAACCAAAGATTCAAAGTTCAAACACATTTGTGATCTTAAATAGTGCTTTATCATGTTTTGCATTAAACAGCAAGTTAACTTGTTTAAACATGCATGAAAATGGTACAGATGGACAGATTGGATTTTTCTGATCATTTTTCATATATAATTCATTCCAATCTGAGTTACAGATTATTTTCTATGAATTTTTGAAGTTTGCTACATTTTCTGGAATTTCCTATATAAGAATAAATCCAGCAAATGCTTTATTGCGTCAGCAGTGCATTAGGGTGACGTCAGCGGTCAACGGGGTTGGTCCAGGTCAAACTGACATGTGGGCCCTGCGTGTCAGTAGTTAGTTTAACTAACTAATATTAGTTAGTGCTAACCTAAGTTAATTAGCAGAGCGGACCCCACTTGTCATAGACTCAGGGGGAAGTCAACCTGGGCCCACTCGGTCAAGGTCAACAGGTCAAACCCACCGGCGTCATGACGCCGACGAGGCCACACGCGGTGGTGCGCTGTGGGATCCGCCTACAGGGCGCCGTTTGGCGCGCGAAGCACAGCTACGGGATGCGGACGCTCGTCCGCATCCAACTGTGGTGGTGGCGCGGCCGGAGAGTGGCCGAAGTGGCGCTGGCGACGAGCTTGGCGGCGGCCGAAGCACGGATGCAAGTGGGGATGGGGTTGCGGTGCGCAAACGAGCGCGGCGAGGTGCCACGGAGGCTCTACGCGATGCGGGGAGCACGTTGGGCGCATGCCCAGGACCAAATGGTCACCGGAGCATCACCGGCGACGAGTGCGGGCGACGGCGCGTCCGGGTGAGTGCGGTGTGGTCACTACGGTGCGCGGCAGAGCGAACGGAGATGGGGAGGATAGGCAGAAACTCACGGTGATCGTCGTGGGGTGGACGGCGAGCTCGGGGAATGACCGAAGCAAACGGGGCGGCAGAGACGATCTCGGCGGACCAAGGTTGAAGAATACGGCGTGGCCGGTGTTCGAGGGCGTCCGGCGGGGCGTGGGTTGGTGGAGAGGAAGAGGGGGGTCGAGGCGGAGCCTCTGGGCGCAACGACAAGGCGAGGCAGTGGCTGTGGCCACGGCGGTGCTCGTCGGCGGCGACGGACGCGCTCAGTCCGGGCTAGAGAGAGAGAGAGAGCAGAGGAGAGAGGGCCATGAGGGAGAGTGAGCGAAGCGGTCAGCGGGATCGGGACGGCACGTGGGAGTCGTCCACGCGTCCAGGGGCTCGTCGGCAAGCAGGAGGTGGCGCACGGCGGTGCGCGCGCATCGGGCACGCGCCCGTCCTCCTGGCAAGGAGGAAGGCGACAGAGGAGGGGCCAGGCGGGCTGGGCTGCGCAGGTGGGCTGGCCACCGCCATGACAGTAAGTCGTAAGTTCTCTCTCTCTCCTCTATTTTCTGTTTTCTATTATTTCTGTAACTTTGTGGCTTTATTAAAAATACTTAAACAGATCCAAAAATCATGAAACTAATCATGGCCACTATTTAGAATATATCCAACAGTAAACATTTTAGTTTATGATTATTTGAGCATTTAAAATATTTTATAGTATTTAAATGCCCAAATGCAAATAGAGTATGATTTAATTGAGAGCCCAATATGTCCTGCAAAAATATAAATCATTTATGGTAGATGCTTTCACCTCAAACAAGAAATGTTGAACATTTTTAGAGGGCATTTTGAGTTTAATGAAAAAGATTTTATTTTGACCCTAGTTGAATTCATTTGGTGCTAGGGTTTAAACAATCCCCATTTCAAGTTTCTTTAAATTTAAACATGATGCATGGATGCGTATGCAGAGTCAGGCAAGGACTAAGCTAGGGCTGTGACAAGTCAATAACCAATAGCGGGACGTAGATGCCCATATTGGCTCCCACATATTCTACGAAGATCTTTATCGGTCAAACCGCATAACAACATACGTTGTTCCCTTTGTCATTGGTATGTTACTTGCCCGAGATTCGATCGTCGGTATCTCAATACCTAGTTCAATCTCGTCATCGGCAAGTCTCTTCACTCGTTCCATAATACATCATCCCGCAACTAACTCATTAGTTGCAATGCTTGCAAGGCTTATAGTGATGTGCATTACCGAGTGGGCCCAGAGATACCTCTCCGACAATCGGAGTGACAAATCCTAATCTCGAAATATGCCAACCCAACAAGTACCTTCGGAGACACCTGTAGAGCACCTTTATAATCACCCAGTTACGTTGTGACGTTTGGTAGCACACAAAGTGTTCCTTTGGTAAACGGGAGTTGCATAATCTCATAGTCATAGGAACATGTATAAGTCATGAAGAAAGCAATAGCAACATACTAAACGATCGAGTGCTAAGCTAACGGAATGGGTCAAGTCAATCACATCATTCTCCTAATGATGTTATCTCGTTAATCAAATGACAACTCATGTCTATGTTTAGGAAACTTAACCATCTTTGATTCACGAGCTAGTCAAGTAGAGGCATACTAGTGACACTTTGTTTGTCTATGTATTCACACATGTATTATGTTTCCGGTTAATACAATTCTAGCATGAATACTAAACATTTATCATGATATAAGGAAATAAATAATAACTTTATTATTGCCTCTAGGGCATATTTCCTTCAGTCTCCCACTTGCACTAGAGTCAATAATCTAGTTCACATCGTCATGTGATTTAACACCAATATTCACATCTGTATGTGATTAATACCCATAGTTCACATCGTCATGTGATCAACACCCAAAGGGTTTACTAGAGTCAATAATCTAGTTCACATCGCTATGTGATTAACACCAAAAGAGTACTAAGGTATGATCATGTTTGGCTTGTGAGAGAAGTTTAGTCAACGGCTCCGTCACATTCAGAGCTGTATGTATTTTGAAAATATTCTATGTCTACAATGCTCTGCACGGAGCTACTCTAGCTAATTGCTCCCACTTTCAATATGTATCCAGAGTAAGATTTAGAGTCATCTGGATCAGTGCCAAAACTTGAATCGACGTAATCCTTTACGACGAACCTTTTGTCACCTCCATAATCAAGAAACATATCCTTATTCCACTAAGGATAATTTTGACCAATGTCCAGTGATCTACTCCTAGATCACTACTGTACTCCCTTGCCAAACCAGGGCAGAGTATACAATAGGTCTGGTCCATAGCATGGCATACTTTTATAGAACATATGGCTGATGCATAGGGAATGACTTTCATTCTCTTTCTATTTTCTGCCGTGGTCGGGATTTGAGTCTTACTCAATTTCACACATTTGGAGCACATGCAAGAACTCTTTCTTTGACTGTTCCATTTTGAACTACTTCAAAATCTTATCAAGGTATGTACTCATTGAAAATCTTATCAAGCGTCTTGATCTATCTCAATAGATCTTGATGCTCAAAATGTAAGTAGCTTTACTGAGGTCTTTCTTTTAAAGAACTCGTTTCAAACACTTCTTTATGCTTTCCAGAAAAATTCTACATCATTTCTGATCAACAATATGTCACTCACATATACTTATCAGAAAGGCTGTAGTGCTCCCACTCACTTTATTCTAAATACAGGCTTCACTGCAAGTCTGTATAAAACTATATGCTTTGATCAACATATCAAAGCGTATATTCCAACTCTGAGATGCTTGCACCAGTCCATAGATGGATTGCTAGAGCTTGCACATTTTGTTAGCACCTTTAGGATTGACAAAACCTTCTGGTTGAATCATATACAACTCTTCTTTAAGAAAACCATTAAGGAATGCAGTTTCGACATCCATTTGCCAGATTTCATAAAATGTGGCAATTGCTAACATGATTCGGACAAACTTAAGCATCGCTACAGTTGAGAAAATCTCATTGTAGTCAACACCTTGAACTTGTCGGAAACCTTTTGCGACAAGTCAAGCTTTGTAGATAGTAACACTACTATCAACGTCCGTCTTCCTCTTGAAGATCCATTTATTTTCTATGGCTTGCCGATCATCGAGCAAGTCCACCAAAGTCCACACTTTGTTCTCATACATGGATCCTATCTTCGATTTCATGGCCTCCACCATTTCATGAATCTGGGCTCATCATCGCTTCCTCATAGTTCGTAGGTTTATCATGGTCTAGTAACATGACTTCTAAAACAGGATTACCGCATTCACTTTGGTGCGGACTGCACTCGAAGACCTACGAGGTTCTGTAGTAACTTGATCTGAAGTTTCATGATCATCATCATTAGCTTCCTCACTAATTGGTGTAGAAATCACTGGAACTAATTTCTGTGATGAACTACTTTTCATCTTGGGAGAAGGTACAATTACCTTATCAAGCTCTACTTTCCTCCCACTCACTTCTTTCGAGAGAAACTCCTTCTCTAGAAAGGATCCATTTTTAGCAACGAATATCTTGCCTTCGGATCTATGATAGAAGGTGTACCCAACAGTTTCCTTTGGGTATTCTATGAAGACGCACTTCTCCGATTTGAGTTTGAGCTTATCAGGATGAAACTTTTTCACATAAGCATCGAAGCCCCAAACTTTAAGAAACGAGAACTTGGGTTTCTTGCTAAACCATAGTTCATATGGTGTCATCTCAACGGATTTAGATGGTGCCCTTTTAACGTGAATGCAGCTGTCTCTAATGCATAACCCCAAAACGATAGTGGTAAATCAGTAAGAGACATCATAGATCGCACCATATCCAATAAAGTGTGGTTACGACGTTCGGACACACCATAATGTTGTGGTGTTCCAGGTGGCCTGAGCTGTGAAACTATTCCACATTGTTTTAATTGAAGACCAAGCTCGTAACTCAAATATTTGTCTCGGCGATCAGATCGCACCATGATGGTTTTACACTTCACTCTGAAATTCTTTGAACCTTTCAACTATTTCAGACTTATGTTTCATCAAGTAGATATACCCATATCTGCTCAAATCATCTGTGAAGGTGAGGAAATAACGATATCCGAAACGAGCCTCAACATTCATCGGACCACATACATCTGTATGTATGATTTCCAACAAATATGTTGTTCTCTCCATAGTACCGGAGAACGATGTTTTAGTCATCTTGCCCATGAGGCAGGGTTCGCAAGTACCAAGTGATTCATAATCAAGTGGATCCAAAAGTCCATCAGTATGGAGTTTCTTCATGCGCTTTACATCGAGATGACCCAAACGGCAGTGCCACAAATAAGTTGCACTATCATTATCAACTTTGCATATTTTGGCATCAATATTATGCATATGTGTATCACTATGATCGAGATCCAACAAACTATTTTCATTGGGTGTATGACCATTGATGGTATTATTCATTTAAACAGAACACCAATTATTCTCTGACTTTAAATGAATAATCGTATTGCAATAAACATGATCAAATCATATTCATGCTCAACGCAAACGCCAAATAACATTTATTTAGGTTTAACACTAATCCCAAAAGTATAGGGAGTGTGTGATGATGATCATATCAATCTTGGAACTCCTTCCAACACTCATCGTCACTTCCCCTTCAACTAGTCTCTGTTAATTCTGTAACTCCTGTTTCGAGTTACTAATCATAGCAACCGAACATGTATTAGATACTCAGAGGCTACTATAAACACTAGTAAGGCAAACATCAATAACATGTATAACAAATATACCCTTGTTCACTTTGCCATCCTTCTTATTCACCAAATATTTAGGGCATTTCCACTTCCAGTGACCATTTCCTTTGCAGCAGAAGCACTCAGTTTCAGGCTTTGGTCCAGCTTTGGGCTTCTTTGCAGGAGTGACAACTTGCTTTCCATTCTACTTGCAGTTCCCTTTCTTTCCCTTTGCCCTTTTCTTGAAACTAGTGGTCTTGTCAATCATCAACACTTGATGTTCTTTCTTGATTTCTACCTTCGTCGATTTCAACATCACGAAGAGCTCGGGAATCATTTTCGGCATCCCTTGCATACTATAGTTCATCACGAAGTTCTAGTAACTTTGTGATGGTGACTAGAGACCTCTGTCAATCACTATCTTATCTGGAATATTAACTCCCACTTGATTCAAGCGATTGTAGTACCTGCATAACTCGAGCACATGCTCACTAGTTGAGCGATTCTCCTCCATCTTTTAGCTATAGAACTTGTTGGAGACTTCATATCTCTCAACTCGGTATTTGCTTGAAATATTAACTTCAACTCTCGGATCATCTCATATGGTCCATGACGCTTAAAACGCCATTGAAGTCCCGGTTCTAAGCCGTAAAGCATGGTGCATCGAACTATCAAGTAGTCATCATATTGAGCTAGCCAAACGCTCATAATGTCTCAGATCCGCTCCCGCAATAGGTCCGCTACCTAGCGGTGCATCAAGGACATAATTCTTCCAGGCAGCAAAGAGGACAATCCTCAGATCACGGATCCAATCCGCATGATTGCTACTAACATCTTTCAACACAGTTTTCTCTAGGAACATAAAAATAAACATATGAAAGCAACAACGCGAGCTATTGATCTACAACATAATTTGCAAAATACTACCAGGACTAAGTTCATGATAAATATAAATTCAGTTAATCATATTACTTAAGAACTCCCACTTAGATAGACATCCCTCTAGTCATCTAAGTGATCACGTGATCCAAATCAACTAAACCAAAACCGATCATCACGTGAGATGGAGTAGTTTTCAATGGTGAACATCACTATGTTGATCATATCTACTATGTCTACAATGCTCTGCACGGAGCTACTCTAGCTAATTGCTCCCACTTTCAATATGTATCCAGATTAAGACTTAGAGTCATCTGGATCAGTGCCAAAACTTGTATCGACGTAACCCTTTTATTTAACCTTTTGTCACCTCCATAATCGAGAAACATATCCTTATTCCACTAAGGATAATTTTGACCAATGTCCAGTGATCTACTCCTAGGTCACTATTGTACTCCCTTGCCAAACTAGGGCAGAGTATACAATAGGTCTGGTCCATAGCATGGCATACTTTTATAGAACCTATGGCTGATGCAAAGGGAATGACTTTCATTCTCTTTCTATTTTCTGCCGTGGTCGGGATTTGAGTCTTGCTCAATTTCACACCTTTGCAGCACAGGCAAGAACTCTTTCTTTGACTGTTCCATTTTGAACTACTTCAAAATATTATCAAGGTATGTACTCATTGAAAATCTTATCAAGCGTGATGTATACCCAAAGAGGAAGGGAGATCGCTGCTTCAATAAATACACATCGGGTTGAGCGCACATCACACCGCTGCTTGGACCTTGGTCAGCAAGGCTTTCCAAGCTGGGTTCTACTGGCCGACAGCAGGGACTGATGCAATGGCATTAGTGCAACGCTGCCCTGGCTGTCAGGTGTTCGCCAAACAAAGCCACATGCTTCCCACATCCCTCCGCACTATCCCGATCACTTGGCCTTTCGTGGTCTGGGGGGTGGACATGGTTGGCCCTCTTAAAGGAGGGTCATGTAAAAAAATATTTACTCGTCATGGTAGACAAGTTTACCAAATAGATCCAAGCAAAACTAGTTACCTTGGCCGGAGTAGTTCCAGTAATCGAGTTAATCTCCGAGGTAGTACACAGTGACGGTATCCCCCACAGTCTTATAATAGACAAATGGGGACAAACTTCATGGCCAAGGAGATCAAAGTGTCATGCACCAAGATGGGCATAAAGCTCGACTACGTGTCTGTCTATCATCTGTAGTCGAACGGAGAGGTAGAACATGCCCATAGTCTAATACTCAGCAGTATCAAACCAAGGCTAGCACGCTCCCTTATAGAGGCAGACTGCAAATGGGTAGAGGAACTCGATTCCATCCTATGGGGGCTCTCAACCATGTCGAATCGATCCACTAGAGATACTCCATTCTGTATGATATACGGCGCGGAGGCAATACTCCCTTGCGATATAATCCATGACGCACCTCGGGTAAGTATGTAAGAAGAATGGGAGGCCAAGCTAGATCGGTAGGATGCCTTGGATACCTTGGAGGAGGAACTTAACATAGCCCGGGCTCGTTCAACAATTTATCAGCAGCAAGCAAGACCTTATCATAGCAGGGAAGTTCACACAAAGGAATTCGGCATAGGAGATCTGGTCATGAGATTACCTCCTGAGAAGCAGAGTAACAAGCTCTCATCTAAATGGGATGGGCCATTCATCAAAGACCAGGTTCTCATTGGGCGCCTATCGAATCCGAGATCCCACAGATAGGCGCCTTGCAACACCCCGAATCCGATGCGCCAGGTGTCTTCCAGTTATTTGCCATCGTTGCCATGTCATTTTCTTGCATGTTGCACTTTGACATGTCATCATTTGCATTTCATCTGCATGTTTTTTAAAAACTTGCATCCATTCGGTTCCCCAGCTTCTTCCGTTGTCCGCTTCGAGCTCAACACACTCAAGACGCACTCCACGGCACCCCTCTTACCTTGTTTTGTGAGCCGCTGAAAAACGTTCTCGGAATGGGCCGAGATTTTCTGAGTGGCCTTGGTATATCACCGGTAGACCGCCTGTCAAATTTCGTTCCATTTGGAGGTCGTTTGATGCCACAACAGTTAACCGAGTTAACCGAAACCCCTCTCTCTTTGCAGCCTAGCACCCCATCACCACAGCCCTCTAGCCCATCTAACTCCCCTCCATGCTCTCCGTCGTTGGATCACGATCGTGTGGGCGAAAACCGCACCTCTTTTGGACACTCCTAGCTCCCTCTACCTATATAAAGGCCCTCCCCTTCAAGTTTTCGCAGTCCAAACCCTAGCTCCTCTCTCCCCGCGCCACCAGACGTGTCCGCGCCGCCGCCGGACGCATCCATCCGCTGATCCTGCCAATCTGCGCCTGCCAAGTGTCCCTGCCAGCTTGCCCCACCACGCGCTGTCCGCACATGCCGCCGAGGCCCGCCTGGCTCGATCCCGCCTGCTCGATCCCCGCCGCTGGCCCGAGCAGCCTGCAGGCGCGCCGATCCCGCCATCCACCTCCACGGCGCGCCTCTGCCGACGTCGTGCACCGCACCTCCTGCCGCCTCCCGCCGGGTCGTCGCCGCCGGACACGTCCGGGGGCGCGGGGAGAGAGGATCTAGGGTTTGGACTGCGAAAATTGGAAGGGGAGGGCCTTTATATAGTTAGAGGGATCTAGGAGTGTCCAAAAGAGATGCGGTTTTCACCCACACGATCGCGATCCAATGATGGAGAGCATGGAGGGGCGTTAAATGGGCTAGCAAGCTGTGGTGAAGGGGTTCTGGGCTGCAAAGAGAGAGGGGTTTCAGTTAACTCGGTTAACCGTTGGGTATCAAACGACCTCCAAATAGAACGAAATTTGACGGGTAGTCTACCAGTGATATACCAAGGCCAGTCAGCAAATCTCGGCCCATTACGAGAACGTTTTTCGGCAGCTCACAAAACAAGGTAAGAGGGGTGCCATGGGTGCATGTGAGTGTCGGGCTCAGAACGGACAATGGAGAGAACCGAGGGAACCCGAACGGATGCAAGTTTTGAAAAAAAAACATGCAGATGAAATGCAGATGATGACATGTCAAAGTGCAACACGCAAGCAAATGACATGGCAACGACAACGAATAACTAGAAGACACCTGGCGCATCGGATTCGGGGCGTTACATGCCTAGAACCTAACACTTGGAATGTCGCACAGCTCTAACATTTCTACGTCCAACCCCGAGCACCCTCTTCCTATGTACATACCTTTTTCTTTCCTTTTTTGTATTTATCATTACTTTGTGTTTTCGGCCACCTCGAGGGCATCTTTCATATGTCTTCCCTTGAGGGCCATAATGAAATAAAGAATGTTCGTTTCGAAACATGCATTGCTCCCATCTCTTATACCCTATTGTCATTAAAGCCAAAATATGCAGGAATTTGACTTAAGATTTGGCCAAGCTAGGTTGCCTGGCTCCTGTGCTTGCCCCTTTCGTTCCAAATTATTTGGGTAAGGGGCAAAGGGAGCACTGTTGTGATTGTTACCCCCAGGTAATCCAGAGCAGTACCTCAGATGGATAAAGTTGAAAGCTAGCATTCTTAGGTTTTCAAATTGGTTGACCATGACATAGCAATAGAATAGAGGGGGTCTTTTGAACCCGCACAGGGGCATTACCCCCGAGGTCACCCGTCTTCGAACAAAAGTGCTTGGCACAATAACCCAAGGAAAGGAACTATTGGAAGAACTATTTTGCTTGGAAGTTGTTTCTTACGTTAAAAAGCAATATAACATAACTATCTGTGTTATCTAACCTTGTTTACGCAGGTTCATTCCATCCTTACCCAACTCAAGACCACAAGGTAAGTATATGCATCACAGTCATGTGTATGAGAAATTCTTGCTGATGTACATACTGTTTGCAAGAAGGACTCATGAGCATGAAGGTACATTTCCCATATTCACATCATTTGCTCTGATGCATATAGACAAGATACATGTAACACATTGCTTACTCTGTCATGTCTATGCATTCACATGCTCTTATATTCCATATTCACATGATTGCATACATGTAGGGGGAGCCTATGCCTGTTACATGTCTTTCAAAAGCTTTACTTGATATTCTCTATATCTTTATCTAAAGCTTTGATGTATGTTGCCATCAATTACCAAAAAGGGGGAGATTGAAAGCACAAGTGCTCCCTGGGTGATTTTGGTAATTAATGTCAACATATCTCTTGTTGGACTAACACTTTTACCTAGTATGTTTCAGATGAGTTCAACAATGAAGTGGCATGGACTAGAGGATGTGGAACCCCTTCAAGATGCTAAGGACAAAAGGATTGGCTCAAGCTCAAAGCTCAAGACTATACATTTTATATTTTAGTGATCCAAGATCACATTGAGTCTATAGGAAAAGCCAATACTATCAAGAAGGGATGAGGTGTTGCTTAATGGCTTGCTTGCTCAAAGTGCTCAGTGATATGCTCCAAAGCCCTCAACTACTTTCTCACATCCACATATGTCCTAAACCGAAAAGTCTAACTCGGCCCCACCGATTCTTTCTATCCGGCGCCATCGAGTTCAGATGTCTTAGCCACTGCCACAAACCCTAGGCAAATCGGCCTCACCGATAGGGATCTCGGTCTCACCGAGATGGGATTGTAATCTCTCTATGTATGTCCATTACCAAAATCGGTCTCACCGAGTTTGAGTAATCGGTACTACCGAGATTACAATGCAAACTCTCTGGTTAGCTTATTACCAAAATCGGTCCCACCGAGTTTGTGTAATCGGTCTCACCGAGTTTGCCTAACCAACTCTCTGGTTAACTTATTACCAAAATCGGTCCCACTGAGTTTTGTGATCGGTCTCACCGAGATTACGTTATGCCCTAACCCTAACCATATTGGTCCTACCGAGTTGCATGTCGGTCCCACCGAAAATCCTAACGGTCACTAGATTTGTTGATTCGGTCCGACCGAGTTTCTGAATTCGGTCCCACCGAGATTGGCAAGTTGTGTGTAACGGTTAGATTTTTTGTGGAGGCTATATATACCCCTCCACCCACTCTTCATTAGTGGAGAGAGCCATCAGAATGAACCTACAATTCCGCATACATTTTCTGAGAGAGAACCACCTACTCATGTGTTAAGACCAAGATATTCCATTCCTACCATATGAATCTTGATCTCTAGCCTTCCCGAAGTTGCTTTCCACTCAAATCTTCTTTCCACCAAATCCAAATCCTGTGAGAGAGAGTTGAGTGCTGGGGAGACTATCATTTGAAGCACAAGAGCAAGGAGTTCATCATCAACACCATTTGTTACTTCTTGGAGAGTGGTGTCTCCTATATTGGCTAGGTGTCACTTGGGAGCCTCCGACAAGATTTTGGAGTTGAACCAAGGTGTTTGTAAGGGCAAGGAGATCGCCTACTTCATGAAGATCTACCGCTAGTGAGGCAAGTCCTTCGTGGGCGACGGCCATGGTGGGATAGACAAGGTTGCTTCTTCATGGACCCTTCGTGGGTGGAGCCCTCGTGGACCCGCGCAACCGTTACCCTTCGTGGGTTGAAGTCTCCATCAACGTGAATGTACGATAGCACCACCTATCGGAACCACGACAAAAACATCCATGTCTCCAATTGCGTTTGAATCCTCCGAACCCCATCCCTTTACATTCTTGCAAGTTGCATGCTTTAGTTTTTGCTGCTCATATACTTGCATGCTTGCTTGTTGTGTATTGTGATTGTTAAACTTGTGCCAAAACTCCACTTGAACTTAAAGAAGTTAAAAATTGCAACTTTTGGTACTTAGTGTCTAATCAAACCCCCCCCCCCTCTAGACACCTCTTCTCGATCCTTTCAAATCGAATGAGATCTTTGGTCTCTATTGCTTTGGTTTAAACACCATTGGAGGAAGATGGATGAGTCTACTATCGGGAGTCTTAGACATAGAGTGCCTATACTTGATGGAGAGTACTTTCATGAGTGAAAAAATGAGATGCTTGTGATTTTCAATCAATATCATTTGAACAAGTACATTGCTAGCCCTTGTGCACCTCATGTTGATCCTATGCATCCTGCCCTTGATGAGTCAATTGACATGATTCGCAATCTTAGAACTGTTGAACTTATCGTTAGAGGATTGCCTAGAAACTTGATTGGATGTTTGCCTACTCTTAAGTGTGCCTACACCATATGGAAATTTCTTGAAGAACGTTTTCCAAATTATTCCTTGAAAAATCTGGATGAAATTCTCCATAATTCTATTGCCTTGAGTAAGATGAATTCCAGTGATCCTATGTTTGGTAATTGTCTATTTGAGCTTACAAACCTTATGCATTCCAAAGGAGATGTTGGATTATTAGTGATATTATTTCCGAAGCTATAAAAATTCATAAACAAGATCATTGTCAAACTCACTCTAACGAATCACCATCTCTAGGATTTGATCCACCACATGACGATGTTGAACATGGATACTATGATGAGGGTGATGATAGTGTCTTTGAACTTGATGATCCAATCAGACACTTTGGTCTTATGGCAAATCTTCGGTGATATATGGCAGGAGGAAAGGAATGGGTTCTTGATAGTGGATTTACCGATCACATGACCAGAGATAAAGATATGTTTCATGAGCTTGCTGAAAACGATGGTCCTTGAAAGTATGTCACTTTTGGTGATAACTCAAAGGGTAAGGTGGTTGGCCTCGGTAAGGTGGCCATATCACATGATAGCTCCATACAAAATGTCATGCTCGTTGAATCTCTTGGCTACAACTTACTTTCAGTATCTAGACTTGTTGATTTCGGTTTCAATGTCCTATTTACTAAAGTAGATTGCCAAGTGTTTCGTAGAGATAATCATAAAATGGTCTTCACCGGTGTACGTAGAGGTGATCTATACATTGTTGATTTCACTAAAAAGGCTCAGTCTAGAACTTGCTTTATTGCTAAATCGTCTAAAGGTTGGTTATGGCATAGACGATTAGGTCATGTTGGCATGCGAAACCTTGACAAGCTTATTAAAGGAAATCATATCCTTGATGTTAACGATGTCATATTTGATAAGGATAGATTTCGCAGCGCTTGTCAGGCAGGTAAACAGGTTGGAGGGAGGCATCCTGTGAAGAACATCATGACCACAAGGAGGCCACTCGAGCTACTTCACATGGATCTTTTTGGTCCCAACGCTTACAAAAGTCTCAGTGGAAATTCTTTTGGTCTAGTTATAGTTGATGATTTTTCAAGATTTACGTGGGTGTTCTTTCTCGATGATAAATCGCAGGTTCAAAAGATCTTCAAAAACTTCGCTAGGAAGGCCCAAAATCAATTTGAAGTGAAGATCAACAAGGTTCGCAGCGACAACGGAACGGAGTTCAAGAACGCAAATGTGGATACCTTTCTTGACGGAGAAGGTATTTCACACGAGTTCTCGGCTACGTACACACCTCAACAAAATGGAGTTGTTGAGAGGAAGAACCGGATGCTCATCAAAATGGCGAGAGCGATGCTTGATGAGTACAAGACACCAAGCACTTTTGGGCGTATGTTGAGACAGCTTGTCATGCAACAAATCGCTTGTATCTTCACAAGCTACTCGGCAAGACGGCATACAAGCTCCTCACCGGTAACAAACCCCAAGTTGGATACTTTCGAGTATTCAGCTCAAAGTGCTACATTCTTGATAAGCATCGTCGTTCTAAATTTGCTCCTAAGTCTCATGAAGGTTTCCTACTTGGTTATGGCTCAAACTCTCACACCTACCGCGTCTACAACAACTTCACCCGAAAGGTTGAAGAAAGGGTAGATGTGAAGTTTGATGAATCTAACGGCTCGCAAGTAGAGCAATTGCCATTTGATGTAGGAGACAAAGACCCCTCGGAAGCAATTCAAGACTTGTCTATTGGCAAGATTCGTCCAACGGAGGTGAAGGCTAGTACCTTGTGCGTCCAAGTGGAAGCTTCTACCTCACGACAAGGTGAACCAAGAGTCGATATGGAAGAATCCACAAGTGGGACACACCAAGATGAAGAAAATGAGGAAGTGCACCAAGACGAACGTCAACAACCTCCTTCTCCACCACGACAAGAGAACGACAACGCCAACAATGAAGAAAGCCAAGAAGAAGAACGAGATGAAGAAGATGTTAAACCAAGACCCAAGCAAAAGCTTTCACGAGTTTGAGCAAGAATTGCTAAAGATCATCCCGTTGAGGAAATCTACAAAGATATCCAAACCGGGAGAATCACTCGCCCTAAAACTCGTTTAGCTAACTTTTGTGAACACTATTCATTCATCTCTAGCATTGAACCTATGAAGGTTGAAGAAGCATTGGAAGATCTGGATTGGATAAACGCTATGCATGAAGAGCTACACAACTTTTAGAGAAATCAAGTTTGGACATTGGTTGAGAAGCCCGACAACAACCACAACATCATCGGTACTAAATGGGTGTTTCGCAACAAGCAAGATGAAGATGGACAAGTAGTTCGCAACAAAGAACGTCTCATCGCCCAAGGCTACACACAAGTCGAAGGTATGGACTATGGTGAGACTTATGCTCCCGTTGCTAGACTTGAGTCCATTCGCATGTTACTTTGCGCATCAACCCTTTGGAGTAGAAGTCAGAGGACAAGGGGCTTTGGGACAAGAGGCTCTCTTTTGAGTAGAGGAGGGGGACTATACCAAGGAGGCCGTCCATGTTCCTGGCACATCCGGAGTGATGGCAACCCTTGAGCCGTCAATGCTCTCCAGATAGAATTTCCCCTCTTCATATATGAGGCACAGTTCTTCATCCTTGTTGAAGAGAGGGTCATCCGCTTGACGATGTGTCTCCGGATTGGGCACAGGGCTGCTTAGTGTCTCGACCCAGCGCCTCCATCTCTGTCCAGGTTTAGTAAAGGGCCGGTCAGGGGAATTAACCATAAAACAACTCGGATGAATAAGAGGGGCCAAGGAAACTTACTATCTCTACAAGATTGTAATAACACAGCCCATCTCGAAACTGCAATCTTGCGAACTCCTCTGCCAATCCCTAATAAGTGTCGGCAAGAGCGGTCCCGAAGACCATCGGCTCATCAAGGTTTGCTCGGTCGGATTGGGAGGTCTCATCGGTTCCATTGTACATGCACAACAAGTGTGGGCATTGCCCAAGTTGTTGGACTCTTCGGCTAATTGCCATGGCCATTACATCTATAATGGTGAGTCTAGTATTTGTCAGCAGCTTTACTTGGGCTGCTAGGATGATTATGTTGGTGTCATCCTCCTAAGCAGCAGTTCACGATCTACAGTTGTAGCACTTCTTCGGGGGTTCCGAGGAGAAAGCGGGGATCCCGGGCTGAACTGGTTCATATAGTGGGATGTCATCTATATAAAACCACTCGGGCTACCAGAAGTTGGTATCCTCCTGAGGAGTACCTGGAGGGTAGTTGGTCCCCTCAATTTGGCAAACCTCGGCAGCTCCCACCTCATACAACAGCCCGGTTGGGAAGCAGGGCATTATGCAAAAATACCTCTGCCCGAGCCCGAAATGTGCCTCGTATCCGAAGTCCATCTCGCAAAGGGCAACAAACCTAGCGATATGTAAGATTGAGTTGGGAGTGAGGTGGTGGAGTTGTAGCCCATAGAACTCGAGCAAAGCCCGGAGGAAGGGGTGTATTGGAAATCCCGGGCCTCGAAGAAGTAAGGAAACGAAGCATACCCATTCACCCTCGCGTGGGGATGGATGTCTTTCTACGTGTGCTTTCCCATTCATGGATGTCAATCCCGAGAGTGTGGAGGCTAGAACTGAATATGGCAAATAGCCCTAGGTGGCTACACGCTCTAGTTGGTGACGAGGGACGGCGCAGCTCCCCCAGTCACCCTTGACGAGACCATGAGGTCGCCTCGAGGAATCAGTGTCGCTCGCCATTGTTGAGACTCTCAGGGTCGGGCCTGGGAGAGGAGGAGAAAGTATGTGAGGATTGTTGCGGATGGGGTCAAGATGCGGTCTATTCTAACCCTAGATTATGTGGTTATAAATAAGGGGGAAAGGGCTGACGCTTCTGTCAGATATTGGGTTCCAGCAAAACCCTTAAGGTTCGAACACTCAGGTGCGCACGAAGATCTCTACCTACCGAAACACGCCCTCAGCCTCGCCGCGATTTCTAAGCTAGATCGATGTACAACACAGGAGACACGAGATTTATACTGGTTCGGGCCACCGTTGTGGTGTAATACCCTAATCCAGTGTGTGGTGTGGTGGATTGCCTCTTGGGCTGATGATGAACAGTACAGAGGAAGAACAGCCTCGCGAGGAGAGGTGTTCTTGTGCTTGGTGTTGTGCGGATGAACTTCACTTCTTCCCATCTACAGTGGTGGCTAGCCCTAGTTATAGAGGCCCTGGTCCTCTTCCCAAATATTGAGCGGGAAGGGATCCAACAACAGTCATTTCGAAAGGGGACAGCTAGTACAAGCTATCCTGACTAAAGGTCGTCTTCGCCTGCCAAAGACACTGGTGGTGACGCCGTCTTGGGCTCCACGGTGACCTCCATCCTGCCGTCCTGCTGGTCTTGGTCTCATTGCACTGATATGGAAACCTTTGCCTGATGCCTCGATACTCTGAGCCTGCGCTTGCCCCCTTTGCACCAAAGAGGAAACGTGGACACTGCACGGGCCGGCGCCCGCCTGGTCTTGATCGTCATGGCTTGCGTCATAGGCACCTCGCGAGGTACCCCTTGCCTTGATCTCTCCACCTCCTCGCGAGCCTGCCTGGTGAGGCCACTTCTGAGGTGGCCTTGCGTCGTCCGCCCCGCAAGGCTTGGCCCCTCGCGAGGGTCTTGAGTGTTGGGTTGATGAAGATGGGCCGCATTGGGCCACTGGTTGAGCCACGCTGCAGGCCGCAGGCAGGCAAGTCTAGGGACCCCCGTTCCCAGAACACCGACAGTAGCCCCCGGGCCCAAGGCATGCTCGGACTTGGCTTAGCAAAGAAGCCAAAGGGCAAGTGCGGAGCCGCGGGCCCTAACAGCATGCGGCCTTGGTTGCTGCATGGCGACTTATTGGACGTGGGCATCTCCGCTTCCCCACGCTGCCTCGGCAACTGCCCCATTGACAAAAGGCTGGCTTGGGTAAGGCTTGCCTTCATTGCTCTCCTTCGCCTTGCTCCAGATCCCCTTCCTTGCTCCCTTGCTTCCGAAATCTCAATATCCGCTCCACTCCTCCCCTTTCTGCGAGCAATGGCGCCCCGCAAGATCAAGGTCGACGCGCTGCCGTATTGGTATTCGCCGGCCCTGGATGCCCCCAATATGTCAGAGAAGAATCTCGCCGCTACGTGCCTGATGACGGCGGTGGAGGGCAGCGAGATAGGCGAGACCGAACTCCAGGCTGGCTCCACCGAGCCGGAGGCTAAGGGGAGCACCTTCTACCCCTTCTTCATGAACGCCGTCATCGCTGGCCTGGTTCCTCCCTTCTCCGACTTCTTCTACGCCGTCCTCCTCCATTACAGGTTGCAGGCCCTTCATCTTCATCCCAACTTCGTCCTCCTTTTGTTGATTTTCGCCTACTACTGCGAGGTGCATGTTGGGGTGATGCCATTCGTGGCTCTGCTGCGCCACTTCTTCTCCCTCCGAATCAATGGCGAGCACACCTTGGTGTGCACCAACTTCGTCGCGTACTCCGAGGCCAACGCAATCTCGAAGACCGGGAATAGGGTCGACAACTTCCGGAGCAAGTGGGTCATGATGGATGCCAGATGTGTCCACTCCCAGTTGGTGCTGCCAACGGAGGTGCCCCAGTCTCACGAAGGGTGGTCTCGCGTGAAGCTTATCGACGACCGGGCTAGGTTGGTGCTGGAGAAGATGAACTCCGACTTGAAGCCGGGCAACGTGAAGGCGGCGAAGCTAACAGGGGCCACGCTCCTAAGGGAGTTCCTGACACAATGCGTGGCTCCGCTTCAGGCACACTCGCGCCCGCTATGGACACTTGGGGGTGCAGACAACGAGCTTCGTCTGAACTCGGCGGCCTTGGCCGACGAGGATCTGGCCGCAGCTCTTCGCCTCTTGGTTGGCGACGACCAGGAAGGTCTGGATGATGCCCCTGCCCCCCTGTTCCTCCATGAGGACTGGAAATAGGTGGTGGATGCCATGCCCACCTTTAATGGGCGGGGCCTGGTGCCGGCGGTGCCTCCTATGGCCCAGGGGACGACGGCACCGGTGGAAGTGTCTTTAGGTGACTCCCGCGGGGGAGGAGAGGAAGACGAAGAAGAGGAGCGTGACTCGAAGGCAACCACTGAGGGGACGGGGCAGACCTCTCCCCGGCGCAGGGCCAGCATCCTCCGCACCTTTCCGGATGACGACAAGGCCGATGCCACGCGGGAGGAAGAGAATCCACCCACGATACCGAAGAAGGATAGGTCAGCGCTGATCTCCCGAGGGGCTGCTTCTGCCCAGGCCCCGCCCGAAGCCGCCTCCAGCCCTTCTGTTGCGCCCTCTTCCACTCCTGGACCTCTTGAAGCTGCACCCCGGACCACGAGGCTCTCGGGCTTCAAGCTCAGCAAGAGATCGGTGACCTATGCTGCGATTGACTAGTAAGTGCTCGAACTCCATCTTGTTCTTGTTTTTGCTGTCGGGGATTGACGTTCTCCATCACTTGGCTAGGCTGCCGGTTGCGGCGAAGAAGAAGAAGGGGGACACGGCGACTCCATCTGGGGTAGACTCATCTACCGCGGCTGCTCCTTCATCCATGGGAAGGGGAGGCGACGATGCTCGCACCTCCCCAGCCCGATCATTCTAGTGAGGCCTGGAGAGCGCCCTGGCGGGGTGCCAGCCCCCGTGGCCCCGCTGGTTCTGGAGGTGCCACTGCCCGATGCTGCTGCTGAGGTACCCAAGGCTTAGGAGCCCCCAGTCTCCTGAGTCGTGGTTACGCTGTCGCCTCCTCCTCCTCCTGCACTGCTGGTTCCGGGTTCTCCTGCCTCCTCTGCTGTCTTGGATCGTGCCCTTTCCGAGTTGGGCCAGCTACGAGAAGACCTTCAAGGCACCGACTCCCACCTGGTAGTCGGGCGCCTGGAGCTGATCTCCGGCTGGATTCATTCTGACACCTCCGTCCGAGCGGCACTGAGGCTAGCCGCAGCAGCTTATGAGGAGGAAAAGCAGGCCGCCACCCAGGCTGCAGCTGCTCGCGAGGAAGCATTGAAGGACGCCGCGGTTGCGCAAGACCGCTGCAAGGTGCTGGAGGCCGAGCTGCAGGGTTTGCGCGATGAGCTAGCCAAAGAAGCTCGTGACCGCCAGGCGAAGGAGGATAAGATGAAGGCTCGGGAGGACGCTGTCAGGGATAGCGACGCTGAGCTGACCGCTGAGCACGGCCGTCTAGGGACGCTAGAGAAGAAGTTGAGGGCGGAGAGGGCTAAGCTGGACGCCAAGGCGAAGGTCCTGGCCAAGGACCGCGTGGCCTTCGCGCACCTTGAGGAGAGGTCTCGCAAGGCACTGAAGACGCTCTACGAGAACGGCTTGGAGAAGCCGCTGGCTAGCACCGAGGACGGCCCCGCCCAACTGCTTTCCTTCTTGGTCGAGGCGCTTGAGGAAGTTGTGACTAGCATCGGCCCCATGACCGAGGTAGAAGCTCGCGTCTTTCTTCTGCGGCGCTGACGCGCGTCTTCAGCCACGTCCACCTTCGTGACCCTGGCGCCAATCCCGACAAGCTGCTGGAGCCCATGGACAGCGAGCACTATGCCACTGCTGCTGAAGCTGTGAAGGGTCAGGTGGAAGGCTTGCTGGCGAAGTTTCGCAACTTTGCTACTATGCCTACGGCAGGTGCTGCTGATCCTGAGGCCTCGGGAGGTGGTGCTGGTGGGGGCAACACCACTACGGAGGCGGAGCCCCTGGCAAATGACGGCGTTGTCCAAGGGTGATCTTCTCGCGGCCTCATTCCTATTTTAACTCCTGCAATGTGCACCGTGCCTCGTGGAGGCGTTTAAACTTGTGTTTGATATCGTGAAGACAATTATGGTTTGTAATAAACGCTCTAGGATTTGCTTCGAGATTTTGTGGTTTCCTTCAGATTTGCTTTATGTTTTATGTCGGCAGAGCCTGGCCCCGCGCATACCTCAACCGCCATTGGCCCCGACCGGATCACCAGGACTGGACCAAGGAGTGAGGGGCTACGTGACAAGTTAGGCTCCTGAGTCGCGATGCTCAAGAGTCCCCCTTGACGCACAAACGGCAAATAGGGAGGGAACATAGGAGTAGATCTATCGTTCTACGTTGGCAGAGCCCAGCCCCGCGCATACCTCAACCGCCATTAACTCCGACTGGATCACCATGACCAGGCTAAGGAGTGAGGGGCTACATGACCAGTTAGGCTCCTGAGTCACGATGCTCAGGAGTCCCCCTTGACGTTCAAACGATCTTCATATCTTGGCTCCGCTCGAGGAGGGGCGCGCGATGACCAGGTCCGAGGGACCTGGTTGAGTGGCGTGCACTCAGGCGTGACCCGGCCGCACCCCCGTGTCCAGCCCCCTCGTGTGACGCTCCCGAGGGGAGGTGTTGCGATGAGGCCAGACACTGAGCTCTTGTCTCCCTGAGGTTGATACGGTCATGGACCGCCCTCAGTTGTTTATCACCAGCGTGGATCATAGCGCTTTTGTATGTGTTGGGGCATAGCCGCTCCTCAGCAGTGTCGTCAGCCAGTGTGGAGCATGGTGCTTCCACTGGTGTGTGGGAGGGGGGCTCCAGGAGGAGCCCCCGGGGCGTGTACAGCCCCGCCCTGACACGTGGCTTGCACGGCAGGGCTAGATGAGGTGTATCTGGGCACTCGTGAGCCAGCGCGGGACTCACGAGGCCCTACCTCAAGGTGGGTTGCGCCTGGTCTTGGATCTTTGGCAGCTTTGTTTTCCTGCGAGATGGTTAGATGCAAATGCTATACGTCCTTAGGTCTCGGCCCTTGAGCAAGCTCAGCCGCCGCTGGTATGCTAGGTCGCCATGCCATAGACAAGGCCAGGGGGTGAGGGCTGGTGAGCCAGTAAGAGCTCCTGAGCTCAGGAGACCGCCTTTTAATGCGCAAGAGATTTGCATAGGAGAGAGAGGAGGCCTGTAGCGGGCGGCAGGTGATAATCACAAGCAAGTTAAGCACGAAGGTAAACCAGCTTAGGTGAATGCAGGATGGATACATGCCACTGGGTCAGGCCCGAGCGGCTTGGGGATGATGCATCCCGAGGGGCGCCCCCATCAAGGTAAACTAAGGACATAAGCAAAAGGGTACACGCCGTAGGGACAAACCCACGCGGCCTGGGAATGATGCAGCCCTAAGGGCGCTCCTAGCTAATATGAACTCGGAAGATGTCACCTGGTACCATTGTAGAGGGGGGGTGTTGGAGTAGCTAAAGACGCGCGGTGAAGAGGCCGACCCTCACGAGCCACCGGAGCCCTGAGCCTCGGGAGGCTCTAGGGATCTAGGCGGTTCCTCGAAGACCATTTCCATCTCCACCAGGATTGCGTGATGCCTGGCCTCCTGAGCTGCCAGAATGCTCCGCAGATGGCGCTGGTGGGTGGAAACCGTGTTCGGCAGGCCGAAAGGCATGCGAACATAGCTACGCGGCGGACCGTCGCAACATCCCACGCGCGAAGGCCAGAGGCGCTCCTGAGATGCGGCTCGGTTGAGCCCTGGGACATCGATGTAGACGCGCAGCCCACCATCCTCGCCTGAATGGGGAGCTACGCTAGGCAAATGGCAGTCGCCGCGTATGACTCTTGCTTCCTGAAGCTCCTGAGTGGCCTTGGTGATGAACTCCTGAGGGTTGGGCTTTCCTTGCCTCGTGCCTTCCTGAGGGAAACGTGCTGTGAAGCACGCCTCCAAGTGGTGCCCGAGCACCTCCCTCGTGATTTTGGCAAAGTCTGATGCCCTCCAGAAGAGAGCCCCTGAGCCCTGCCCGGGGAGGGCGCCGGGCGCGTCTTCCTATGCGATGGAAGGAAGCGCCCCTTGCACGGGCACGGATCCTGATGCGGCACCTCCTGAGATGCCAACCTCCTGAGGCCTTGAGCTGGGTGATGTCTTCTTCTTCTTGGGGACTGCCTCAAGAGGGTTCTCACCCTTTCTTTCCGGGTCCTCGATTGATGCAGCTTGGAAGGCGCGCTCGAGGGAGCACATCGCATCTCTTTCCTCGCAGGGGACCGTGATGATTACGCCGCTTCTTGGCATCTTAAGGACGTTGTAGCTGTGGTGGGTTACTGCCATGAACTTGGCCAGGGATGGATATCCGAGTATGGCATTGTATGGCAGGCGGATGTGGGCGACGTCGAAGTCGATGAGCTCGGTGTGGTAGTTGTTGTGCTGCCCGAAGGTGACAGGGAGGCGGACCTACCCTATCGGGGTGGTGGAGCCGTCAGTAACTCCTGAGATAGGCTTGGTAGGCTGAAGTTGGTCATATGGCACTTGAAGGTTGTCGAACATCTTGACGGACAGGACATTGAGCCCTGCGCCGCCATCAATGAGGGTCCTGGTGACTTGCATGTTGCTGATGACTGGGGAACAAAGCATCGGGAGGGCGCCAGCGGTAGCCGCACACTTGAGTTGATCTGCTGAGCTGAAGGTGACGGCGCACTTGGACCACCTGAGTGGGCGTGTGGCCTTAAGCTTGGGGAGGACTGCATTTATCTCGCGAGCAAACTGCTTGAAGATGCACTGAGAGGCTGGGGCCTGAGCTCCGCCCAAGATGCTAGCGATAGCACATGGCTCCCAGAAGCCCCCATCCCCCTCGTCCTGGTGGTAGTCGTCATACCTTCTTGGCGGTGGCGGCAGAGGAGTAAGGCCTGCGTTGCCCTGCGGGCGATCCTCTCGAGGATGATCCCTCCAGGCTCCCTTGCGAGGCTGGTCCTGCCAGCGTTCCTCACGAGGTCGGTCACGCCACTTTTGGTGAGGGCCCCGGTCGTTCCATCATCCTCCGCCTCGTCCTCCTCCTCGGTCGTAGCCTCGGTCGTTGCGCTCGGGGCGTCGACCGAAGCGTCCTTGTCGAACGGCCCTGAGCTCTTGGCAGTCGTTGGTGCTGTGGGTGTGGAGGTTGTGGTAGGCGCAGAACGGTCAGCTGCAGTTGAATGACTCCGGCTGGTCCCTGCCATGCTTCGTGTCAGGCTCTGCTGCGATCACGGCTGCTCCTTTTCGCTTCATGTCCTTGGCCTTGGCCTTCTTCTCTTCTGGGTCAGTAGCTGGAAGCTCGAGGAGGGAGAGGCATCCCTCCTCAGCTCTTGCGCACTTGGTCGCCATGTTGAACATCTCCAGAGACGTTCAGAACTCCTCGTGGATGGCGAGCTCCTCCTTCCTCTTGACGTCGCGGACGCCATCAGAGAACACTGAGATGATGGCCTCGTCCGTCACCTTGGGGATCTTGAGGCGGGCGCTGTTGAAGCGCTAGATGTATTTCTGCAGGGTCTCCCCAGGTTGTTGCTTGATGCGGCGCAGGTCACCCGCGGTCGGAGGGCGGTCGTGAGTGACCTGGAAGTTAGCGATGAAACGGCTACGCATCTCATCCCAGGAGGAGATCGAGCCGGGAGGCAGATTTAGGAGCCAGGTGTGGGCACCGTCCTTGAGCGCCATGGGAAACTAGTTCGCCATGACCTTTTCATCTCCGTTGGCCGCCTCGATGCCCAGCTCGTAGAGTTGCAGGAACTCCGTGGGGTCTGCAGTACCGTCGTAGCGAGGAGGCAGGTCCGGCTTGAACTTGCCTGGCCAGGCGATGCTGCGCAGCTCGATGGTGAAGGCGTGGCAACCTTCCGTGGCCACCGGAGCCCTTTGCTGATGCGGGGCTTGCTCCTGGTGGTGCCCGCGCACCACCACCAGGGGCAGCACGGGGTCTTGGCGCGCTGGTGCACGGATGCGGTCTTGTCGCGCTGGTGCAGGGAGCATGTGAGAGCCTTCTTGAGGTCGAGGGATTTCTTGGCAGCTTCTTTCTTGTCGCGCGGGCGCTGGATGTGGTGGGCACGTCCAGGGGCCGAGCGCCTTGGAGCCAGGGCACCATCTTGGGGGAGAGGTGGCGGAGGTGCTCCCTAAGCCGCGTCGCCCATGCATGACGGAGGGCGAGGCAGCAAGAGGGACGGCACGGGAGATCCCCCTGCGGCGCTGACGAGCTCGGTGATGCGAGCGAGCCACTCTTCGTAGAGGTCGTTGACGGGGCGGTAATGCAGGAGCTCATGTGCCGGGAGCAACACAGCCTACGCGTCCGTGGGGCCGTGACGAGCGTGAGACGATGAACCAGCTAGGGTCAGTGATGGAGTGGCGGTACGGCCTTCCCGCCGCACCGAGGGATGCAGCAAAGATGCTTGCTACTCGTTCCCCGTCGGGCCGGTGGCGGCGTTGGCGGCGAGCGACGGAGAACGACGAGGAGGCCCGCCGATAGGGGCCGTCTGGGCGACGCGTGCAAAGAGAGCAGGCCGGCACTCCGCACGGACTCAGCGAGCGTGTGCCATGGATGCGACGAAGCGATGGGACGCAGATCAGCGGGAAGAAGATTTCGGCGCACCCCTACCTGGCGCGCCAAATGTCAGATATCGGGTTCTGACAAAACTCTTAAGGTTTGAACACTGGGGTGCACACGAAGATCTCTCCCTACCGAAACACGCCCTTAGCCTCGCCGCGATTTCTAAGCTACATCGATGAACAACACAAGAGACACGAGATTTATAGTAGTTCGGGCCACCGTTGTGGTGTAATACCCTAATCCAGTGTGTGGTGTGGTGGATTGCCTCTTGGGCTGATGATGAACAATACAGAGGAAGAACATCCTCGCGAGGAGAGGTGTTCTTGTGCTTGGTGGTGTGCGGATGAACTTCACTTCTTCCCTTCTACTGTGGTAGCTAGCCCTATTTATAGAGGACCTGGTCCTCTTCCCAAATATTGAGCGGGAAGGGATCCAACAACGGCCATTTCGAAAGGGGACATCTAGTACAAGCTATCCTGACTAAAGGTGGTCTTCGCCTGCCAAAGGCACTGGTGGTGACGCCGTCTTGGGCTCCATGGTGACGTCCGTCCTGGCGTCCTGCTGGTCTTGGTCTCGTTGCACTGATATGGAAACCTTTGCCTGATGCATCGGTACTATGCGCCTTCCCTTGCCCCCTTTGCACCAAAGAGGAAACTAGGACACTGTGCGGGCCGGCGCCCGCCATGTCTTGATCGTCATGGGCACCTCGCGAGGTACCCCTTGCCTTGATCTCTTTGCCTCCTCGCGAGCCTGCCTGGTGAGGCCACTCCTGAGGTGGCCTTGCGTCATCCGCCCCGCAAGGCTTGGCCCCTCGCGAGGGTCTTGAGTGTTCGGTTGATGAAGACGGGTCGCATTGGGCCACTGGTTGAGCCACGCTGCAGGCTGCAGGCAGGCAAGTCTGGGGACCCCAGTTCCCAGAACGCCGACAGCTTCGATGTCCCACCATAAAGCGACTCAGTTTCCCAAAAATGCACAATGATCGAGGTCAGGGAGTTTGCACCACGTGTAGTGGGACCAGGCCTCTAGCAAAACCGTCTATAAGACCGAAGACCTCAAAGCCAAGCTAAAGAAGGAACTAAGAAGGAACTCGCCTGATGAGCCAAGACTCTAGAACCGAAGTTCGAGAATATCATCCTCGGCATCGAAGACTAGTTTGGGGGCTACTGACAGTGTCCTAGATATAGGGGGACTAACCCAGCTGGCCCGCAGTCCTCGGATGGGCTAGTGGGCCCTCGTTCTCTTCGAGGTGGACTCCAGAAGCTACATACCCATGCGTGATCAGGACTGCCTCTACCGAAGACTTGACGTATACTCCAAGACATCTCCTTCCGCCCCATGCGATCCCCCTAGATACCGACCATGTAACCCTAGATGCCCTACCTGGCATATATATAAGCCAAGGGGTTTAGCCTTTAGAGGAGACCTAATCACAATTACATTCACATATCCCTAGGGTTAGAACACAACTTACGACCTCGAGGTAGATCAAGCTTGTACTCGATACATCTCCATCAATATAAAAAAGAGCAAGACGTAGGGTTTTACCTCCATCAAGAGGGCCCGAACTTGGTAAAAGTGATATCATTTGTTTGTGTTACTACTGATCCGAGATCCACAGCTTGGGACCCCCTACCCCGAGGTCATCCGGATTTTACACCGATACATGTGATCCCGTTATCCAATGACAAACCATGTCTATGGTTAGGAAACCTTAACCACCTTTGATCAACAAGCTAGTCTAGTAGAGGCTTACTAGGGACATGGTATTTTTTATGCATTAACACATGCATTTAAGTTTCCAGTCAATACAATTCTAGCATGAATAATAAACATTTATCATGAACAAGGAAATATGATAATAACCAATTTATTATTGCCTCTAGGGCATATTGCCAACATGATAGTGACTCCAATTTGGTGGATGACATTGGAGATGCCCTTGCGGCATGTACAATGGTGCTATCTTAGCAGTGCCACATAGGATAAATATTAAGGCGGAGGAGAACCATAAGAAAAGATGGGTGCAGTGACCTGCTAATGTGACACATGAATCAGAGACCCTTCGACCAAACTGTGTGCGATGCATGCATCACAAATGGTCTCGGAATAAAATTGTCGCCAATAAGACGAACTGTGTGAGATGGCTGAGACATCAAGCATTATTTAGATTAGAGTTGTGTGTGTGATACTTGGCATACGTTGATCCATATGAACTGTTTATGATGACCAGAACAATAGAAACGATCAACTAGATTAAGGTGTGTGTGATATACGGCATACAGTTCACTCGGATGAACTGTTTTCGATTAGGCAACACAACAAAAATGGTTGGCTAGGTAAAGGTGCCTGCGATAGATGGCATACAATTCACTCAGATGAACTATTTGCGATCCACAGCAAATAGGTCCGTAATCAGAAATGTGTGCGATAACCATAATAACACAGATGATTGCTTCTAATAAGTCGTGTGTGTTGTGGGGCAAATGCTTGCTGGTATACAATTGTTAGCGATTATCATCACCGAGTTCCCTAGTTTAGTCTGTGTGCGATGTGATATGCTCTGTCTACAGAAGAACAACATATATAACCAAAATAAACATACAATTACATAAGTGACTAAACAAAATATTTGCAGACACCTCAGTAAACAATTACATGCATTCTAAACTAGTAGAAATGATCATCTAGTCATCTACTTCTTGTGACGTTGTCGCCACTGCTCTGTGGCTCAATCCCTCGTCTGGGGAAGGACAAAGGCACTTCCTCATGACAACGATCTGCCTATACATCTCGTGGCTTGTGTACGCATCCTTGGCCATGTACTTGACATATTCTTCATCCAGTCTCTTCTCCAAGGCACTCTGTTAGGCAATCTTGTCCTTCTTGCTCTCATCCTTCATCTTCATGTAGTAGGGGTCAATGGTGGCCGAGGCGAGGTCAACCAGGGAGTCCTCCCTGTTCTTCGTGTTGCGCCAGACCATGTAGTTGTCACGGATGTCGACAACATTCTGGCAGGCCAAGCCTGAAATCTCACCACTTTTATATCGTTGTTGGTGTCCACCATAGTGAAACTATAGTTGAGGTTGTTGATAAACCTGGCAAAATGCTCGCAAGGCTTTGTGGCCAGGTGGTAGTGGTAGACGAGGACATCATGGTGCACGCACAACTAGGCGACGACAACCTTCTGATCATAACCGGCAAGACTGCCGTTGAACTCGAGGTCAAAACTGACCACTTGGTATTTTTCCTTAGCAAGCAACTGATCCATAGTGTGGATGGAGCTCTCCACCGAGACCGGCTCATTTGTGTACACCATCACGAGGTCCTTCTGCCTCACGTGGGTGTCCACTACGTGACGCGTGGTGAGCTACCACCCGTTGTCATTTTCAGCCGCTGGGAACGCCATTGGAGCCGCTGGATATCCTCTCTGTATGTCTCGTTGTGGGTGTGCTTATTTTGTCATGGGGCACGAGAGATTAAGGTAAATGGCCGCAAGAAAAAATGGGGGGTGAGCGGCCTAGATTCTCGGCACGTCTGCCTAGCAGTTTTGTCAGTGGGTAACTGCATCATGGCGCCATGCCCAGCACAACCGCATGCGTAATGGCAGCACGAACGTACGTGATCGTGCACCGGCCCTAAATGCTGGCAACGCGCGCGGAGGGACGCGGGTAGAGCGCGCGGAGGGACACGAGCAGAGCGCATGCGGTGGGACTCAAGTAGAGCGCGTGTGGCAAGACGCGAGCAGAGCGTGTTATGGCTGCCTCAACCGCAAGCAACCACATGCATAGAGCAATTGAACACGCAAGGAATGTTCATCGACAGGCCGGCCGGCAGTTGCGAGCCTGTGGCACGATGTGAAACTACGTCGCATTCCACATCACACGATGGACGAACAATCGTTCGCGACGCTGTGTAGAGAGCGAATGTGTTCTAGGTAATTAAATCACAAACGTTTTTTATTAACCGTATGTGTATGTGTCACTTCGTCAACCTCTTGCACGTCTTGTCACCATGTTGTTGTAGAAGACTTCGAGCGCAAGCTTGAGCACCGCACAGGCGTTATTTTGGCCAAACATTAGCTCGAAGAGGTGCCAATGAATCATCGGTGAGCCCGTTCCCACGCAATCCCGCAGGTTCCCGTACACAGCCGGGCAAGCTTCCCTCCTAGCTCAACAAAATCCCCCAAAACCCCAATGCTTACCAGCCTGCTATATAAAGCCTCACGGCCGCGAGTCTTGCGTCGCATTTTCCCCTCCTTCCCTGTAGCTTATCTCGTCTCCTTATCCCACAATCACCAATTGCACCAGTCCGTCATCGTCGCTCAGCCACTCCACCGTCATCAGAGGACAGCTCTAGCTTAGAGGCTACACCACTGTAGTGGTGTAGTCCCCCGTGTCATATACTACAGGTGGTGTCCCTGTTGGGTGAGCGCACAACACACACCACACGCCGCGCTCGCGCCTCAAGAATCGTTGTCGGTCTCCATTGCAGCCACTTCGCCGGGTTGTCGTGGCCGCCACACACCACCGTTGAAAGCCATGCCCACTGCTCGCTCCGCCACCATGGCACGAAGGGGGGAGGTGGCCATCATAGCCGCCATCCACCGTCGGCCGCCGTGGACATCACTCGCTCCACCACTGTGGCCCGAAGGCGGGAGGTGTCCATCGTGGCCGCCACCCCACCGTCAACCACCAAGTTCATCACCCGCTCTGGCACTGCCGCCCGAAGGCTGGAGGTGGTGGTGGAGCCCCGCATGTGCGTCAACGACCTTGCGCGCCACATCGAGTTCCTGCGAGAGGAGGAGGAGAAGTGCATGGTCGAGCACGCAAAGAGTCTTAAAACAGTTGTGGCTGCACCACATGCGCCGTAGAGGAGCGGAATGCAGAGATCTACAAGGTGTCCCGCTGCTTCGAGAGGGAACATCTAGAGCGACAGAGGGCGTTCGAGGTGGGAGTCACTAAAGGTACAGTAGCGGAAGGCGCCGGATTCCAATTCTCCAGCTCATCGTTTGGCTCCTCCTCCTCTTCCTCTTACTAAGCATGCTTGGCAGAGTAGAGGCTGTTGGAAGTAGTACAAAGACCCTCCATATTAGTAGTATTTAGGAGCTATTTGTACAGTTCATCTGACTATAGATATGGTTGAATAGTACTATGTACTTAAAATTAGCTAGCATAAGTCGAACTAGCTATTTAAGTACGTGTTTGGAAACAATTGGGGAAAAGTTTGTTGCGCTCAGCTACCGAGTTAAACTATTTGTATAACGAACGACTACTGTCGGTGTACTAAAGTAGGGGGTACATTAGTACCCCCGAACTCGTGCATGGGCAGTCGCAGCGCCCCGCGGCAAGGCTTGCCGGGCGCCCGCCAAGGCCCTCCGTCATTTCCTACTACTGCCATTCAAGAACAAAGTATCAACCGAGAAGACCAAGGCCCCGGCAAGAGGAGCTTGCCGGGAAGGCCAACCAAGGCGTTCTAGAGGAACTTGCCGCAACGCCTGCAAGGCGTAAGAGTAAGGGCGGCCGCAAGCCTGCCGCCCAGAAGAGAAGGGGCGGCAAGGCACTTGCCGCGCAAGGTTGCCACCCGCGCCCAACAAGATCCAACGACGTGTCGCCGGGGCTGCCCCAGAGCACGTGGCAGGCGCCGCACAGCCATGCGGAGCGAGGTGGCAAGCGGAGCGACAGAGGCGCCATCGGGCAACCGTGGCTCACCTAATGGTCGTTTTTTACACCGTTAGCGCGACGGACGGGCATTAAATGCCCTTGTCCCCCGCCGCCGAGTTAGGTAGGGACACGGTTGGTCACCGCTGTACCAACCTGCGTTTTACCTTTCTACCCCTCTTCCCACGCTGCCACTGTTGGTGCCCCTTCAGCTATAAAGGGAGGCCCATGCGCACGAGAAGGGGTTCGGTCCATTCGACACACAGCGCCACCATACGCCAGACTCTCGAGCAAGATCAAATACAAACACCAAGCAGCAAGAGGAGTTTTATCTCCCGAGAGCTCGAAGCTGGGTAAAATCGCCTGCCTTCCCCAGGCGCCCGACCTCGATCCGCTCAAGACGCCCGCCTCCCTTGCCGGACTAGAAGGGGCCCCGTGCCCCATAGGTGCTCGTGGCCGCACAGAGTTCGCCCCGGCACTACTTAATATATGAATGCAATCTATGATTACTTAATTTAAGTTGCAAAATTAGATAGTGCTATGTGACAGCCTGGATTTGCCTTCTCTCTTTTTTCGGACTTTCTTTCGCTTTGGATTTGGAGTTTTGAATAAATTCAAATGGACTTGAGCACCTGGGCCTACCCTTGATTTTCACCCAAGTGACCCATCAACCCCTAACTCAACTTTCTTTCTCTGAAAAATTCCAAAAATGGCCCAAGGAATATTTTTTGTAAAAGAAAATATTCATTTTCTTCTCTAAAACTCACTTCAGAGAAGTATGCTCCAAAGCAACCCTCACTTTTATTGCTCGTAAAATCCTGAGAAAATTCTCAAATATTCTTTGAACCCTAGGACACCTCCCTGGGCAAAAATATTGCATAACTTTTTGGAATATTTTTGCTACAGAAAATTATTTCTATTCTAGACAGAATAGCCACTTTACACAGCAAGTATGTTTTTCCTCGATCCAATGAGGGTGATCTTTTCTGAGCTTCATTACCTTCGTAAGAGAATGCTAAACACCAAAGCCCAGCACGTAACTCTTACTGGATCACTCTCAGTTAACCTCACAAGTTACTGTCCAGAAACTTACAAGGAAGTAAACCACGCACTCACGGCTCCTGGGTTCAACTCAAATCGTTGGAACCACTCAAACCACCAGGGACTACATCCAGACATGAATTTTGCACTTAGCACGGCCTTATGTCATAGTTCATGCGGTGACCACGTTCGCCAAGGGTACTGGCATGCAGTCAGCGCGCTCTGCGACGCGCTCGTGCTTCTGTTGAGCCGAGCTTGCTTCCCCGACCACCGCACCTTGCCAAACCTCGCCACCATCATCGTCCCGACCCCCTTAACTCCTCCCTGGCGCTCACCGATGCCGGAGCTTGCCACAGCGAGCAGGGGCACGGCGCGACCAAGCCAACAAAGCGCCCATGCCACTATGCCCGTCGCCTTCCTGGCTCATGTGCTCGTCTCCGCCCTCCCACAGTGCCCGCGTGAGGTACGTCGCCTTCTCCCCCTCTCGCTAACGCCGTTGATCACCGGGCGCCGTGTCCAGAAGATTCATGGCGGAGCCCGATCCCCTCCTCTCGCTCACCTATAAATACGGCCCCCTCCCAACTCCTTGAGCATCATAGGAAAGCCGAAGCCCGACCGGGCAAGCCTCTGGCCACCGTCTCCACCCGAGCTCGCTAGCGATTCCCCGCAGCCCCTCCACCTCACTCCACTGCCTCCCGAGCTCAACCCACTCCTCAGGAGGCTTGCTGGTGGCCCACTGGTGCCGTCCGACCACGTTGGAGCCCCTGGTGAAGCCACACGATGTCGTCGTCTTCAACTTTGGCGACCTCTGCTTTCTGCCACCGCCGGAGAGGTCCGTTCCAACCCTGTCCGGCCACCCCTAGCCACACTACGGGTATGGGCAGGTGCGCCTTGACCTCCTCTATCTTTCTACCCCTCTAGATCTAGCTGCTTGACACTCTCGCCGGAGAACGTTGCCGCCAACGCTGCCCGCTCATTGCTCTCTCCTCTCCCTCCCGACCACTGGGGCATTGTCGATCTCTTCATCATACATGAGCGGTATGAGTGGTGGCACATTTCAGAAGTGCTCCATTGACGCCACCCCCCGGTATTATTTTATATCAAATTTAAATCAAATTTTGACAAGAACTTTGACTGGCTATAACTCCTAAACCACAAGTCCAAATGAGTTGATTCTTTTTGCATTGTGTTCTTACTAGAAAGCTCTAGCAGCACACCAAAGATGAGATTTTTCTATGCTCTCTAGATTTTCTGGTAATTTTAAGAAGTGTTCTTGATGTTTTCTTTTTGTCATTTTAATTATTTTCAGAAGGAGAAGCTTGTCTTGAAGATATCCAGGAGGAGTGTGAAGCTCCTCTAAACTAAGGCAAGCCACACAAACATTTTCACGGTGTCTTTGCAATATCCATGATTTTTCCAACTTGAATATATGTTATTTATTGCATATAGTTATTAAATGAATAATACTTGTGTTAGTTATTTTGTCATGAACAAGATGCTTAGTTTATAGAAGTGAGTACTTGAACTAGTGAGATCTAGCATGAGTAGTTAGACTATGTGATTTTGTTATGACTATGGTATGACTAGCATCGGTATTATATTTCGTATGTGCATGATGAGTTTCATATGGTAAATGATAAACCAAAAATGATGAGTGCAAATTAACCAGTGAAAAAGTATCAGTAGAGACTACTAATGATTTGTGGAAGTAGAACTTTTGATGAGGTTGATATGTTATTTCTAAGCGATATGAGATGTATGTCCTATGGTTGCATGAGCATGGCATATGGTGACTCGAGCATTTTATTTCAAGTTAAACCTGATGTTAATTGAACTTGAACATAAAGTTGATCGCGTCATGGTGCCACTGAATCGGGCTGACCAGTGCAACTACATTTGCCTTTCATGGGAAGGCCGTTAGTCGATCCGTTGTCATGCCTCTTGTCAGTGCCTCCAATGAGGGAAGGTTATGGGCATGCGTTACCCTAGCCCAGTAGGCAGCTATAACCTTGTGTGCCCATTGTTGTTGAGATGGTACCTTGTCCCCGCTTGGGACCGTTTTTGTTTTGCCACGACGATGGCCGTTTTGCCATGACAGTGGTCGTGATGCCTTTGGTAGGCACGGGGCCACCCATGACTTAGCCCAGTGGGGAGTTAGTTGGAGTGGCCGAGAGTGTGTCATGACAATGGGAGAGTTCCGTCGGAATGCCGTTGGTCCACCCGAATGGGAGTGCGAGACCATGGGTTCCGTGGTGTGGGTACAGTGTGCTACCTCTGCAGAGTGTATTTAATCTATCGATAGCCGCGCCCGCGGATAAGGGCCTAGTTCGTAAGTAAGTCACACCATGGATCAACTTCTATAAAGTAATCTTGCACACTAAGTTATTTGCATGGCACTGGTTAAATTATGGTGACGTCAGTGAGACTGGCCATGGCTTGAACCGAGTGTGGTTCCGTTTGTGATCCGTGAATGATCACCGTTGGGTTACGAGGCAACCCATTGGTAAGAGAGTCTGAGGGACTCGATGCACAAGTTTGGATGCATGGCATGAGAAGCATGTTGTTATTTGCATTTAACTTGATTAAATGTCATGATATTGTTTGTCATTATGTTTATGCTTGTTGTGAGCTTGCAAGTACATTCAACGTACTGACCTGGCATGTTATGCTAGATTTCAGGAAAGTCTAACTGGATCGGAGTGCTGCCATGTCTAGATCGTGTCCACATCGGTGTCCCTGTGCTATGGAGTCCCGCTTCATCGTCGTTCCGCTACCGTGTAGTTGTCCATATCGAGGCCCCTTTATGTTCACTAAATAATGCACATATTGTTCATCCGAACCGAGTGTGGTGCTTGGCCTCGCTACTTGATGTAATATCGCACTATGCTTCTGCTAGTATCAATAAAGCGGTTGTTTTCTGTACCAACATGTTGTGTATTGCCAGAAGTCCTTGAACTTGCTTTGCTTGATCCTGCACATAAAAACAGGCAAGGTTTCCTGGGCGGTTCACTGCGCCAGGGGGTTATAGAGTACTGATAACCCAGAACATGATCAAACAACAACATGTATAAGCCGGTTCATGATTAGTTAGAATATAATCACAACAGCATACCTGTGACCCTTTTAATAATCTCCCCGGCTCATATAAGGCTTTACCCGGCACTTCTAGAACCATAAAGGTAATCAATATGAAACCGGAAGGATCAAGAACCATCTCCTCAAGAAGGTTTCAATGAAAGTTAAAGGAATCATACTTATAAATAATGTACACAGGCTCCTGATTCGAATACGATCAGAGAAACGTTCCAAAGGGGTTAAGCTAAGATTCGGATACGATCATATAGCCCCTAGTGACTTTGGCGATGCCGATCAAGTGGGTATCAACAGCTATGTTCTCTTTGGTTCGAATACGACCTATGTTTGAACAGGAAGCCCCCAAGTGAACATAAGAGTTGTTTAATGACGTTGATTCTAATACGATCCACGTCAGACCCAAAGGGGTTAAGCTATGATTCAAATATGATTAAGAAGCCCCCAAGTGGGTTTGGCAGTATTCCGATCAAGTGGGTATCGACAGCTATGTTCTCTTTGGTTCGAATACGACCTATGTTTGAACAAAGCCCCCAAGTGACCATGGCTAGATTCAGATATGATCATAAGCCGGACCAAATGGAAAGCCAGATTCAGATATGATCCGTCCCCTGTTGGCAGTGTCCATCACCTGATAAAGAAGACATAAAACATTCTTTATGGGAAAAAAGGACAGAGGTCCTGCTTTATTGCTTTATATAATATGTACATCGTAAAAGGTATCTTAAGAACTGGTAACTTAAGTATAGTAAGGCCGGAGATGAGCTATATTCCACGGCCGGCGGGTCTCCTCCTTCGATTTAAGTGAGTCCTTGTACTCTCGAATATCGATGAGATAATATGACCCATTGTGTAGATTCTTGCTGACCACAAAGGGCCCTTCCCAAGGCAGGGATAGCTTATGCATGTTAGACTGATCCTGGATGAGCCGGAGCACCAAGTCGCCTTCCTGAAAGGTTCTGCTCCTAACCTGACGGTTGTGATAGCGGCGCAGGTCTTGCTGGTAAATCGCCGAGCGGGCTATTGCCAAGACTCGCTCCTCGTCCAACAAGTCAAGTGCATCCTGACGAGCCTTTTCGTTATCCGCCTCAATGTAAGCCGCCACACGGGGTGAGTCGTGCCGGATGTCACTTGGCAGGACCGCCTCTGCTCCATAAACCATGAAGAAAGCTGTGTATCCCGTAGATCTGTTAGGCGTAGTGTTGATGCTCCATAACACGAACGGTAACTCCTCCACCCAACAACCCGGAGTTCGCTGTAAGGGGACTAAGAGCCGGGGTTTGATACCTTTCAGGATCTCTTGATTAGCTCTCTCTGCTTGACCATTGGATTGAGGATGAGCAACGGCTGAAACATCAAGCTGGATATGTTCTCTTTGAAAGAACTCTTCCATGGCACCCTTAGAGAGATTAGTGCCATTATCAGTTATGATGCTATGCGGAAAACCAAAACGAAAGATCACCTTTTTCATGAACTGAACTGATGTGGCTGCATCACACTTACTGACCGGCTCTGCCTCAACCCACTTGGTAAACTTGTCCACTGCCACCAGTAGATGTGTCTTTTTGTCTTTAGACCTTTTGAAAGGTCCAACCATGTCAAGCCCCCAGACTACAAACGGCCAAGTAATTGGGATCATCCTCAATTCTTGAGCCGGCACATGAGCTCGTCGTGAGAACTTTTGACAACCAGCACATTTACTGACCAGATCCTCCGCATCAGCATGAGCCGTCAGCCAATAGAAACCATGACGAAAAGCCTTGGCTACGAAAGATTTTGACCCGGCATGATGGCCACAATCTCCTTCATGGATCTGTCGAAGTATTTCTTGGCCTTCTGTAGGTGACACACAGCGTTGAAATGCCCCTGCGACGCTTAGGTGATGTAATTCGCCATTAACAATCATCATGGATTTGGAGCACCTGATAATTTGCCTCGCCAATGTCTCATCCTCCGGCAATTCACCCTGGGTCATATAAGCCAAATAAGGCACCGTCCAATCCGGGATAACGTGAAGAGCTGCCACCAGTTGTGCCTCCGGGTCTGGCACTGCTAGTTCTTCCTCGGTAGGCACCTTGACAGAAGGGTTATGTAACACATTGAGAAAGGTATTGGGCGGTACCGGTTTACGTTGGGACCCCAAACGGCTTATAGCATCAGCCGCCTCATTCTTCCTTCGATCGATGTGCTCCACTTGATAACCCGTGAAGTGACCAGCCACAGCATCTACCTCACGATGATAAGCCGCCATAAGGGGTCCTTGGAATCCCACTTGCCTGACACTTGTTGAGCCACAAGATCTGAGTCGCCCAAGCATCGTACCCGGCTTAAGTTCGTCTCCTTAGCCATCCGGAGACCATGGAGTAAGGCCTCATATTCAGTTGCATTGTTAGTACATGGAAACATAAGCCGAGTACATAACAAAATTTGTCACCGAGGGAAGTTAACACCACTCCAGCCCCCGAGCCTTCTAGCTGACTGGACCCATCAAAGTGAATCGTCCAATATGTGTTATCCGGCTTCTCCTAAGGGGCCTGTAACTCTGTCCAATAATTGATGAAGTCCACCAAGGCCTGAGACTTAATAGCAGTACGTGGCATGTACTTCAAATCGTGAGGCCCAAGCTCAATGGCCCACTTGGCGACTCGTCCTGTGGCCTCCCTGTTCTTAATGATATCTCCCAAAGGGGCAGAACTTACCACAGTTATAGGGTGGCTTTGAAAGTACTGCTTCAACTTCCGGTTGGCCATGAACACCCCGTAAACAAGCTTCTTCCAATGCGGGTACCTTTGCTTGGATTCAATGAGCACCTCACTGATGTAGTAAACCGGCTGTTGAACCGGATGCTTCTTACCGGCTTCCTTACGCTCCACCACGATGGCGACGCTGACGGCTCCTGAATTGGCAGCCACATATAACAGCAAAGACTCTTTGTCAATCGGAGCCGCGAGAACCGCGGCTCGCATAATTGTCTCTTTAAGTCTTCAAAAGTAGCATCAGCGGCCTCACCTGCATAAAAGTGTCGGTTTTTTCATCATCCGACATAACGGAGGGCCTTTCACCGAGCCGACTTATGAACCGACTTAAGGCGGCAACACGACCCGCCAGTCGCTGAACATCATTGATGCACGCCGGTTTAGCCAGGGAGGTAATCGCCTTAATCTTCTCCGGGTTAGCTTCGATGCCTCTGTTGGACACCAGAAAGCCCAAGAGCTTGCCCGCAGGAACGCCAAACACACACTTGGCCGGGTTAAGCATCATCTTGTAAACCCGGAGATTATTGAAGGTCTCATTTAAGTCAGATATCAAGGTCTCTTTTTCTCTGGACTTCACCACAATGTCCTCCACATAAGCATGAACATTACACCCAATTTGATCGTGCAAACAGTTCTGCACACACCGCTGATAAGTCGCCTGGGCACTCTTGAGCCCAAACGGCATAGATACATAGCAGAAGGCTCCAAACGGAGTGATGAAAGCCATCTTCTCCTGGTCCTTAACTGCCATCTTAATCTGATGATAACCGGAGTAGGCATCCAAAAAACTCAAATGCTCACAACCCGTCGTAGCATCAATGATTTGATCAATACGGGGAAGAGCAAAGGGATCAGGCAGACAAGCCTTGTTTAAGTGCGTGTAGTCCACACACATCCGCCAGGTGCCATTCTTTTTTAGGACAAGCACCGGGTTAGCCAACCACTCCGGGTGAAAAACTTCAATGAAAACCCAGCCACTAAGAGCCGGGCAACTTCTTCCCCAATAAATTTCCGTCGCTCTTCATTAAAACACTGAAGAAACTGCCTGACCGGCTTATACTTTGGATCAATGTTGAGAGTGTGCTCAGCGAGTTCCCTCGGTACACCCGGCATGGTAGAAGGTTTCCATGCAAAGATGTCCCGTTCTCACGGATGAACTCGATGAGCACGCTTTCCTATTTGGGATCGAAGTTGCTGCTGATGCTGAACTGTTTAGAAGAATCACTCGGGGTAAAATCAACAAGCTTTGTCTCAGCTGCCGACTTAAACTTCAATGCCGGGTCGTGCTCTGTAGTTGGCTTCTTCAGGGATGTCATATCCGCTGGATCAACATTATCTTGATAAATTTGAGCTCTTCTGCTGCGCAGGCCGACTCAGCATAAGCCGCGTCACCTTCTTTACACTCCAGTGCCACCTTACGACTGCCATGTATAGTGATGGTGCCCTTGTGACCCGGCATCTTGAGCTGCAAATAAACATAACATGGCCGGGCCATAAACTTAGCATAAGCCGGCGGCCCAAACAGAGCGTGGTATGGGCTCCTGATTTTGACCACCTCAAATGTCAATTTCTCAGCTCTGGAGTCATGTTCGTCTCCAAAGGCCACCTCCAGCTCAATCCTGCCAACTAGGTAAGCCGACTTACCAGGGACAACTCCATGGAAAATAGTGTTGGATGTTCTCAGATTTTTATCAGTTAATCCCATGCGTCGAAAGGTCTCATAGTAGAGGATATTGATGCTACTAGCCCCATCCATGAGCACCTTAGTGAACTTATACCCACCAACCTGAGGTGCCACTACCAATGCCAACTGGCCCGGGTTATCGACCCGTGGAGGATGATCTTCCCTGCTCCATATGATGGGCTGCTCTGACCACCTCAAATAACGAGGGATTGCCAGCTCAACAGAATTGACGGCCCTCTTATGCACCTTCTGGTCACGTTTGCATAAGCTAGTGGTAAATACGTGATACTGCCCACTATTCAATTGCTTCGGGTTGCTCTGATAACCCGACTGCTGCTGCTGCTGCTCCCCTTGACCAGATTGTTGTTGGTTATAGCCCCCTCCCTAACGTCCCTGAAAGCCGGATCCTGAGCCGCCACCTGGGCCATGGAAACCGCCAGCTCCTGAACCACCACCGGACCCATTATGGCCATCATAAGTGTTGGAATTCTTAAACGCCTTCATGATTGCACAATCCTTCCACAGGTGCGTGGCAGGCCGCTCCCTGGTGCCGTGTCTCGGGAAGGGCTCATTAAGTAACTGTTCAAGAGATGGGCCTAACCCGCCGGATCAAGGCGGTTTACCCTTACGTCTCGGATTGTTACCCTGCGCGTTGGCATTGGCTACGAACTCCGGTTACCATCCGCCTTTACGCCATCGCCGTTTTGATTCCCCGGTTATGCTGTTGACCCTTTCCATTGTCATTCCTTCTTCCCTTCCTCGTCTTCTCATCGCCGACGCGTGATCTTTGGTACTATCAGAATCGGCATATTTGACTAAAGCCGCCATCAGCGTACCCATATCCTTGCAGTCACGTTTAAGGCGCCCCAGCTTCTGCCTCAACGGCTCAAAGCTACAATTCTTCTCCAACATAAGGACTGCAGAGCCGGCATCCATATTGTCAGATGAATGAATTATCTCCTTAACCCAGCGCACCCAATGGGTGGTGGATTCGCCCTCCCCCTGCTTACAATTGGTTAAGTCCACAATTGACATAGATTGCTTGCAGGTGTCTTTGAAGTTCTGAATGAACTGGGCCTTTAACTCTTCCCATGAGCTAATGGAATTGGGTGGCAACCCCTTCGGCCAAGACCGGGCTGTTCCATCTAACATCATGGTGAAATATTTAGCCATCGCTGCGTCACTGACCTCTAGCAGCTCCATGGCCATCTCATAACTCTCGATCCACGCCCCGGGCTATAAGTCGGCCGTGTAATTTGGTATCTTTCGAGGTCCCTTGAAGTCCTTGGGCAGACGTACATTGCGCAGAGCCGGTACCAGGCAAGGAACACCGCCGGTTCTAGTGGCTACCCCCGCCTCAACAGACGTCGTGGGATACTCTGGGTGATCCTGATAAGCCACTGCCTGAGCCGCTCGTTCGTTCTCCTGATGTATTCGGTCTTGTACCGGGTGATAGCCACCGGGCTGGTTATGGAGTTGGGCGTTGCTTGACAAAGCTTCAGACTCCATGTGCCTGCTGTAACTCAGGCTCCAGTTCTGGCGGGGCGGCACTAACCAAGGCGGGGGAGTTGAATGGATTCTGTCCCGGATATAAGAATAGGTCTCTTGCTGAGCCAAGGCTGTCTGAAGAAGTTCTGTGACTCTCCGGGTCTCCACTGCCGCCGGGTCATCACCGTCCATGGTAAGAGCCGCCAAATGTGTTGAAGCTGCAATTAAGTTCTCCATAGGGTTGGAAAAGTGACCCGGGGGGATTGGTACATAACGCGGTGGCGGCATGATCACGTGAGGCGGCACCGTCTCCCGGGGCTGAGTCGGCCCTCCTGTTTTGGCCGTCATAAGCTAATTGGTCTCTGGCAGGTTACTTGGGCCGGCCCTGGGTGTCGCAAAAAGAACCCGAGGATCGTAATTCGGAGGCAAACGGGACTGAGTTTTCAGATGTCTCCTCCTCATTACCTCATTAGACGCATTTAGGTTCATTGTGAGCTGATAAGCTTCTGACTGCAAGCGCTGCGCCCGGGCGTCGAGAGCCGCCCGTTCTGTAGCTAGTCTAGTATCCTCAGTTGTCAAGGCCTCCTTGGCCTGAGCTATCTCCTCACGCACCTGTGGTACCGTTGCGTCATGCTCATCTTTATCTGCAGGAATAACTGTGGCGGTTAATAGGGCCGTAAGCTTCTCCATGAGGTCTATCAGCACCTGAGCTGGTGGGCGCACGGGGCCGCCTGCCCCGGCTGCTCCTAAAACGGACATTGTCGCTGCCGCAGCTGTAGAGTTTGAGCCGGGCTGAGTCCCAGCCATGAAGATTCCGGCCCATCTTGGCGGCTCGAAGGGGTCCGGAATACTGACGCCGTCGGAACAGCCCCCGAGCATGCTGTCTTACACTTGGTACAACAAATCTGTTGAACCGGCGGACGAATTTCCGTTCGAGAGGACGGCCGTCTCGCCCCTATCTTCAGATCCTTCAGAAAATTCTTCTCCGTGGATGCAGCCCATGAAGGCACGCCTCATGACCGGTTGAGTCCGGGTCTTCCTCGCATGCTGAGCCGTCTCGACGAGGTCGGTGCAGTTGTCCATCTCAGGGCCCGGCTCGCCGATCCGGCCGATGAACACGTGGATTCCGCCGAAGGGGACCCGGTATCCGTACTCAATTGAGCCAGCGTCGGGACCCCATCCTTCGTCGTCGATGTAGATCTTGCCGCGACGACTCTTGGTCATCCGGCCCACTACATATCCCTTGAGCCCTTCGAAGTTGCCCTTCAAGAACTCAAATCCACCGTGCACTGGCCCCATGGTGGGCGCCAACCGTCGTGGAATAGTCACGTCAGATGTCCTCGTGAAAGGACTTAGTTGTGGAGCCATCGCAACTAGGAAGCTTGAAGGGGTTAAATCGGGACAAAGGACACGAGAGAGTTTATACTAGTTCGTCCCCCTACGGTGAAGGTAAGGCCTACATCTAGTTGGGTTGGTATTGATGTTTCGATGACCAGGGAGCGAGATACGCTATGCCCGGCTCTCGATGAGTTGTTTCTTGCCCTAAGCCGCCAGCAGGTCATCCCCTTATATACACGGGTTGACGCCCTGTGGCGTACAGAGTTCTGGCCGGCTTATAAACAGTGTCCGGCTCAGTGACTAGTTAAATCTACCTTATGTTACAAGTCATGCCATCATGGCGGTTTACTACAACAGGCTGTTGACACCAGATTTTGGCACGGTCAATAACTTATTTAAGATGGCCTCAAATGGAGAAGTGATCTTCATAAAAGAGTTCCGTATTGTCGATATGAACATCTTTGAAGTTTGGGTCATCGCCATCCGATCTCATCTCGAAGGCCGAAGTTGTGTTTGAAATACTGAGATTTTGTGTTCAGAACAGTATTCGGCTGATTACGCCCCCAAGATGGCCTCTGATGGAAAAAATTACAACAGAAAAGTTCTTCGTCTCGTCGTAACGATCAATTTTGATATAAAAATCGTTCCAATCCGAGTTCGTATGCAAAAGTTAGAGCCATCGGAATACAACCCTGTCAGGAGGCAAAAAATGGCGCGCCCCACCAGACACCCTGTCTGATGGGTAGCGCGAGGGATAGCCTGTTTTGCGCGACTGATTTGACCCTCAAGATGACCTCTGATCAAAAAACGTTCAACATAAAAGTTGTTCGTCTCGTCGAAACGGTCAAGATTGCTTTTGGGCTCGTTTCCATCCGAGATCGTTTACCACCACAAAAAGACCCGCAAGGTGCAGCCAGTTTAAACCGAACAGTTTTGGAAAGTTCGGGCAAAACCAATCCGAATTTGGCTAGGGTTTTGGACGTGAATCCAAGCCTTTTCCTTGCACGGAAGTCCAGCCGCCTCTTATATACCTAAGGGTGATGGCCGATTGAACAACACACAATCGATCAATTCATCTACCACTTTTACCTTTACTTTTACCTTCTCTCTTGTTCTTCTTCTTCCTCGTTCTTCGCTCGTTCTTCTTCATTGCAGGGCGGCGAACCTCGAGGCCCTAGGGGCGGTCAGGCCGACCTAGGGCAGCCCATAACCGCCAGCTACCGACGGGTCCCTCCCGGCGTGGGGTTTCGGTCTAAAAGCGCCCGCCGGATTGTCTTGCGCATCGCTGCTCGGCGGGTCCCTTCGACGTGAGCTGCGTGCATCACCCTCGGCGTTGGAGGTACACGGTGACGTGTTCGTGTGCGAACACACTTTTGGCGACTCCGCTGGGATTTAAGCTTCAACGGTCTCCGCCCGTTCTTGCTACGAAGAGATCGTCATCAAGTTGCTGCAATCTACAAAGGTAATATGAATACCCAATTCCCCTTTGTAGATGCAAATAATCCATATGTTGTTGCTAGATCACCTAATGAGCATAATGTATCGGCTAGCCCTAGTTTTATCAATCATGCATCTAATTATGCTAAGGGCCGATGCAAAACAATTTTCATGCTTCAAATTCTCATGATTTTAGCAACATACGACATATGTATCCAAACTCTCATGCATCGGCAACCCCACAAATCCATATGCCGATGAACAACATGATGGGTTTGGTTAATCAATTTGAAACACCTCATGTTAAAATTTCCAATAGCATACAAGAAAGTGTTTCACCTTTTTATTCATCGGCAACTAATTTGCAATATGAGAATCCCACCATGCCGATGAATGAGAGAATTGGCCATGCTACTACTAGCTATTCGCCGATTACTCTCAACCGTCATATGCTACACCTCATGTTACTAATTCTTCGGCACCATACACAACTGTAGATGCTCATAATTCGGCTTCACACCTTCCTGGTTATAGCCGAATGAATGTAAATTTTACAGGAACGGTTGTGCCCAACATTGTAGAAGATGAGGTAGTTGTGGCTGCATTGAAGAGTTTAGCCCAAAATAAGAGAATTAGTGCTCTTTGCCTTGAACAACATGAAAAGGGGCTATTTCCTGATTATGCCGCAATAAAAGCTAGAGTTTTGCAAGAAGATGAATCTTTGCCAATTGATAAAATTGGCGAGCAAAAGTATGGTCTTACAACAATGCATATGCCTTCAGCTAGTACTACATCATATTATACACCCCCTACACAATCACAAAATTTCGGCAACACTCGTGTGTCATTGCCGAAAGAATCTAAAAGCATTGGGGGGCAATCGTATCCGGAGTGGGCCGAAATTGAGAAAAAGCTTAAAGCTAATTTTGTCGCTCGCCGTCAGAAACAAATAGAAAAAGAATTGGCTCAGATAAAAGAAGCATTACCAATTGGTAGTATCAATGAAAAGAAGGATGATTCGGAACATGAAAGTGCTTCGGTTAAAAAAACCGAATCAAGTAGTATATATTCTGAATGCATCAAATCCAACGAGGCAAGCATTATTGAGAAAGGGCATGGAAAGCATAGCAAAACAGCCATACTTGATTTTTCTGAAGTTAATGGAACCTACTTCCTGCCCTATGAGTTCCGTGCCTTAGAAATTGACAAGCTTCAAGGACAAGAACAAGTAGCCGAACAAAGTTCGGCCGACAAAAATCTTCAAAGCAATGTTGCACGGATTCAAGAAAAAGATGATGACAAGGTGTTGGGGAGCCATCCAAAGACGGAGCAAGATGTTCTTCAAATGGTACCACTATCATGCTCTCCCAACATATTTGAAGAGGTTTGCATAGCGAGTAATTTACCTATTTTCAGATTTGGTCGCAACTTCATTATTGATGCATCTATAAGAAATATTCTCATAAGTAATTTTGAAAGACCAATGAAGAAGGGTAATTTACTTGTTAGCAGTAAAATTGATATGGAACATATCAGTCAACCCATTGCGCCATTTATAAAGACCGATAATGACTTATTGTTACAGCCAAAGCTTTTCCCGTTGCTTTCTCTGATGTTCATATTTAGTTGGGTAGCTTTAATTATTTCTTACTTGGCTTACACTTGGTCTCAACTGAGACAAGTATGTTCTAAATATCTTCGTTTCAGAAATTTAAATCCAAGGTTAAGTTCTATTGAGAAAACCGATGCTAATATAATATCTTATCCAAAGACATCGGAGATAGAGTGGAAAACACAATGCATAACCGAATGGGGAGATTCCAAATCTGAACCATTCGTTTGCTTATCTCCAAAGCCGTTCAAACAGCAAGATCGGCTAGGAAACAAGAAGTATACCTTCAATTCAAGCATGTGTGATAAAATATTTGATTTGTTGCTGAAAAATAATTACATTACAATTCTTGATCACCATGTTAAGCCACCAATCCAAGGACGAATGTATTGTAAGTTGCATGATTTGTCCAAGCATAAATTTGAGCATTGCAACATGTTTCGTCAATAGTTAAATCGGCCATTGAAAAAGGACGATTGAAGTTTGTTGAAACACCAAGAGATGACCGGTCTATTCCGATTGGTCCCGATGGCAGAAAGTTTTTGCATCGGCTGCTTCAAGCCGGTCCATTTAAAGAGAAGGTAAAATCTGCAGGTGATGGGATCGAGCTTTCAAGTAAAGAATTTGTTGAAAAGCATAATGAACATAACCTTGAGGGCAAAAATTCCATCGAAGCTACAATGAAGACGCCAAGGACTGGGGCAGCAAGTAAATCCAATGATCGATGAAAGCAAACCAAAAGAAAACAAAGGCGGAATAAGCGCAAGTGTAAGAGATCAAAATCACCTTCGCTGAACTATTGGAGAAATATCAAAAGAAGAGTGAAGAGAAGAATGCTTATCGGCCCAATCATGCAAAGAAACCAAGATCTCACCCAAGGCGCAAATATGAGGATCGGTATTGGCAAAGTGAGAGTTTCAATGCAACCTATTCATATCCTTATTTTGGACCGCCAATGCCAATGCCGTGGATGCCTCCCTATGCTCATGTAGAGGCATATTCATCATGGGACAGGTATGATACAAGGGCACATTCTCCATCTTATTTTAGACCATCTCACCAATATTATGCAGCTCCGAGAAGTTCAACATTTGAAGACTCACATGTTAAAGACCGTTTCAATTATAAGGAATCGGTCCGGACACCATGGATGAAAAAAGAGGTGGTCAATCAAGTCTACCGCGTGAAAAGAGATGGTCGTAAGTGTGCTACTTCAGATTTGATCTCAAATGATAAAGAGCCAATTAAAGTGTTGACATTGGCTACAAAAGGCAATGAGACGAAGCAACCAATTATTAAGAGTCAAAGTGCCAAATCTGAAGAAAAGAAGTTGAGAGTGCACAAGGCCAAGAAAGAATTGCCATTGGTCAAAACAGAATCACAGCCGAGATGCCCACTCGGCTTATCGTATTGGCAAAAGAAGGAATTACAAAATCTTAGTGCACAAGAGCTGAGAAAGAGGAACATGGCATGGGTTCCCAAGAAGATCAATCAAGACAAAATGATGTGCATGCTTCATTGCAACAAGTACAATAAAAGTGAAGAAGGAAAATAATGAAAGCCACAAACAATTAAGTCAAGGTGCGATCACAACATCAAAATCTTCGGTTAGCACATCATCCATTTTCTTCAACAATGCCATTGATGCCTTTGCCATGGAATTCATCCACAGGTATGATCAGTTACCCTCCATGGACTTATTTTGATCCATGGATGCAACATAATTTTCCATATCATGACAGAGTATTACCAAATCACTATACATTTTGTTAGTTACATTTTTGTTGCTAAGACAAAGGGGCCGAAATATTTTATTGCTATATTATTTGTTTATTTCGGCTATACATGCTTTAATGGATGAATTCTACATGGACCTCATGATAATGGCCGATAACTAACTATCATCCTAAGAAACTATCCGATCATGGCCGGTGTAATATTCTTACATCGTCCTTAGTTCGAATGGAGAGCGAGACAAGTACTATGGAGATTATGTTTTGATAGTTGAATTCATAACAATGGCCAAGGTGTTGGTGTTGTTTATATATCTCCTTATGGTGCAATTTTATGAAGCCTCATGCCACTTAGAATATTTTTACACAATAATCAAAGCCGAATATGAAATTTATTCGGTTTGGAGCTTTTGGTTGCTATAGGTGCTATACATATTGAGGCTTCCGGTGATTCGTTATTAGTAATGCAACAAATATCCAAGGGTTATCAATATTTTGACGGATCACTTATAGTTTATCTTTTGGTATGTCTAGATGCAAGATTTACCTTGGGTTGCTTTGAAATTGTTCATATATCTAGGCAGGACAATTCCAAAGAGTTTGCACAGCAAGCGTCCGGCTACTATGTTAACCATGGTGTATTGCATTTCTATCAATAGCCGATGCTAGGTCTTGTCAACATAGGTAAGGCTGAATCGAAGCCCACCGCTTCGGCCACTAATGAAACTTTTATGCAGGCGAAGTAAGGATTGAAGAAAGTTCATTCTTGATTATCTGCAAAATCCTAGCGAAAGGGTGAACAATATGGTTCGGAGGATGGTTTTGATCTATGGAACGTTATCACCGGATTGTTATAGAAGCTGAGAAGTTTTCACCCAAGTTTGCATCAAGAGGTTCAAACAAGCAATGGCCGATATATACTTGTCGTCCTAAGAACATGCAAAATGGCCGATGGAGTGTTGACATCGCCCTTAGAACAAGCTATGGAAGTTATTTTTCGCACACAAACTTTGCCGAAAAACAGGGGGCATGTGTTGACACCAGATTTTGGCACGGTCAATAACTTATTTAAGATGGCCTCAAATGGAGAAGTGATCTTCATAAAAGAGTTCCGTATTGTCGATATGAACATCTTTGAAGTTTGGGTCATCGCCATCCGATCTCATCTCAAGGTCAAGTTGTGTTTGAAATACTGAGATTTTGTGTTCAGAACAGTATTCGGCTGATTACGCCCCCAAGATGGCCTCTGATGGAAAAAATTACAACAGAAAAGTTCTTCGCCTGGTCGTAACGATCGATTTTGATATAAAAATCGTTCCAATCCGAGTTCGTATGCAAAAGTTAGAGCCATCGGAATACAACCCTGTCAGGAGGCAAAAAATGGCGCGCCCCACCAGACACCCTGTCTGATGGGTAGCGCGAGGGATAGCCTGTTTTGCGCGACTGATTTGACCCTCAAGATGACCTCTGATCAAAAAACGTTCAACATAAAAGTTGTTCGTCTCGTCGAAACGGTCAAGATTGCTTTTGGGCTCGTTTCCATCCGAGATCGTTTACCACCACAAAAAAGACCCGCAAGGTGCAGCCAGTTTAAACCGAACAGTTTTGGAAAGTTCGGGCAAAACCAATCCGAATTTGGCTAGGGTTTTGGACGTGAATCCAAGCCTTTTCCTTGCACGGGAAGTCCAGCCGCCTCTTATATACCTAAGGGGTGATGGCCGATTGAACAACACACAATCGATCAATTCATCTACCACTTTTACCTTTACTTTTACCTTCTCTCTTGTTCTTCTTCTTCCTCGTTCTTCGTTCGTTCTTCTTCATTGCAGGGCGGCGAACCTCGAGGCCCTAGGGGCGGTCAGGCCGACCTAGGGCAGCCCATAGCCGCCTTGGCCACCGACGGGTCCCTCCCGGGCGTGGGGTTTCGGTCTAAAAGCGCCTACCGGATTGTCTTATGCATCGCGCTCGCGGGTCCCTTCGACGTGAGCTGCGGTGCATCACCCTCGGCGTTGGAGGTACACGGTGACGTGTTCGTGTGCGAACACAGGCCTTAAGCCGCCTGTGGGCCTTAAGCCTTTTATTGAACCGCCATCTTCATGATGGGTCTTGGCCTTCCTCTGATGAGTCCTCTTTGCATAACCCGGCCCCTCCTGGGCGGCTTACACAAATAGTCATATCCCCAACAGTATGCAATTGATTTATTGTTATTTCTAATCGGCTAATGGTTGTGAGTGTAGATGGCTCCAGTACCGTATCCGTGCCAGTTGGAGCTATTGCCATACACTTCGCCGCATCTTCTTCAGAATGTATGGTGTCGAATTTATCCTCATGGCACTACTAGGGAAAAGCCTAGCAGTAGCGTTGTTTTTTGGCCTATCAGTAGTGCGGGTAGCCGCGCTACAGATATGGCGCTACAGCTAAAGCTTAGCAGTAGCGCCTGCTGGCACGCGCTACTGCTATATCTACTTAGTAGTAGCGCTTTCTCAAACAACCACTACTGGTAATTACTAGTAGCGCTTCTCTCCGCCCGTGCTACTACTATTATTACGTATTCTATTTCTTTTAAATTTTAGGTTGTATTCATACACCTTTATACAATTTTTTCATACAGTAGCAATTTAGAGATTGTTTTTACATTATAATGAGTTATTAAATCACTAGGTGAAAGAATCGAGGATTAGTTTAAAATGGATGGATCCTAAGTGACCAAGTCATGGATTATCATGATAATCCATGACTTGATCAGTTAGGATCCATCCACTTAAAACTAATCCGCGGTTCTTTCACCCAATGATATAATAACGTACTCATCATCATCATCATATTAATATAAAAACTCTTGCATCATATCATCACGAACAACACTAGCTAATAATCATCATAGTTATTACCACCAACACTATTTAATCATCATAGTCATAGCTAATCACCACCAACACTAGCTAATATTAATCATCATAGTCATCACCACCAACACTCATTCTAGCTAGCTAATCTCTCCTACTACTCTCTCTCTCTCTCTCTCTCTCTCTCTCTCTCTCTCTCTCTCTCTCTCTCTCTCTCTCTCAGGTAAAATAGCATAGAACATGTGGAGCGCTCCTGATTCATCATATTGAAGCATGCAGATGAACCTGTCTCCTAATTGTGGGTTGCGCTTCTGATTGTTGCCCCCAAGTACTTCTCTGCGATCCTTCACAACATTGTTCTAGTCTTTGACTATTAAGACTTGCTCGCTTCTAGAAATCCTGAATGCACTCATGTGCAATGTAGGAAGTCTTGGTTGTATGCTAACCATGGACATGCGACCTTTAGCTTCGATCCACTGAGGCACAACTATCATCGGGAGTCCATGTTGAAGAACATCGTAGTAACATACTTAGCAATGAAGTTTAGCTTAAGAAATAATGTATGCAAAAGATGCACTGAGGACAAATAGTAAAAATCTTACCATCTTTCCTAAATAGATGTGACCATAGTTCAGTACGAACACTATTGGTCGCACGTTTTGAGTACTAAGATTTCTAAGTCCAGGAAAATAATTTGTCTTGACAGTAGGAAGATCCTCAAGCCATGAAACATAATGACTTGTTTCCTTGCAGTTTAGTTCAGCCCGGGAGAATAGTAGGTCTTGTCTACCAAGCGCTAGACATGTTTGCTTGAATGGAAATAAGCTATCAATAGAAATTAGTTGTCAAATATTTTTGAATAAACAATATCCAAGACATAAATATGGTTGAGAAACTTACATAATGGTAGAACTGGAGGCGTCTAACATCGACCCAGATGTCGATATTATCTTCAATATCATCTTCCGGACGAATATCAAAGGTGATAAGCATATCAGGCTCAAATGCATAAGCCTTGCATAGTGCTATCCATTGTTTGCATTCAAAATGGGTGTAGGTGTCTGTAATACCCATATCACCAATATCAATATCTTGGTAGATCAACTCTTGTAATAAGCCTTACATAGTGCTATCCATTGTTTGCATCGTGGTAGATCAACTCTTGTAATACCCATATCATCAATATCAATCAAGTAGGAAGTAGGGTTTTACCTCCATTGAGAGGGCCTGAACCTGGGTAAAACATCGTGTCCCTTGCTTCATGTTACCATTAGCCTTAGATGCACAGATCGGGACCCCCTACCCGAGATCCGCCGGTTTTGACACCGACATTGGTGCTTTCATTGAGAGTTCCTCTGTGTCGTCGCTACAAGGCTTGATGGCTCCTCCAATCGTCAACAACACGGTCCAGGGTGAGACTTTTCTCCCTGGACAGATCTTCGTGTTTGGCGGCTTCGCACAGCGGGCCAATTCGCTTGTCCATCTGGAGCAGATCGACAGCTATGCCCCTGGCCACCAGGTCAGGTTCGGAAACCTGAACTACACGGCCGATATCCGCAAAGACTTGATCTTCAACAGGTTCGGGCCTGCGCCAGGAGCGCCGGAAAATCACGATGAGCACGGCTTAGACCTGTTGTCGGACAATGCTCGGGATATCACCCCTGCAGGAGCCCCGGACCTAAATCCGGAGCAGATTGCATCGCCCAAGGACGGGTGGATGGACCCCGCCCCAAAGGCCGCACACTCATCGGCGGTAGAGCCGAGCACAGGCTTCATCCCCAAGGAAGCCTGTGACACCGACCCCAGCACTCAGATCCGCTATAGGTTCCATCACGCGACTCCGAGCCCGCCAAATCTGGTTGGGCTCCAGTAATGGAGTTCACCGCTGCGGATATCTTCCAGCACTCGCCCTTTGGCAACATGCTGAACTCATTAAAGTCTCTCTCTTTGTCAGGAGACTCTTGGCCGAACTATGTCCGGCTCGAGTGGGAAGCAGGCGACAAAGGAATTCGTCGCCCACCCACCACCCACTTTATTGCCACGGTCGATGATTTAACCGACGTGCTTGACTTCGACTCTAAAGACATCGACGGTGTGGATGACGATGCAGGAGAAGAACAGAAACCACCGCCCACGGGGCGGTGGATAGGCACCTCCTCATATGGTATATATGGTGGACACTCCAAAAGAAACCAATGGTGATGAGGCAATGGAGGATAACCCCTCAAGAAAGAAAACAAAGCATGGGTGTCATCGGCGCCGCTCCAAGCCCCGCCACAGCAATACCAGCACAGGCGAGGAAAACAATCCGGACGGTGTCGAAGATGAATACAACCCCGATCAGCCTGCCTTCGAGCAGGCCAACCAGGAAGATGGGCAGGTCAGCCCAGATGAACACGCGAGAGACGGATATCCGGAGGAGGACAACTACATGCCCCCCTCCGAAGACGAGATTAGCCTCGGCGACGATGAGTTTGGCGTGCCTGAGGACCCCGTGGAACAGGAGCGCTTCAAGCGCCGGCTTATGGCCACTGCGAGGAGCCTGAAAAAGAAGCAGCAGCAGCTCCAAGCTGATCAAGACCTGCTCACAGACAGATGGACTGAAGTCCTGGCAGCTGAGGAATGCGGACTCGAGCGCCACACAGCTGACCAGCCACCTCGTGGCTAGGATAAAATGGCATACCAGCCCGCACCCCCACGCCAATACACTACGGCCCGGGGCAAATAGGCAGGACCTGCAAGATATGCTAGAAAATAAGGCAGGACAGCCAAGATCGATCTACGGATCGCAGGGTCGCGCCCCAACACGTGACGATGATCGTCACGCCGGATACACTATCAACAAGTTCGGCCGGGCCGAATACAGCCAACCAGAATCATTCGAAGTGATGGATCATGAATTCCCAGAAAGGTTCAAACCTGTAAACATCAAATCATACGATGGCAACAACAGACCCCGCAGTATGGATCGAAGATTTCCTTCGCCACATTCACATGGCCCGCGGAGACGATCTACACGCCATCAAATATCTTCCCCTTAAGATCAAAGGACCTGCCTGGCACTGGCTAAACAACCTGCAGGCAAATTCCATTGGTAGTTGGGAAAAACTGGAAGACGCGTCCCTCGACAATTTCCAGGGCACATATGTGCGACCACCGGACGCCGATGACTTGAGCCACATTACCCAACAGCCCGGAGAGTCAGCCAGGAAATTCTGGACTCGGTTCCTAACCTAATAGAACCAAATAGTCGACTGTCCAGACGCCGAAGCCCTGGCGGCATTTAAGCATAATATCCGTGACGAGTGGCTCGCCCGACACCTCGGCCAGGAAAAACCCAAGTCCATGGCGGCCCTCACGACACTCATGACCCGCTTTTGCGCGGGCGAGGACAGCTGGCTGGCTCGCAGTAGCACCACACCAATGAACTCCGGCACTCCAGACGTTCAGCGATAATAACGGCAAGCCACGCGCAATGACATAAGCGGCGGAACAACGGCGATAACATCAAGACACGGCGGTCAACGCCGGATTGATGGCTCGAAATCCGTTTAGCGGAAAAAGCCGCTCAAAAGAAACAATCAGGACCGTATGATGCGGACCGTGATACTTGACCACTCATGCCAAATTCATGGCACCCCGGATAAGCCAGCAAACCACACTAATAGAGACTGTTGGGTGTTCAAACAGGCCGGTAAAATAAACGCCGAAAACAAGGACAAGGGGCTGCACAGCGACGATGACGAGGAGCCCCGGCGTCCGAACACGGAGGACAGAAGAAGTTTCCTCCCTAGGTGAAAACGGTCAACATGATCTACGCCACCCACATTCCCAAACGGGAATGGAAGCGAGCACTGCGGGACGTCTATGTGATGGAGCTAGTTGCCCCAAAATTCAACCCATGGTCAGCCTGTCCGATCACCTTTGATTGTAGGGATCACCCTACCAGTATTCGTCATGGCGGTTCAGCCGCATTGGTCCTAGACCCAATCATCGATGGATTCCACCTCACGCGAGTCCTTATGGATGGCGACAGCAGCCTGAACCTGCTTTATCAGGACACAATGCGCAAAATGGGCATCGACCCTTCAAGGATCAAGCCCACCAAAACCACCTTTAAAGGTGTAATTCCAGGAGTAGAGGCCCGTTGCACGGGATCCATAACACTGGAAGTGGTCTTCGGATCTCCGGATAACTTCCGAAGCGAGGAGTTAATCTTTGATATCGCCCCTTTCCGTAGTGGCTATCATGCACTGCTCGGAGGAACCGCATTCGCTCGGTTCAATGCGGTACCACACTATGCATACCTCAAGCTCAAGATAACAGGACCTCGCGGGGTCATAACAGTCAACGGAAACATGGACCGCTCTCTACGTACAGAAGAGCATACTGCAGCCCTCGCGGCAGAAGTAGAAAGTAGCCTTTTCCGGCAAACTACCAATCCGGCGACAACAACCCTAAACACCGTCAAGCGAGTCCGGAGTATCCCGTAACAGGATCGCCAGGAATGCCAAGGGCACGATTAGCAGTCCGGCCTCCGCTCCAGCCCCATCAAGGCAGCATTCATGCCGCGCATACACAATTACGCACTCAAAATACCATGGGCATAGGCGGAGGCGCAATAGTGACTCAGTTAACAGTGTGGTACAGCCGCAACATACTTTAATAACCCCTTTATCTTTCAGGACCCCGCTTTTGGGCGGCCTCTTCAGAAGAGCCGGATTGTCGGACTTGCACACGAGAGAAAACCAAGGAGGCAAAAGGCTCCGCGCACAGAGGGAATACTCAGGTGGAATCTATTCACGATCGTTATACCTGTTTTATATACCTAAATGCGGCCCGCCCTTGGATAGGACATGTCAAATAGTCCTCTTTACTTCTACTTAACGCACTCATTGTAAACATACACTTAGACGTATTATTTATCAATGGGAGATGATATATAGCGTCAGCTTATTATTATTATCTACACATTTTTTCTATAAATGTTTATTTCAGATTGCATCCGTACGCCTTGCTACGTTCAGTTTGCCAGGGGCTACTTATGGCGCCCCATAATACGGCAAGACAAGTCCGAACACTTTCAACAGTGCGGCACCCCGAACTTATAGCATTATATGCATCAGCTCTGAATCATGTCTTGGGTCAATAGTTGGGTTTGCCCGGCTCCCTAGTTTTGGTACCTTACGTTCCGTTATATCGGCTAATGTAGCGCAGGGAGAACTACTGCGATTGTGTCCCGGTTCTTCTAGACGAGCACCTCAGTAGAGAAAGCCGAAAACTGACCGGCATGATACGGCGGGAGCTGGTCGCTGTTCGAGAGGTCTTAAAATCCTTAAACATTTTTTCCTCTTTAGGCGAGGAATCGGCCTCGTCCGATTTAGGCGTATATAGCACCCCAATTCGGCTTTTCGAATTCTAGGGGCTTCGCCGAAATTTCAAATTCTAGACTTCTATGGCTAAGTGAAAGTTATAAAGCCGCATAGTCCAATTGCCTTGTTCGCTGCGCCAAAATTTTGGATAAAAGAGTGCTTTGGGTTTTCCACGAACACCCTGGTACTGGCTACGTGGGGGCGGAAGCCAACGACTGGCCTACTTTCAGAATTTTATAAATAGCCGCACAGAAGTTAATATTTTAAATCAAAACAAAGCGCTACATAGTGCAAATAACTTCGTCTTTATATTACAAACACGACAGAAGTACATTCATTCAAAGATCGTGTTCTTGGTACATTCTTCAGCCACGAGACGAGCGACCTTCATAACGCCATCATAATATTTTTCAGTACAGTGATGCGCCTTGCCCTCCGGCGGTCCGTCCTTCACCAGCTTCCCCCAATGCACCTTCGCACGGGCAAAGGCCCGGCGGGCACCCTTAATACAAACAGATTGCTTGATAACTTCAAGCCGCGGACAGGCATTTACCATCCGCTTTATCAGGCCGAAGTAGCTAGCGGGCAGGGGCTCACCAGGCCACGTCCGTACTATGAAATCTTTCATAGCCACTTCGGCCGCCCTATGGAGTTCAACCAACTGCTTCAGTTGGTCACTCAGAGGCATTGGGTGTTCAGCTCCAGCATACTAGGACCAAAACAGCTTCTCCGTTGAGCTCCCCTCCTCGGCACGATAGAACTCTGCGGCATCTGATACACTGCGTGGTAGATCTGCGAATGCCCCTGGAGAGCTCTGAATTCGGGTAAGTAAAAGAAACGCCTCCTCCACATGCTTGCTTTGCATAAAGAATGTCTTACCCGCTGCTATCTTCTTGGCCGCCTGGATTTCCTGCTGGGCCTTTTCGGCTTCGGCCTTGGCGTCTTTCATACTCGCAAGGGACTTCACAAGCTCAGACTCCTTCATCTTGAGGTCACGCTCCAAGGACTCGAACTTCTTGCCGAGATCCTGGAGCTCTTGTTGTACCTCGCCCACCCTAGCATTCTGCTTTTCGCGCTCGATGCGCTCCAGGGCTGCCTTGTCTTCGGCCTCGGACAGCGCTTTCTTCAAGGACGCCACTTTAGTTGTGGCCCCTATTTCAAAGTCACGACGCTTTGTCATTAGAATCACCAATTTTGCCTACTCTTTATGATATGCAAACGGGGTATCACAAACCTTTGTTCTCTTCGAGCTGCCTCTTCGTGAGGCCGAGCTCTCCCTGTGCCTGCTCCAGGTCCCGTTTGAGTCTGGCGACCTCGGCCGTGCGGGCAGCAGCGGCAAGCAGCACTGCCTGCTTATTCACATGCACACCTACTATTAGACTCCTGCGGATTATAATTGACCCTCCGTTTGGCTTTTCATTCCGAACACCAAACAAAGTATCGGGGGCTACTACCTATCGGGTGATAATTTCACACATTTATTATTACTTACCTCAAAACCTGTCAGGAGGCTGGTGCAGGCTTCGGTTAGTCCGCTCTTGGCGGACAGAACCTTCTAAATCACCGCACTCGTAAGAGTACGGTGCTCTTCATCCATGGAAGCACCGCGAAGCGCTTCCAGCAGACTATCCGATGCCTCTGGCATAACGGAAGTCATCGGCATGGACAGCTTGCCCACCCTAGCGAGGGGCCGCCTACCCGAGTCTGGAACCATTGGAGGTTCCGACACAGTATCCGGCTGAGAGCCCGGCTTGCTGCGGCTCTCGTCGGCATGATCCGTGGGGTTCTTATACCCCGTGTACCCGGCGTCTGGAATCTCGCCTTGGGGCGTCTCCAGAGTCACCTCCCCTGCTCTGGGAGCCTTTTGGACAACACCTCCGTGTCATCCACAGGCCGAGGAGTAGTGGCCGTCAGGAGCAAGTTCATCGCTGAATCACTCAAGGACCCATCCGAAGATGATACCTCGAGATGGACCCTGGCCGGACTGCATATGTTAACAAACTATGAAGCGAAGTCGCACTAAAGTATAACAGAGTGCGGATACTTACGATCTCTCTAGGGGCTTCCCCCTGGGCAGCCACTCCTCCTCGCTATAGGCAGTCGTGGTGGAGTAATCCGGAAGGGGCGCCTTTCCCTTCTTGGGCATCCTGGCCACCCCCTCCGGGGCGGATTTCCTCTTCTTCTCCTCCCCAGTGCAGGGAGGCGGAGCGTCTTCGTGTTTTCCCCCGCCTCCGCGTGAGGAATCTGCCTCGTCATCTTCGGACGACGAGGGTATGATGGCCTTGCGCCGGGGACCCTTCCTGGTCCCCTAGGCCGCCTTCTTAGGCCCTTCGTCCTCTCCGGACGGGGCGGCCCTTTCGTCTTCCTCCTCCCCTTCGGGGGAGGAGTGTTCCTCGTCGTCTTCGGACGAGGCGTCCGATACGATCTTACGCCGGAGACCCTTCCTGGTCCCCGGGGCCTTCTTTTCGGCCTTCTTTTCCGGCGCCTTGTAGGGCGTCGGGACCAGCATCTCTGCCAGGAGAGCATCCGCTGGGCCTTCTGGTAGTGGAGCCGGACAGTCAATCCGCTCCACCGTCTCCACATACTCCTGATTAAACATACACAATGACTTAAGATCCTCCCATGAGTACACTGGGAAAGACTACATCCGGTGATAGTCAGAAAACTCACCGGACGGGGGAGCCGCGCGGCGTGAAGTCCACGGTCCTCCGATGTGGGAGGAGGTATTTCGGAGGCCTTGAACAGCTCCTTCCATGCTTCCTTGTGTGTCATGCCGTAGAGCTCTCGAAGTGTCCGGTGTTCGGCCGGGACGAATTCCCATAGATTAAATGTCCGCCTTTGGCACGGAAGAATCGGGCGGACAAGCATGACTTGGACCATGTTGACAAGCTTGATTTTCTTGGCGTTCATATTCTTGATGCAGTTCTGAAGTCCGGTCAGCTCCACAGGCTCGCCCCAGGCCAGAACCTTCTTTTCCCAGGACGTGAGCCGCATGGGGATTCGGGATCGGAATTCGGGGGCCGCCGCCCAGTTGGCGTCACGCGGCTCGGTGATGTAGAACCACCCCGATTGCCACCCGTTCACGGTCTCCGTGAAGGAGCTGTCAAGCTAGGTGACATTGGGCATCTTGCCCACCATGACACCTCCGCACTACGCTTGCTGGACGCTCACGATCTTCGGCTTCATGCAGAAGATTCGTAGCCACAAGCCAAAGTGAGGCTTGATGCGGAGGAAGGCCTCGCACACGACGATAAACGCCGAGATGTTGAGGACGAAATTTGGGGCTAGATCATGGAAATCTAGCCCATAGTAGAACATGAGCCCACAGACGAAGGGATGAAGTGGAAATCCCAGTCCATGGACGAGGTGGGGGAGAAACACGACCCTCTCGTGGGGTTCCGGAGTTGGAATGATCTGCCCTTCGTCCGGTAGCCGGTGCGCGACTTCTGCGGCCAAGTATCCGGCCGCCTGAAGCTTCACAATATGCTCCTCCTTCACGGTGGAGGCCACCCACTTGCCTCCTGCTCCGGACATGTTTAGCTGTGCGGAGAAGGTGTGGACTAGGGCGCTGGAGCTCGAGGAGGCTAGGATGGATGAGCAAAGGAGGAAGAAGGCGTGGGTGTAAATGGGGAACCCTTATCCCCTTATAGAGGCGACGAAAGCGGTGCGCCTCCCCACTAACCCATTGAGGGTCGCTTATTTCCCAAGCGCCAAGATTGATGGCGCAGTTGGATTACCCATACCCGTATTGATGGGAATCCCGTGATAAGGGGACATGATCCCTACTTTGACAAGACTTGTCGAGGAAACCGCCTCGCAATATGCGCTATGGCTGGTTGTGGGAAAACGGTTCGAATAATGACCCGACCGTAGTGTCACGTCACGTTGTCTAAAGTTGTCAGAAGATTACATTTGTGAAATGTCATTCTCTCTACGGCGGTATGTGAAGATCATCTTGAAGATCCGGACACGATTTAAGTGTTCGATAATTACTTTGGAGTATTCAGAGATGGAACCCTCCTTGCAATGCCGAAGACGAATTGCGCGCCGGACTCATCGTCATTGAAGCCTGGTTCAGGGGCTACTGAGGGAGTCCTGGATTAGGCGGTATCCGGATAGCCGGACTATATACTTTGGCCGAACTATCGAAGCGTGAAGATACAAGACTCAAGACTTCATCCCATGTCCAGATGGGACTCTCCTTTGCGTGGAAGACAAGCTTGGCGATCCGGATATTATATTTCCTTCTTTGTAACCGACTCCATGTAAACCCTAGCCCTCTTCGGTGTCTATATAAACCGGAGAGTTTAGTCCTTAGAGACACAATCATAATCATCATAGGCTAGCTTCTAGGGTTTAGCCTCTACGATCTCGTGGTAGATCAACTCTTGTAATACCCATATCATCAATATCAATCAAGCAGGAAGTAGGGTTTTACCTCCATCGAGAGGGCTCGAACCTGGGTAAAACATCGTGTCCCTTGCTTCCTGTTACCATTAGCCCTAGACGCACAGATCGGGACCCCCTACCCGAGATCCGCCGGTTTTGACACCGACAACCCCCACAACAACAGTCGGCATTCTTCTTCTCTCGTATATGGTGGACACTCCGTCACCGATTTTTCTACCGTCGATGATGGTCACTAATCCTTCTTCCCCTAGTGCATAACAAAGGTCTAGCACAAAGATAAGAAGGAAAAGCGACCCCCATGACAACAGTCGGCATTCTTCTGTCATATATGGTGCAGACTCTCCCTCACCGATTTTTGGACAGTCATGTATGGAGCCCCGACAGACTTAAAGTCAACTCAAAATCTCATTTAATTCTCTTTCTAGCAAATCCGGGCACTCGATATTTCCTACGTATTCTAGCACAAGTCATGCTTAAATTCACGGACAAATCCGGCATGACCTTTGCTAAAATAGGACATAGCGAGAGCCTGAAATTTGCCGGAATGGAAATGAATCAACACTCCGGCAAAACATAGATCACTCAGAAATGAATTAACACTTTGCACATGAGCATAAACTGGTGCTCATTGCATTTCAATGGTTCAATATTGACAAAAACATTTCAATATATCTTATAATCCGAACATTTCATTTGATTAAGAAGCATAACTAAATACCCTAGTTCGGATGTAGAGGAAGGTGGAGAAGGAGGAGGTGGACTTTTAGCTCACCGACTCGGGTGTAGAGGAAGTGGAGATAGCTCGGATGATGATCACTCCAAGGAGACATGACTAAGCCTGCATATTCCACCGAGTAAAATTTTAATTAGATCATCAAATCTCATATAGCATTCTTTGATGACAAAGTGATAATGACATAAAAATAAACTAGTTTTATTAATTTTGTTACTAAAAATAAACTAGTTCTATCGTAAAAATTTAATTAGATCATCAAATCTCATATACCTAAAATTTCTTACAAAAAATAAGCTAGTTATATTAATTCAACTAGTTCAACTTAACACTTACTATAAATATAAATGAACTAGTTCTTACTAAAAATAGATTAGTTCTATTAATTTAACTAGTTCAACTAAGCACTTACTATAAATAAAAATAAACTAATTCTTACTAAAAATAAACTAGTTCAACTAGTTCTATTAATTTTCTTACTAATTCTATTAAACACTTACTAAAAACAGTAAAACAATTACATTATACAAGAACAGTGGGCGGTCGGAGGAGGAGGGAGGAGGGGGCGGCCAGTGGAGGAGGGAGGAGGGGGCGGCCGGTGGAGGAGGGAGGAGGGGGCAGCCGGAGGAGGAGGGCGGAGGGTGGCTGGAGGAGGAGGAGGGGGCGCTGGTGGAGGAGGGAGGAGGGGCGCCCGGTGGAGGAGGGAGGAGGGGGCGGATGGAGAAGGAGGGAGGAGGAGGGAGGGAGGAGGAAGGAGGAGGGAATACCTCAGTGGAGGAGGAACGGCGGCTGCGGCCGACGGCGGTCGACGGGGAACGGCGGCGGCGGCGGATGACGGGGGCGCGGGAGAGAGAGTGAGTGAGAGGCAGAGTGAGGGGGTCGGTCGCGCGGGGATGATAAGGTAGGGTTAGTAGTAGCGTGTTTCGAAGAAAAGCGCTACTACTACAGAGCATAGTAGTAGCGCGGTATCTGGATACGCGCTGCTACTAAGTGGGGCTAGCCATTATGCCCCATTTCAAACTTAGCAGCAGCGCGTTTTGCTAAAACACGCTGTTGCTAAAAGGATAGCAGTAGCGCATCTACTGACACGCGCTACTACTAAGTAGCAGCAGCGCCTCATTTTACCCAACACTACTGCTAAGATTCTGTGTATAAGCTTTTCCCTAGTAGTGCGGTGACGACCCAGCGTATCGGGTGTACAGGGAGCGTCTAGCTGACTCAGTGTATGAGTATCACGCCGTGATTACTCTGCACACCAGTTCGTCATCAGTCTCTTACACTCGTACCTCTCGGAGCGGTTATGCATTCACTGCCACTCAGGCAGTCCAATTTGCTGCGTTCGAGATTCTTGTTGAGTTATGCTATACCGAGATTAACAGTATCACATCATTAGGAGAATGATGTGATTGACTTGACCCATTCCGTTAGCTTAGCACTTGATCGTTTAGTATGTTGCTATTGCTTTCTTCATGACTTATACATGTTCATATGACTATGAGATTATGCAACTCCCGTTTACCAGAGGAACACTTTGTGTGCTACCAAACGTCACAATGTAACTGGGTGATTATAAAGGTGCTCTATAGGTGTCTTCGAAGGTACTTGTTGAGTTGGCGTATTTCAAGATTAGGATTTGTCACTCCAATTGTCGGAGAGGTATCTTTGGGCCCTCTCGGTAATGCACATCACTATAAGCCTTGCAAGCAATGTGACTAATGAGTGAGTTGCGGGATGATGCATTACATCACGAGTAAAGAGACTTGCCGGTAAAGAGATTGAACTAGGTAATGAGATACCGACGATCGAACCGATGACAAAGGGAACAATGTATGTTGTTATGCGGTTTGTCCGATAAAGATCTTCGTAGAATATGTGGGAGACAATATGAGCATCCAGGTTCCGCTATTGGTTATTGACCGGATATGTATCTCGTTCATGTCTACATAGTTCTCGAACCCGTAGGATCCGCACGCTTAATGTTCGGTGACGATTTATAATATGAGTTATGTGTTTTGATGTACCGAAGGTAGTTCGGAGTCCTGGATGAGATTGGGGACATGACGAGGGGTCTCGAAATGGTCGAGACCTAAAGATCGATATATTGTACGACTATATTCGGACATCGGAAAGGTTCTGAGTGATTCGGTTATTTATCGGAGTACCGGAGAGTTACGGGAATTCGCCGGGGAGTATATGGGCCTTGAGGGAGTCCTGGATTAGGGGGTGTCCGGATGGCCGGACTATAGCCTTTGGCCGGACTCCTGGTCCATGAAGATACAAGATTGAAGACTTCGTCTTGTGTCCGGATGGGACTTTCCTTGGCGTGGGAGGCAATCTTGGCGATACGTATATGTAGATCTCCTACAATTGTAACCGACTCTGTGTAATCCTAACCCTCTTCGGTGCCTATATAAACGGGAGGGTTTTAGTCCGTAGGACGAACAACAATCATACCATAGGCTAGCTTCTAGGGTTTAGGCTCTTCGATCTCGTGGTAGATCTACACTTGTACTACCCATATTATCAATATCAATCAAACAGGAGTAGGGTTTTTACTTCCATCGAGAGGGCCCGAACCTGTGTAAAAACATCATGTCCCCTGTCTCCTGTTACCATCCACCTAGACGCACAGTTCGGGACCCCCTACCCGAGATCCGCCGGTTTTGACATCGACATTGGTGCTGTCATTGAGAGTTCCTCTGTGTCGTCATCTTTAGGCCCGATGGCTCCTCCGATCATCAACAACGATGCGGTCCAGGGTGAGACTTTTCTCCCCGGACAGATCTACGTATTCGGCGGCTTTGCTGCGGGCAATTAAGCAGCCATCTGGAGCAGATTGAAAGCTACGCCCCTGGCCATCAGGTCAGATTTGGAAGTTTGAACTACACGGCTGACGTCCGCGGAGACTTGATCCTCAGCGGGTTCGAGCCACAACCAAGCGCGCCACACTATCACGAAGGGTATGATCTAGCTCTGCCACCGGACAGTGCCCTGGAGGCCGCACCAGTGTCCACTCTGACCCTTAGCTCGGAGCCGACTGCGCCGATCGAGAACGGGTGGCTGGACACCGCCTCGGGGGCTGCTATCTCTACGGCGATTGAGCCGAACACCAACCCTGTCCTTTGCGAAGCTTGTGACTCTAAGGTGCCGGACTCCTCTCCGGAGTCCGAACCTTCTGTGGTCCTGCCAGTCGAATCCAACTGGGCGCTAATCATGGAGTTCACCGCCGTGGACATCTTTCAGCACTCGCCCTTTGGCGACATCCTGAATTCACTAAATTCTCTCTCTCTATCAGGAGAGCCCTGGTCGGACTATGGTCAGGAAGGTTGGGATGGGGACGACGAAGAAATTCGAAGCCCACCCACCACCCACTTCGTAGCCACTGTCGAAAGTTTAAATGACGTGCTCGACTTCGACTCCGAAGACATCAACGGTATGGACGACGATGTAGAAGACAAACATGAACCAGCACCTATAGGGCACTGGACAGCCACTTCATCTCACGATGTATACATGCTGGACACACCTAAAGGAAGTGACGACGAGGAACAACAGGACGCCACGAGGGATCATTCCCTCGAAAAGCAGTCAAAACGGCGACGTAAGTGCCGCTCAAAATCCCGCCTCGCCAAAGACAGCAGCCATACAGACCCAGCCATAGAGCAGGGCGAACCGGTGGACAGTGAACATGCTATCGAGCAACCGTCCGAACAAGACAATATGGATAAACAATCCGTCCCCGGCAAAGATAACAGTCCGGGCGATCTCACGCCGGACAAGTTGCTGGAGCAAAAGAACCTCCACAAAGGCTCGCCGCCATCGCTGCGGCGTAGCTGAAAAAGGTAAGCGAAGCTCAAAACAGAGGAAGATGCGCTCAAGATCAGATGGAGCAAAGTACTCAACACCGCAGACAAATACGGCGATAGTCGCCGAACAAAGAGCTACCCAAAGCGAAAACTACTGCCCGAATTTGATGAGGAGGCCGTAGAGCCCCCGCAATCAAAGAACAAAGAGACCACCCGGTCGGATAGACGACCCCATGGCAAACATAGAGCGGCAAATGGCGCCGCACACAAGCCGGCACGCGATCCACACTCGGATTTGCATCAAAAAGATGGCCTAATTAGATCTATCTACGGTTCAAGAAAGCAAGCTCTAGTAAGCGATGCAACACGTCAAGTATCCGAATATTACGGTACACCTAAATATAGGGGTGCCGCACATCCCCTATGTTTCACCGACGAGGTTCTGGATTATGAATTTCCAGCGGGATTCAAGCCCGTAAACATAGAGGCGTACGACGGAACAACAGACCCTGGAGTCTGGATTGAGGATTACATCCTCCACATACACATGGTTAGAGGAGATGACCTCCACGCCACAAAATACTAACCCCTCAAGCTCAAAGGGCTAGCCCGGCATTGGCTCAAAAGCCTCCCCGAAAACACCATTGGAAGTTGGGAAGAGCTCGAGGATGCTTTTCGAGCAAATTTTCAAGGGTCCTATGTCCGACCTCCGGATGCAGACGATTTAAGTCACATAACTCAACAACCCGGAGAGTCAGCCCGAAAATTCTGGAACAAATTCCTTACTAAAAAGAACCAAATAGTCGACTGTCCGGACGCCGAAGCCTTAGCAGCTTTCAAACACAACGCCCGAGACGAATGGATCGCCAGACACCTCGCCAAGAAAAGCCAAGAACAATGGCCGCATTAACAAGCCTCATGACCCGCTTTTGCGCGGGAGAGGATAGCTGGCTGGCAAGATGCAGTACCAGTGACCCAAGTACATCCGAAGTCAGGGATGGAAACGGGAAACCGCGACGAAGCAAGGACCAGCGCCGGACTAAGGGAAACAGCCCGAAGAGCACGGCAGTCAACGCCGGATTCAAAAGCTCACGGCAAGATCATAAAAAACTGCTCCCTAAGGATAACAGGGACGAGCTATCTAACTTAAACAAAATTTTGGACAATGTATGCCAAATCCATAGTACCCCCAGGAAGCCTGCAAATCATACCCACAGAGATTGTTGGGTCTTCAAGAAGTCCGGCAGACTCAACGCTGAACACAAGGGGCTCGACACACCAAGCGAGGACGATGACGAACCCCACAAGGAGAGCACCGGAAAACAAAAGAACTTCCCACAAGAAGTCAAAACATTAAACTCACTTTATGTGACAAAAGGGAAAAACAGAATGGCACCCATGGAAATACGCGCCATACGGCCTATCCCAGAGGAGTCCCGCCACTGGTTGTTAAAACCAATCACCTTCGACCGTCAGGATTACTCTAGAAGTATCCGGAATGCAGGATGGACTGCCTTGATATTAGATCCGATAATCGACGGACTCCAATTTACACAAGTCCTAATGGACAGCGGCAGTGATCTAAACCTGCTATATCAGGACACAATCCGCAAAATGGGGATAGGCCCAACCAAAATTCGCCATAGCAACACTTCCTTTCAAGGGGTAATGCCAGGTCGATATGCCCATTGTACGAGCTCTCTATTGCTAGAAGTTGTGTTCGGCTCACCCGACAACTTCCGCCGCGAAAAGTTAACCTTCCACCTCGCCCCATTTACAAGTAGCTATCAAGCACTACTGGGGCGCGAAGCTTTCACCCGCTTTAACGCAATACCGCATTATGCATCCCTCACACTTAAAATGCCCGATCCACGAGGCATCATCTCCTTAAAGGGAAATATCGAGTGTTCCTCGAGCGCGGAAGATTGTGTGACTGCCTCGACAGCCACACACTAAACCGGCTTCACTAATCCAAACACCTAAATAGGTCGTTCAGACCCCGGACACGGTTAGACGAGTCCGGCGTAAACATACAGGGGCTTACCAGCCGCACACCCCCGCACAAGGGGCTCCGCGCATATACAACAAGAGACAACAAAGCTCAATTTTATTCATTTTTTGAAACGTACTTTGTTTATTTAATATAACGTACATTTTCGCACGATCTTTTTCAACTAAGTTCCTCTCTTTTACAGATGAACACCGTGCAACACCCGTCCCAGATCGGCACAACGGGACACAGCGCAGCGTGCGAGAGGGACCCGTGGGAAGGATTCTTTTAGATTAAGACCTGCGTAAACCATTTTTACTGTCATTCTTGATACATCCCCGGTTTCTTGGCATGGGCCACGTCGAATTTTATGCGTGCACTGACACGGGGCTTATTACCAAGGCGTTGTTTGGCCCGTTTTCATAAAGACCGAATACCTTAGGGAGTGTTCGGCGTCTCGAGTTAGGCCTTATATGCATCAGCTCCGAATCATGTCTTTGGTCAAATGTTGGGTTTGCCCGGCTCCTGTGTTTTGTTGCCTTACGTTCCGCTCTATCGGCTAACGCGGCACCAGGACAACTACTGCGATTGTGCCCCAGTTCGTCCAGGCGAGCACCTCAGTAGAGAAAGCCAAAAACTGACTGTCATGATATAGCGTGAGACTGGTCAACCACTCGATGACCCTCCGGAATCTATAAGATTCCTCCACATTGACGAAGGGCCGTTTCCCGGCCAGGCACATACGCGCCCCGAATTCGGGTGAGCATGGTGCCCCTAGGGGCTATATAGTAGCCCCACTATCAAACTCCTATGGCTAAGTGAAAATGATAACGCATTATAGTCCATTTGCCTAGTTTGCTACGCTACCACCTCCTTTATAGGACCAAGACGTTGGATCAAGTGTGAAAATGCGCCTTTTGCAAAAAACCCCGCATTATATGCGTGGGTGCTGAAGCCGATGTTGACACACGAACACGTCACGTGTACCCTCGACGCTGGGGGTGATGCACCGCAGCTCACGTCGAAGGAGACCCGACCGACAGTAGCGATCGCAAGGCGATCGGCGGGTGCTTTCGCAGAAACGAAGCGCAAGCGACCGGGAGGGACCCGTCGGATTGCGGTGGCTATGGGCTGCCCTAGGTCGATTCGCTCGCCCTAAAGCCTCGGGATTCGCAGCTCTCAAACACGAAGAACAGCGAAGAGCGAGAGAGAAAAATGGTGGAGAGATAAAAGTAGGCGGAAAAAGTAGTATATTGATTTGTTCGATTGTGTGTTGTTCAATCGGCCGTCACTAACATATATAAGAGGCGGCTGGACTTCCGTACAAGTAAAGGATCCGTCTAGGCTTTCCTTAGAAGAAAAATTACATCAATTCCGTCCTAGAGTCCTAATTCTATTCCAACTCGGATTCGCCCGAATCGGCCCAAACTCTGTCTTCCTTCTTTGCGGGCATTGGCTTGCATATGATCTCCGATCAAGACGGCCCAAATATCAAACTTGTGCGCCTCGACGATACAAACAACTCTCATGTTGATCACTTTTCAAATAAGGCCATCTTGAATACTTTTCGAAGTCGTCTTTACCTTCCAGTCGGACTCGGTCTTGCAGTAGACTGGATTATCCGAGTCTCGTAGTGAATTTGCCGTCCATATACTATCTCTGATGATGATGACTCCAAAACCAAAGTTTACCGTCTTGATGATACGCACAACTTATGTATTGAACACTTCTTCATCCGAGGTCATCTTGATAAACTTTCGGGCACATGTCCAGTTTCACTCGGATTCGAGCTCATCCATTCGGATATTAGAGTCTTTCACTCAGATGGTTCGACGAGACTTTTTCACTCGGATGTTTAGAATTTTCCACTCGGATGACTATATTTCACTCGGAAGACAATTTTTCACTTGGATGATGACCACATTTTCAGTCGGAAGACAATCTCTTACTCGATCGATATGTTTTCACTCGACCTTTTACTCGATCGGTAAGTTTTCACTCGACCTTTTACTCGATCGATAGGTTTTCACTCGACCTTTTACTCAATCGGTAGGTTTTCACTCGACCTTTTACTCGATCGGTAGGTTTTCACTCGACCTTTTACTCGATCGGTAGGTTTTCACTCGGATGGTAAAACTTTCCAGTCGGATTTCCCGACTGAAAAGACAGCCTGATCTTGATTTGCCTCTCCAGGTTGCATACGACCTCGGATTGAGACAAATTTTATATGAAAATAGATCGGCTCGACGAGACGAAACTTTTTCGTGTTGAAGGTTTTTCGATTCAATGCCGTCTTGAAGGCAGAATTGCTCGCGCGACCCATCAGACAGGGCGTCTGGTACTTCGCGCCATATTTCCATTCAGCTTCGGCCTGCAGTGTACTGCCTCTAACTTTTGCATATGAACTCGGATTGAGATGATTTATATATCAAAATCGATCGCCTCGACGAGACGAAGACAATTACTTTAGAATACTGCTTCATCCGAGGTCGTCCTGAAGGCATGATCGGCCGAAAACCACTCGGAATGTTGAATTTTGTCACTCGAAGTACAACTTCGGCCACCGAGATAAGGTCGAATGGCGATAAATTAAACATCAAAGTTATTCCACTTGGCGACCTGAAACTTTGCATGCTGAAAACTCTTTCACTTGAGGCCATCTTACTTGCCTTTTGTACCTTGCCAAAATCCGATGTCAACACATTCCCCCCTGTTTTTCGGCAAAGCTTGCACGCCGAAAAATAATATGCACGGTGTTTGTTCTAAGGACGATGTCAACACTCCATCTGCCATTTATTTTCCTCAGGGCAATAATTATGTATCGGCCATGTTTGTGCTAAGGGCGATAATCATTATATCGCCATTGCCTACTCAGGCTTCCTGCCACACACTCGGGTGGTACTTCTTCAAATATTTTCCGTTGAGAGCTCGGGGTAACAATGCCCCTTGTATTCATTCTACCAAATATGAATTTCCAGGAACAACCCTTGTAATCCTAAAAGGACCTTCCCAACTTGGAGACCACTTGCCGAATTTTCTATCTCTTGAACCAATCGGCAGAATCACTTTCCAGACGAGTTCACCAACTTGAAAATTCTTCAACTTAACTTTCTTATTGTAAGCTCTTGTAACCCTCAACTTGTCTCTCTGTATGGACTCCAAAGCAACCAAACGTTTATCGGCAACTTCATCAATATTGTCCATCATCAAGTTATAAAAGTCTACTGCCGATAAATCATTTTGTTTGGCTATTCTCAAAGCATTCAAATTTACTTCTACTGGTAAAACGACCTCTTGACCATATACTAGCTCATATGGAGTTACCTTCGTAGCACCATGCCTTGAAATTCTATGTGCCCATAAAGCTTCACACAACAACTCATGCCATCTCCTCAGATTATCCTCAATCTTCTTCTTGATTAGCTTGATTAAAATTTTATTGCTAGACTCGGCTTGTCCATTAGCTTGGGCATAATATGGAGAGGAATTGAGCAACTTTATATTATAAGATTCGGCAAACTCTCTGACTTGGTGTGACATAAAAGATGAACCTTGATCTGTAGTTAACGTTTGAGGAATACCGAATCTATGAATAATGTGTTCGGTTATGAATTGAATTACCTCTGTATGTGTCATGTTCTTGAGAGGTCTTGCTTGGACCATTTAGTGAAATAATCGATTGCCACCAATCTGAACCAATGCCTTTTGAGGAAAGGCGGGTGAATTTGTCCAATGAAATCTAAACCCCAACCTCTGAAAGGCCACGGTTTGATAATAGGATGTAACATAGCAGCAGGAGCCAATTGAATATCACCAAACTTTTGACAAGCTTCACACCCTTTATAATATCTGAAGCAATCATTAATCATATTCGCCAATAAAACCCAAAGACGTCGCAATAACCATTTCATTTTGGGAGCCGATTGGTGAGTGCCACAAATACCTTCATGTACTTCTCCCATAGCAACTCTTGCACGGTCCTCATCCAAACACTTTAGAAGAACATCATCGATTGTTCGCGATAAAGACCATCATCTCTCATTGTATACTTGAAAGCCATCGCCGAACAGCCCTGTCCACCCTTTCACTCGGATTGCACAAGTAATCAACAATGGGATTTCTCGATGGAATTATCACTGCACTAGATTTTTTAATGGCGAATCGGTGGGTTCAGGTTCGGCCTCTCCCATATTGGCAAGACAAGACATCGGTCTTTGAGAGATATGAAACATGCCAGGATCAACATGATATCCAGATGCTTGCTGTGCCAACTCATTTGCTTTCCAGTTGTCATGTCTAGATATATGTGCAATGCTAAAACAATCCCATGTAGAAATTATATCTAGACATTTCTCAAGATAAACATTAAGTGATTCGTCAAAACACTGAAAGACTTTGGATATTTGCTGCACCACTAGTAACGAATCACCGTAAGCCTCAATATGTGTAACACCTATAGCAAGTAACATCTCTAGACCGAATAACAATGCTTCATATTCGGCTTGATTGTTTGTGCAAAAATATTCTAAGCAGCATGAGGCTTCAAAAATAGCACCATGAGGAGATATATAAACAATACCAACACCTTGGCCATTGCTACAAAGTGAACCATCAAAGTACAATCTCCATGGCACTAATCAAACAAGGTTCATATCAACATCATGCTTGTCATTAATCCGATGTTCAACAATGAAATTAGCAACAGTTTTGCCTTTCATGGATTTTAGAGATTCATAAGCCAAATCATACTCAATCAAAGCATAAGCCCACTTGCCAATTCTACCACTAAGAATTGGCCTATGCAACATGTACTTAATGACATCGGTTTGACAAGCTACTACACAAGCACTCGGCACTAGGTAATGTCTCAATTTTGTGCAAGCGTAATATAAGCATAGACATAGTTTTTCAATAAATGTATACCTTGTCTCGGCGTCCAATAAACGTCTGCTCAAATATGTAATGGCATGCTCTTTTCCTTCGGTATCTTGAGTCAAAACAACACCAATAACACATTCCTCTGCTGTGATATAAAGTTTAAAAGGATCTCTATGCTTGGGTGCTTTCATCACCGGAGGAGTGCACAAATAATTCTTGATCATATCAAAGGCTTCTTGCTGTTTTGCCCCCCAAGTGAAATCAACATCATTCTTTAACCGAAGGATAGGAGTAAATGCATCAACTTTCCCTGACATATTAGCTATGAACCTTCTCAAATTATTGACCTTGCCAAGGAACTTCTGCATATCTCTCTTGCATGTTGGAGCCTCCACTTTCTGTATGGCCTCTATCTTTTGGGATCGATTGCGATGCCATCTTCATGAATAATGAAACCCAAAAATTTGCCAGCTGACACGCCGAATGCACACTTCAAATGACTCATCTTCAGTCCATACTTTTTCATTCTTTCAAAAGCTAAACGCAAATCGGCCAAGTGAGATTCAAAAGCATCTGATTTGACAACAATATCATCAATATAAACTTCAAGTATGATACCGAGTAAATCATGAAAAATCAAATTCATAGCCCTTTGATATGTGGCCCCAGCATTTTTCAATCCGAATGTCATCACTGTCCAGTCGAATAAACCAAGGAAACCAGGACATCGGAAAGCTGTTTTGTACATGTCCTCTTGACCATAAAAATTTGATTGTATCGGCATTACCATCTAGAAAGCTAATAACCTTATGTCCGAAGCATCATTAATAAGCATATCGGCTATTGGCATGGGATACTCATCTTTGGGTGTAGCCCTATTCAAATCTCTGAAGTCAATGCACACCCTCAACTTGCGGATCCTTCTTCTCTCTTTGGGACAATGTTAGAAATCCACTCGGCATATCTGCAAGGTCGAATGAAATTAGCTTCAAGCAGTCGACCGATCTCTTCCTTGATCCGGTCATATGTTTTCGGATTAAACTTTCTGGCCGACTGTTTATAAGGTCTAAAACCGGCTTTTATAGGAAACCGATGCTCCACTAGCTCTCGGCTCAACCCTGGCATCTCATGATATTCCCATGCAAAGCAACAAACATATTCTTTCAATAGCTCAATTAATTTAGCCTTACAATCGGCTTTCAAATTTTTATTTATAAATGTCGGTCGAGTGACTGAACCGTCTCCAATATATATCTGTTCTAATGGATCAGCCGATGTAAAACCTTGTCCAAGTTTATCCATGTCATCCAACTCCTCTATAGACTCATACATATCGTCCTCACTGGATCGATATTTTACAAGACATTTTTGTAACCACTCGGAATTAGAATCCATTTAAACATATCATACCTTGGAGCCGATTGCATTCAGTCGGCTTTAAAGACACGGGCACAAAACCATTCTTGGTCGCGCTGAGAAAATCAAACTCTGATAAGTCACGTCCCATCAAGCAAGTGGCATTGGGATGTTGCCAATCCACCGATGCATCGGCCAAAGCAACACAGGCCGAGTTATCCGCATGAATGACTTCCACTTCATCATCAACCCACTGAATCAAAAACTGGTGCATAGTGGATGGCACGCACTGGTTTGCATGAACCCAATCATGGCCTAGTATAACGTTGTAGTTACCTTGCACCTCAATGACAAAGAATGCAATGGCCAAAGTTTTGCTTCCGACTGTAAGCTCCACATACATTACACCTTTGGCCTCAGTTTTCTCTTTGCCTTCAAACCCGTTGAGCACCATATTGGTCTTGATCAATTCTTCATCAAGCAAACCCAATTTCTTGAAGACCGAATAGGGCATAAGATTTACCACAGCACCTCCATCCACAAGCATCTGAGTGAGTGGCAACCCATTAATATGACCTCTGAGATACAATGGTTTCAGATGCGTTACTGGGTCTTTTGGCTTCTCGAATATTGCATTTTTAGGGCCAAAATCCAGCTGAGCCACTTCCCCTTCCTCATCTACAGCACGAAACTCAGCAGGTAAGTAATACACCATATTGATATCCATACCTTCATGAACCGGCGTAGACTCATAGTCCAACATATCAACCTCTTCTTCAAGTGGATCGACCGATTCTGAAATCTGGTCGAGTGAAGGAGAAGTAAGAAGTGTCGCGGACGATGTAATAGCTGTCACATCGTCCTCCTTGGGTGGTGTAGGCACTTTCGTGATAGATGTAGAAGCTGATGTATCTTGTATTTGTTTTAGCCTCCACACTTGTTTTGCTGGAACCATGGGCCGAGTGTCATTGAACAACTTATCCCTTTGCTTCTCGGCCTCTTGCTCCGCCATCTCTTGACTCCTTAACCTCTGTAGTTTCCTCTTCTATGTCTTTGTTAGCCCTGGAGGACACCACTTTGGTCGAGTGTATTTAGCATCTCTCACCTTTACTTGGTTGGTGCTTGCTTCATGGTCATTAACCGAGTGCTTTGGCGCGATAGCAAGTATCGGCTCAGTTGAGTGATTATGCACAGTCGGCTGCTGTATGGGGAATGTTTCGGTGCCCAAGATAAGTGAGTCGACATCCATTTTCTTCTTGCCTTTTCCCGACTCAACTGCTGCAACACTTGGTGACTTAACACGCCATTCTTTTCGACTTTCCAGATGCATGAAATTTCCACTCGGGCGCACCTTTTTACTCGGATGGAATCCACTCGGATAGATGTCACTTGGATGGAATTCACTCGGATGAAAGTCAGTCGGATGGAATCTACTTGGCCACATTTTTTCACTCGGATAGCTTCACCTAGGTGCATTCTTACACTTGGATAATTTCCACTCGGTCGCATATTTTGACCAGTCGACTGATAGTCACCGATGTTGAGTCGGCCATTATATGAGTAATCAAGTCGATCCCACACAGATTGCCTCTGCTCTTCTGAAAACAGTGCCTTTGGTCCACTCGGTTTTGCATACCGACTGAACATATCATCTGATGGTGACCTTGGTCGCTTCAAGTGTGATGGCCGGTTAGAGCTGGGACCAGCCGACTGATTAGCATATTTGGATAGCAACATATCAAAAGTTGGCTTGATCCGCTTGTGTTGCACTTTAGCTCCATTCCTCTTCCATTTGCCAACTTCTGGACTCTTGGGCTTGACAAATTTAACTCGAGTGTCCTGCTGCACCTGTGTTTGCCCCCCGAGTGTAGGATCCTTGATGGTGATCTTGATCACTTCCTTGCCATCAGGTTGCATATCAAGCACAACAAGTCTCCCCAAGACCTTGTCACCCTCCTTGTCTTTCCTGGGCTCACCAACAATGACATTAGCTTTATTAGCGGATTCGGCTACCTCCGGCCGAATGAGCAGCTTCTTCCCTTCTAAATCCATGGTGTTCATTGGATAGGGCTGTTTATCAACTTGCATCTCAGAAAAGTTCAATCGTCCATCATTAATGGCCGATTGTATCTGTCGTCGAAAAACATTGCAATCGTTAGTAGTATGAGAAAAAGAGTTATGATACTTGCAATAAGCACGCCGTTTCAGCTCTTCAAACGGCGGTAAAGTATGAGATATTCTAATAATCTTAGCCTGCAGCAAAGCATCAAATATTCTATCACACTTAGCAATGTTAAAAGTAAACTTCATCTCTTCATCACGATTCTTATGAATCGGTTTCAGATCATTGCAAGTAAAGGGTTTGGCCTTAGATGGCCAAACAAATTCAGTAGCAAAAACATCACCCTCATCGTCCGAGTGATCACTGTCATACTCCACCATATTCATCTTTGGACGATCGGCTTTGTATCTATGCACTTCTTTGAGGTCTTTGCTTCGGCTTTCCTGAGCCAAAGCCCTTTGTAAGACTTGGTTGATGTTTAAGAACTCGTAGCCTTCTAGCTTTTCTCTAATGGGAGTTCTCAAACCACTCAGCACTAGGTCTGCCAAGTCCCTCTCGGTTATCACTAAACTAAAACACCGGTTTTTTGTTTCTCTGAATCTCTTGATGTAATCGGAGACTGATTCATCATGCTTCTGTTTAACCAATGTTAGATGTGACAACTTGAGTTCATTGTCGCCGCTATAAAAGTGATCATGAAACTTCTGCTCTAGCTGCGACCAAACCCGAATGGAACCATGGGGTAAAGAAGAAAACCATGAAAATGCAGTACCATTTAATGATAAAGGAAATAAACACACTTTCAATTCATTCAATGAGCCTGCCTCACCCAGTTGTGCTAAATACTGACTATATGCTCCCATGTGGTTTTTGTGCCTTCTCCATTAAACTTAACAAAATCTGGAATTTTATATCCTGGAGGGCACTGGATGGCATCAAAATACTCGGGGTACGGCTTTTGGTAAATCCGATTCCGAGGTAGCTCAACTCCAAAATTCTCTCGAAGCATCTTAGCCATCTCCTCTCTAAGATTAGCTAGACCATCATCCATAGTAGACGATGAGGCTTGTGGCAGTGGCATAGGAAGAGTAGGGTTACTAGATGTAGGTAGGAATTGTGGCATGTACGTCGACCCATAATTTGGTAGTGGTTGAGTGGTTGTAGCTGCAGGTAGGGTTTGGTTCGGCGTTGCCACCAAACCTGGCATGCTCATAATAGGGTTGATGGGTGCAGTCACAATCTGATTTGTTTGGGTAGGATAATAAGCCATCGGCACGGGAGGCGCCGATGCAATAGGTAAAGCCAGATTAGGGTTTTGTACACTAGCAGCTACACCAGCATTACCACTAGACGATTGAGATATATTCTTCTGAGCATTAGTATTTTCTATGAAAGTTTGATAGACCAGATTGTTACCATCAGCAATACGACTCTCAATTTCAGCCCACTGCTCAGAAGAAAAGGTAGTACTCACAGAGGGTTTAACCTGCTCGGCTTCAAGAGGAGGGAACTTGATTTCTTCAATCGGAGTGATGTTGCCTTGGCGATCCTTCTTGAATTTTGCAAGGAACTCCTGCAAGTCCTTCTCTTCGCGCGCCTTCTTGTACTCCTCATAGACTTGGCGATGATCGGCCGATATCTCATCAAGACTAGGCTTAATGATATTATCGGCGTCTACCTCAGATGGCTTGGGAAGATCGGACATGGTGGATGATGACGATTGATCTTCGTTCCCCGGCGGAGTCGCCAAAAAGTGTGTTGACACACAAACACGTCACGTGTACCCTCGATGCCGGGGGTGATGCACCGCAGCTCACGTCGAAGGAGACCCGACCGACAATAGCGATCGCCAAGACGGTCGGCGGGTGCTTTGCGGACCGAAACCCGTGCACCGGGAGGGACCCGTCAGGATTGCGGCGACTATGGGCTGCCCTAGGTCGATTCGCTCGCCCCTAGAGCCTCGGGATTCGCAGCTCTCAAACACGAAGAACAGCGAAGAACGAGAGAGAAAACGGTGGAGAGATAAAAAGTAGACAGGAAAAAGTAGTATATTGATTTGTTCGATTGTGTGTTGTTTAATCGGCCGTCACCCCCAACATATATAAGAGGCGGCTGGACTTCCCGTACAAGTAAAGGATCCGTCTAGGCTTTCCTTACAAGAAAAATTACATCAATTCACGTCCTAGAGTCCTAATTCTATTCCAACTCGGATTCAGTCTGAATCCGCCCAAACTCTGTCTTCCTTCTTGCGCGGGCCGCCGGGCTTGCATATGATCTCCGATCAAGACGTCCCAAATATCAAACTTGTGCGCCTCGACGATACAAACAACTCTCATGTTGATCACTTTTCAAATAAGGCCATCTTGAATACTTTCCGAAGTCATCTTTACCTTCCAATCGGACTCGGTCTTGCAGTAGACTGGATTATCCGAGTCTCGTAGTGAATTTGCCGGCCATATACTATCTCTGATGATGATGACTCCAAAACCAAAGTTTACCGTCTTGATGATATGCACAACTTCTGTATTGGACACTTCTTCATCCGAGGTCATCTTGATAAACTTTTGGGCACATGTCCAGTTTCACTCGGATTCGAGCTCATCCATTCGGATATTAGAGTCTTTCACTCGGATGGTTCGACAAGACTTTTTCACTCGGATGTTTAGAATTTTCCACTCGGATGACTATATTTTCACTCGGAAGACAATTTTCACTTGGGTGATGACCACATTTTCAGTCGGAAGACAATCTCTTACTCGATCGATAAGTTTTCACTCGACCTTTTACTCGATCGGTAAGTTTTCACTCGACCTTTTACTCGATCGGTAGGTTTTCACTCGACCTTTGCTCGATCGGTATGTTTTCTCTCGACCTTTTACTCGATCGGTAGGTTTTCACTCGACCTTTTACTCGATCGGTAGGTTTTCACTCGGATGGTAAAACTTTCCACTCGGATTTCCCGACTGAAAAGACAACCTGATTTGATTTGCCTCTCCAGGTTGCATACGACCTCGGGTTGAGACGAATTTTATATGAAAATCGATCGGCTCGATGAGACGAAACTTTTTCATGTTGAAGGTTTTTCGATTCAATGCCGTCTTGAAGGCCGAATTGCTCGCACGACCCATCAGACAGGGCGTCTGGTACTTCGCGCCATATTTCCATTCAGCTTCGGCCTGCAGTGTATTGCCTCTAACTTTTACATATGAACTCGGATTGAGATGATTTATATATCAAAATCGATCGCCTCGACGAGACGAAGACAATTCCTTTAGAATACTCCTTCATCCGAGGTCGTATTGAAGGCATGATCGGCCGAAAACCACTCGGAATGTTGAATTTTGTCACTCGGAGTACAACTTCGGCCACCGAGATAAGGTCGAATGGTGATAAATTAAACATCAAAGTTATTCCACTGGGCGACCTGAAAGTTTGCATGCTGAAAACTCTTTCACTTGAGGCCATCTTACTTGCCTTTTGTACCTTGCCAAAATCCGAAGTCAACAGCCGAAGACTGCCATCTTTCACGTTATATACACATATACATTAACGGCCGCACAGGAGGTATTTTAATTCTTGAAGGCACAAGTATAAAAAGCTTTTATATTTCATCGAAACATTGTTTCACAATAATACATGTTATTCGAACATAATATCTTTCGAGCATTGTGTCTCTATTAAACGAGCGCCCTGCAGAACTTCCTGAAAATATTGCTCGACAGGTACTCGGCTTCCGTCCGAATCTGGGGATGCAACATCGGTGGCCTTCATCTCTGCCCATTATGTCTTGACACGGGCAAGAGCCATCCGCGCACCCTCTATGCATGCCTACCTCCTCATTGCATTGATATGTGGCACCGCACCAAGGAACTGCTGCACTAAGCCAAAATAACTCTTCGGCTCGGGCCTTTTCGGCCACAAAAGACTCACGACATCCTTCATCGCAAGTCCGGATAACCTATTCAGCTCCGCCCATTCAGCCAAGCGATCGGTTAATGGAAGAGGGCGCTCTGGATTATGGAACTGCGACCAAAAAACCTTTTCCATTTCGTGATCCTTTTGATCTCGGAAGTGTTCGGCCGCGTCCGCGGCACTCACCGCCAAGTCCAGATAAGCATCCTACGAACTCCACAACCGGTCCAACTGAGCATATTTAGGATCCGTGAACTTCCTCCGCAGCAGGAAGGGCTTTCCAGCCGCGATATCTCCGGCCTGACGCAACTCCTCCTTCATAGCCCTCATCGCAGAGCGAGCATCCTTGGCCTCGGTAGTGGCCTTCTTCAAGTCCTCTTGTACCGCTGGATCTTCTTTTTCAATAAGCTTGCAGCGGTCGGCAGCATTCTTCAACTCCACGGCCATCTCAGCCATTTCCTTCTTGCTTCAGCAGTGAGCAGCCTGTTCGGCTTTTAGCTCTTCGACCGCCTTTAAGGCAGCCGCGTCACTCTTTCTGGCCTGCTCCTTAGCTCGGGCGAGCTCCGCCCGCAGGTTCTCCATGGAAGCGGCACCATCTGCGTCAAGCATACTTGTTGTAAGGCACGGGCATCAAGCTCCCTTACCAGGTGTCCGCGAGGAAATTGCATACCTTGTGACTCGTCAAGTCGCCTATTGACAAGCGCAATGTCGATATCCGCCACGTAAAGTTGCCGCTTTAGTTCGGCAAATTCATCAGTCCGGCTAGCCACCGGACCCTTCGCCACCTGCATAGGAAGGGCGATACATTATACCTGGGATTATGATGCTCGGCGCGCTGTCATTGTTGACAACACACCGAGCCTCAGGGGCTACTATCTACATAGGGCGCATTTTATATGCGGAACTGTCAGAAGGTACATCATTTTGCATACCTCAAAACCTGTCAGTAAACTTCTAACGGCTTCGTGCAATCCGTTCTCGGCGGATGAAATCCTTTCAATCACCGTACCCATTAACGCACGGTGATCTTCTAAGATAGATGCTCGCCCGAGCAGATCCTTCATCTCCTTTGACCGTACACCAGGTGGTGCCGGAATCGTCCAATGGCCTTTTTCAAAGGCCGGACGCGGAGGGCTTTGAGGGAAATATGACTGCCTTCCGGCCCCGCCGGACTCCGAGAAACCCTCCGCGACGACACCTCAGGGTCGCCCGCCTTGCACGACTGTACGGCAGGGGGAGGCGTTTCGCTCTCTATCATCTCCGGATGAAGATCCCCCGAAGATGAGCTCTACTGAGAAGGCCTGAGATCCGAACTACAAGGTAAAACTCCGGTTATCTTCATCAGAAATAGGGCAGGGATATCCTTTATTTCAATAAAAACTCCCCTTTTTACTTACGGCTCGGTGGAGGGCTGATCCCCTTGGGGGCATAATGCGGCGGAGGCATCTCTTGGCGCAGGACCCTCTGACGAAGATTTCTTCCCCCGCTTTGAGACCATGGTCTCCGGGTCTTCAGAGGCGGTCCTCTTCTTCCTTTGGATGGAGGGATTCTTGATCCCTCCTTTCCTGGGAGCCTCCTTCGCAGAGGTAGTAGCTTCCTTGTTTCCCCCTTCACCTTCTTCCTAAGGCGCAACCTCCAGCATCCTGGTTAAAACGGGATCCCGCGTGGTCTCAGGGAGGGGGGCCGGACACCTAATTAACTTTGCTTTCGCTATCCACTCCTGTTCAAGGGACAGCTCTTTTAAAGGGCAAGTTTGTGATAAATATGGGATAGCGTGTCCGGGTCAGGCTACTTACTTGAGTATCCAGCGATTGTAGCTCAGACCTGCGTCCTCGGTCAAGTCCGGACACATCTCTTGTGATCCGAAGAAAAGCTTGTACATCTCCACGGGCGTCGCGCCCATAAAATGTTGGAGAGCTCGTGGTCCCACCGGGTTAAATTCCCACAGGCGGAGGGGGCGACGTCTGCAGGGCAGGATGCGACAAATCAGCATGACCTGCGCTACTACGACCAGAGTGATCTCTCTCTCTAGAAGGTCTCAAATGCGGCCCTGCAACAAGGGCACGACCTTGGACGGCCCCCAGTCAAGCCCTTTATTGACCCATGACGCCAGCTGCGGCGGAGGACCCGAGCGAAAGGCAGGTGGCGCCACCCATTTGGTGCCCATGGGAGCTGTGATATAAAACCACTCTTGTTCCCATAAGCTGAGCTCCTCTTGAAAGGAGCCCTCGGGCCACGGATGTCACGCCCAATATGTGACTCTATCCTAAAGGAACTCGAGGTCCCACCAAGGATAGAAGCGCATATTGGAGACGCTTTTGCAAGGTGGATATCATTACATCAACATTACATAATAGATGGGGATACATACAAGAGGCATACAATGCCACACGAATACAACAACATCATACACAAGAGCATCATCCGACTACGGATGAAACACAAACAAAAACTCAAACGACATCCACCCTGCTAGCCCAGGCTGCCGACCTGGAACCTATCCCCTGATCGAAGAAGATGCAGAAGAAGAACTCCAAGACAAGAAAACATCGCTCTCGCGTCAAGATCATCGCATAACCTGTACCTGCAACTCTTGTTGTAGTAATCTGTGAGCCACGAGGACTCAGCAATCCCATTACCATGGGTATCAAGACTAGCAAAGCTTAATGGGAAAGGAAGGGGTAAAGTGGTGAGGTTACAGCAGCGACTAAGCATATATGGTGGCTAACATACGCAAATAAGAGCGAGAAGAGAAACAACGGAACGGTCGTGAAGCTAGCAATGATCAAGAGGTGATCCTGAACTCCTACTTACGTCAAACATAACCCAAAACCGTGTTCACTTCCCGGACTCCGCCGAAAAGAGACCATCACGGCTACACACGCGGTTGACGCGTTTTAATTCGGATCTGGTGTCAAGTTATCTACAACCGGACATTAACAAATTTCCATCTGCCACATAACTGCGGGCACGGCTTTCGAAAGTTTATACCCAGCAGGGGTGTCCCAACTTAGCCCATGATAAGCTCATGCGATCAACGAAGGATATTCCTTCTCCCAGGAAGACCCGATCAGTCTCGGAATCCTGGTTTACAAGACATTTCAACAATGGTAAAACAAGACAAGCAAAGCCGCCCGATGCGCCGACAATCCCGATAGGAGCTGCACATATCTCGTTCTCAGGGCAACACCGGATGAGACATCCTACGAGTAAAACCAGACCTCGAGTTTCCCCGAGGGGGCCCCGCAGTCTACTCGGTTCGGACCAGCACTTATAAGCACAGGCCCGGGGGGGCTAAAATAAAGATGACCCTCGGGCTCCGGAAACCCAAGGGAAAAGGGCTAGGTGAGGCAAATGGTAAAACCAAGGTTGGGCCTTGCTGGAGGAGTTTTATTTAAAGCGAACTGTCGAGCGGGTCCCATAAATCACCCAACCGCGTTAGGTACGCAAAATCTGGGAACATAATACCGATATGACGGAAACTAGGGCGGCAAGAGTCGAACAAAACACCAGGCATAAGGCCGAGTCTTCCACCCTTTACCAAGTATATAGATGCATTAATTAAATAAGAGATATTGTGATATCCCAACATAATCTTGTCCACCATGGAGCAATCTTCAACTTCACCTGCAACTAACAACGCTATAAGAGGGGCTGAGCAAAGCGGTAACATAGCCAAGCAACGGTTTCCTAGGAAAGGTGAAAAAGGTTAGAGGCTGACATGGCAATTTGGGGAGGCTTGAAGAACAAGTGATAGAAAGCGCAGCATAGCGATAGAACGAAGCAACTAGCATAGCAATGATAGTAATGAGATTTAAGGTGATGGTCATCTTGCCTAAAATCCCGCAAGGAAGAAGAACGAGTCCATGAAGAAGATGAACGGGTGAAGAAGAACCAAGCGTAGTCGAACGAATCCTCACGATCGCAACGAAACAGGAACTATCGAGAAGAAGCACAACCGGAAAGAAGCAAACAACATAGTAACACACAAGCATAAACATGACATGATGCACAAACAAGCATGATCCATGTCTGGTTTAAAGAGGCATGGCATGGCAAAGTGCAACAAACAATACTACAAGTTAAGTGGAGCTCAATATGCAACGAGTTGCATATTGACGAAACACCACATTAGAGTTATTCAGTTCGCTCTCGTTTAGGTACTCAACAATATTAAATGTTGATAAACATGGCAAGAGGGGAAGCATAAGTAAACTAACTATTTAGGCAAGTTTAAATGAGGCCGGAACAACAAACAACAATTCCGGAAAATCCCAAGATGCATATTTTGGATTTGGTACTGTTCTGCCCTAAAACATATTTTATTGTTGTTAAACAGGAAAATAAAGTGCACCACGTTAATCTATGCATTTTTCCACCCCATTTACATATAAAGTTTATTAAAAACGAACCTACGGTTATTTAGTTGTGAAATAAACCATTTTAAAAAGACATTTATGCAAAATAAAGAAAACACCCAGTTTAAGATATTTCAACATGCATGGCAACTGAAAATTGTCAAACTAGATGAAATTCTAAACATTTTACATATATAAAGTATTTACATATGATGCACGGTTAATTAAACATGAGCATTTTAAAATGATGGCAATTTTCTGTAAATATGCATGATAAAGAATAAATGCTAAAACGCATGGAACAGGAAAAACATGCACAGGCCGAATTGCAGCACACCGCAGCAGCCCAGGAGTGGATCAGGCCCAACAGACCATATGTGTGCACGCTGGGGGGAAATAAACAAAAGAGGGGCAAAAGAATTGGTGGCACCCTGGGGTTCGATCCCAGGACCTCCTGCAAGTGTGCGTGCGGGCTGACCAGCTGAGCTAGAGTCATGGTTGTGCATAGCAATGATAGTAACGAGATCAAAGGTGACGTTCATCTTGCCTAAAATCCCGCAAGGAAGAAGAACGAGTCCATGAAGAAGATGAACAGGCGAAGACGAACCAAGCGTAGTCGAACGAATCCTCACGATCGCAACGAAACAGGAACTATCGAGAAGAAGCACAACCGGAAAGAAGCAAACAACATAGTAAACACACAAGCATAAACATGACATGATGCACAAACAAGCATGATGCATGTCCGGTTTAAAGAGGCATGGCATGGCAAAGTGCAACAAACAATACTACAAGTTAAGTGGAGCTCAATATGCAACGAGTTGCATATTGACAAAACACCACATTCAAGTTATTCAGTTCGGTCTCGTTTAGGTACTCAACAATATTAAATGTTGTTAAACATGGCAAGAGGTAAAGCATAAGTAAACTAACTATTTAGGCAAGTTTAAATGAGGCCGGAACAACAAACAACAATTCCGGAAAATCCCAAGATGCATATTTTGGATTTGGTACTGTTCTGCCCTAAAACATATTTTATTGTTGTTAAACAGGAAAATAAAGTGCACCACGTTAATCTATGCATTTTTCCACCCCATTTACATATAAAGTTTATTAAAAACGAAGCTACGGTTATTTAGTTATGAAATAAACCATTTTAAAAAGACATTTATGCAAAATAAAGCAAACACCCAGTTTAACATATTTTAACATGCATGGCAACTGAAAATTGTCAAACTAGATGAAATTCTAAGCATTTTACATATATAAAGTATTTACATATGATGCACGGTTAATTAAACATGAGCATTTTAAAATGATGGCAATTTTCTGTAAATATGCATGATAAAGAATAAATGCTAAAACGCAAGGAACAGGAAAAACATGCACAGGCCGAATTGTAGCACACCGCAGCAGCCCGGGAGTGGATCAGGCCCAACAGACCATATGTGTGCACGCTGGGGGAAATAAACAAAAGAGGGGCAAAAGAAAGTGTGGCACCCTGGGGTTCGATCCCAGGACCTCCTGCAAGTGTGCGTGTGGGCTGACCAGCTGAGCTAGAGTCGTGCTTGTGCATAGCAATGATAGTAATGAGATCCAAGGTGACGGTCATCTTGCCTAAAATCCCGCAAGGAAGAAGAACGAGTCCATGAAGAAGATGAACGGGCGAAGACGAACCAAGCGTAGTCGAACGAATCCTCACGATCGCAACGAAACAGGAACTATCGAGAAGAAGCACAACCGGAAAGAAGCAAACAACATAGTAAACACACAAGCATAAACATGACATGATGCACAAACAAGCATGATGCATGTCCGGTTTAAAGAGGCATGGCATGGCAAAATGCAACAAACAATACTACAAGTTAAGTGGAGCTCAATATGCAACGAGTTGCATATTGATGAAACACCACATTCAAGTTATTCAGTTCGTTCTCATTTAGGTACTCAAGAATATTAAATGTTGTTAAACATGGCAAGAGGTGAAGCATAAGTAAACTAACTATTTAGGCAAGTTTAAATGAGGCCGGAACAACAAACAACAATTCCGGAAAATCCCAAGATTCATATTTTAGATTTGGTACTGTTCTGCCCTAAAACATATTTTATTGTTGTTAAACAGGAAAATAAAGTGCACCACGTTAATCTATGCATTTTCCACCCCATTTACATATAAAGTTTATTAAAAACGAAGCTACGGTTATTTAGTTATGAAATAAACCATTTAAAAAAGACATTTATGCAAAATAAAGCAAACACCAAGTTTAACATATTTTAACATGCATGGCAACTGAAAATTGTCAAACTAGATGAAATTCTAAGCATTTTACATATATAAAGTATTTACATATGATGCACGGTTAACTAAACATGAGCATTTTAAAATGATGGCAATTTTCTGTAAATATGTATGATAAAGAATAAATGCTAAAACGCATGGAACAGGAAAAACATGCACATGCCGAATTGCAGCACACCGCAGCAGCCCAGGAGTGGATCAGGCCCAACAGACCATATGTGTGCACGCTGGGGGAAAATAAACAAAAGAGGGGCAAAAGAATTGGGGGCGCCCTGGGGTTCGATCCCAGGAACTCCTGCAAGTGTGCGTGTGGGCTGACCAGCTGAGCTAGAGCCATGCTTGTGCATTGGGAGGGGTTCGGCTCATTTCGAACTAGCGACAATCCGGGTTTTCTTCCCCATGGCGCCTGAGGAGCAGGAGACTTTCTTGGTAAGCAAACGCGCCCGGCAGCGAGGGCGGTGAGCGATGGCAAAAGCGAAAAAGGGAGGGTGGTACACTGTACGACGCACGCGTACAGAGGCTCGCGCTTGACTCGGGAGCAGCAAGGCACGGCAAGGCCAGCGGCAACAGCAGCTTGGCGGCCACGGGGTGAGCTACGGTGTGAGTGCGTTGGCGTGAGGGTGTGTGAGCAAGTTTGGGTGTGCAGCCAGCGGTGGACCAACGACGGGAGTGCGCACGCAGGTGGGTGTCCGGGCATGAGCAGGAGCCCGTCTCAGACATGGGGAAGACGACGATCGAAGCCGCGCGGGTGGTGTTCCGCGGCTGTTGCGCGTGCATCGCTTTGATCTTGCGTGTGCAAGCGCGAACAGAGAGGGTCGAGCGCGTACAGGAGCAAGTGTGGGTGCGGTAAGGCGGGCTCGGCTGGGCGAGGGCAGAAACCGTGGCGAGGCACGGCTAGGCATGGCCATGACTACGGCCATGGATGTCTGTTGGAGCGGCGACGACGTGCGTGGATGTGTGTAGCACGGAGCGAGCGTGCAGGCTGTGTGTGTGGGATCAGCGAGCAGAAGCAGCGACATGAGCACGAGCTCAAATTCGAGATCGCCCATGGCGGACGAACTCACAGCGCGAGGATCGGCGACTGCAACGACGGAATCAAAGCAGAAGAGGGGCTAGGAGGAGCGGCTGCTCACCAGGGGCTCGAGGGATACGACGAGGAGGCCGGAAGATGAAGGAGAGGGCGACGACGAGCTGCTGGTCGGGGCGACGTCCTCTGGTCCGAGAAGCAGAGGAAGCAGGGGAACAAGGCGTCGATGGACTTGGCGTCTCCGGCCTTGGATCGCAGCGGGAAAGTGGTCGTGGAGGTGTCGTGGTGCACGTAGAGGAAGAAGGGGCCGGCGTTGGAGCTCCTACGCCGGAGGAGAGCTCCGGCTCGCCTCGGCCATGGTGATCGGAAGCGAGGCAACATGGCGCAGGTGCTCTTAAAGGGCGGCGGCGGGGAAGAGGGAGAGGAGGAAGGGGAAACCCTAGGGGTCACTACGGGGCTTATAAAGGGGCGCGAGCATCGTTGGCCTCGACGTCCGTGAGCTCACGGCGCGAGCGCTGTGTGTTTGGAGCGAGCGGAACGGAGGGGAAACGGAGCAGGTAGCCGTTTGGGCATTGGGCTGGGCCGGCTGGAGTGGGGAGGCCCACGTACGCTGCTGGGAGGCCCCTTCCCTTTTCTTTCTTTTCTGAAAATTTGAATTCCCAGGTTTAGAAAAGGAAAAGGCCAGGGGTTTAGCTAAAGAATTAAGAATAAGTAGGAATGAATTTGGAACCCTGGATTTATGTAGGATTTGAATAAAGTGCTCTGGCATTTTTAGAAGGCAGAAAAATAATTAGAGTTTGACTTATTCTCAAACTTCAATCATTTTTGAACCTGACCAAGACAACTTCAAATGGGATGAAATCTGACAAAGAGGGTGTAGGCAAGAGGCAAGATTTATAGAAAATAAGTGAACATTTTACTAGGACAGGAAAATGCCACTTGCAATAAATGTGTGAGAATTGAAAGGAAGAAGTTAGTGATGGGGTGTTGCACTTGATAATGGTTTAGATGGAAGGGCAGGATGGAATAGCAAAGAAGATGAGGAGAAGGAGTTCACAAAGATAACAAGCGCACAACAAATGTGCACACGATGAGTATGCACACTACAAGGATGATCATGATGCAAATGCAACAAAATGAACAAAGCAAGTGAGATGACCATGGCAAGCAAACAAGGATGACACAATGCAATATAATAAAATATGAACATGATGCAAGAGCAAAATATGGCAATGGCATTCATCATGAACATGGCAACAACATATAGGAATGAAATATGCAACACAATTGTGATAATGCAATAAACATAATAAACACACAACAACAACTAAAAAAATAACTGGAAGGCAACTCGAGCATTGGTCTCCGGGCATTACAACTCTCCTCCACTAACAAGAGATCTCGTCCCGAGATCTTATTAACAAGACGGACGAGAAATAGGAAGAGGTGAAATAAGACCACAAGAAAGAAGATGAACAAAGTCAAGAGAACTCGGGTAGAAAACAGGAATGGCGAGTATGACAAGAATCAAAAACTCAATGAATAAGATAGACTCTAAAACCACTCCGGTTAGAACAAGATAGAAAAGGAATGGATAAAAGAATTTCGGCAACACTCTGACTGAAAATGGAAGGATTAGAACATGAACTTCACCCAATGAGATGGCACTTGACGAGATGAACAATGCAATGCCTCCGAAAGAATTGAAAGAGTGGAATGACAAGAACGGATGAGAGAAGAACAACTTCCACCGCGAATGAATTCGATAGCCTCCTTAGAAGGAAGTATTGAACGGAGTTGTTGAGAAAATCAACAACAAAAGAATAAGCTTGTTGTGGACTTATAGAAAACAACTCAAAACTTGAGGTGACATTATACCACAACCAAATGTCCGAATAGCTGAGAAGAACGAAGAAATGCCAAAACTCCACTTCAGAAGAAAACGGTTAATTATTTGCACTTCGAGACGCGAGAAGAAAAGATACTTGAACTCCTCCAACAAAATCTTGATGAACTCTTGAAGAATGAATTAAATCATGAAGAACCACCGTGAAGAACTCCGGTAACAAAAAGATGATGAGATAGAATGAAGGATGAAAGAATAAGATTAAAGCTTGCGGTGATTTAGATGGAGGTTCTGACAAAATGGCCGAGGAAATTTGAACTCCGGAAAAGAAAAGATGAAAACACTTGGAACTAGAATTTATTCATCACGAACAAACTCCAAAGAAAAGGATTAATCACTTGGATGAAACAAGGATAAGAATTATGTTATGCGTATCCTTCACCAATTTAAATTAGTGAAAAGCATTGGATTTGCATACTACTTATTCGCGTAGAAAGGATTAAGAGAGATATAGCGTAAACTTGGGAAAACTTGAACAAACCACCAGCAGGATTTGGAAAGAACGAATTAATTGATACAATAACAACAGAAGAGGAATGTTGAAAGAACCACCGTACAAATTGGAAATGAAAGTAGCAAAGGCACAATTCACCGGGAAGAATTGGAAAACGAATGAAGATACTTGAGGGGATTTAGATACATGAGAACGAAGAGATCATGAACTGATTAGAGGGTATTTGAACGATGCACCGGTAAGATTTGGAGAACGATAACTACAAGCTGAGAATGAATAATTATGACATGATGGCCTTTGGAGGAAAGAAATGGAAACAACTCATGAAATGCTCCGGATGGTAAGAAAAGAATATCTGACGAATGGAATAATTTGCGAGGATAACATGAAGCTAGAACCCCGAAACTTCGAGAGAACAGACAAGATTTAGAGGAAAAGCTCTGCTTCGGTCTTCAAATGACGACGAGAAAAACCACCAAAATTACTGAGATACTCCGGTAGAATGGAAAGCAGAGAGGTTGAGCCCACAATGAAAAGAATTTGAAAGAGATCTTGGAGAAGGCATGTGACTGATGGGAACCATTCTTACGTCACACTTGAAAAGAATTTGAGAATAACCCCGGGAGAATTAGAAGAGTCAGGTAAGATCCTGGGAAAAGACCTGTGGGTTAGGGCCCACTGAAAACAAACACCGTTGAAAAGGATTGTTTGCACGAGAAATGATGCACCGGAACAATTGAAATATTTAAATGAGGTGACAACCTCGAATTAATTGGAACACAGATGAATCTCCTGAGATGTCTTGAACACTCCGGAAGGATAAACTAGCAAGAGGCGAACGAGCAGGGAAAACACTTGAGCCGAGGAAAAGAATATGATCAACCCAAAAAACTTGAATTGAGTCCACCGGAAAAGAGATGAAGAATGTCAAACAAAAGAGAATTCACCAGTTGAAACAATTGTCGAAAGACTGAAGAGGCTCCACACGAATGACATTGATGCTCGAAAGAGACTCAAGCTCCGTTAAGAAGAGGGCGGGAGGGAGGGAAAAACAAAGACACTTGGAAGGGGGAACCGACGAATATCTTGAAGAGGAAACACCGGTTGAAAGAAAACAAAGGCTTCACACGAGTAGGATGGATACTCGATTACGGATTCCGGCTCCGAGATGAAAAAGGGGTGGGCGGGTGGGAAAAACAACAACTGAGGATTGAACTTGGCAACGATGAAGAGGCTCGAGTCAACTTGACGACAAATGCACCGGATAAAAAGATGAGGAACAACGATCGGAAAACAACTGCGTGAACCTGAAGAAAAATTTGAATGGGAAGAGGAGTAACTCAAAACATCTACGTCAAGATTCCTCACCAGAGCGACGAAGGGGCTGAGGAGTAAAAAGAATTCCTACTCTCTGATATAACTAAACTCCGAAAACAGTTTTCTTCTAGACTCAAAAACGGCCAAACTACACGATCAATCAAGGGGGCTCCTAAGGTCGGTAGAGGCTCTAATACCAACTTGTCATGCCCAATATGTGACCCTATCCTAAAGGAACTCGAAGGTCCCACCAAGGATAGAAGCGCATATTGGAGAGGCTTTTGCAAGGTGGATATCATTACATCAACATTACATAATAGATGGGGATACATACAAGAGGCATACAATGCCACACAAATACAACAACATCATACACAAGAGCATCATCCGACTACAGATGAAACACAAACAGAAACTCAAACGACATCCACCCTGCTAGCCCAGGCTGCCGACCTAGAACCTATACCCTGATCGAAGAAGAAGTAGAAGAAGAACTGCAAGACAAGCAAACATCGCTCTCGCATCAAGATCATCGCATAACCTGTACCTGCAACTTTGTTGTAGTAATCTGTGAGCCACGAGGACTCAGCAATGCCATTACCATGGGTATCAAGACTAGCAAAGCTTAATGGGAAAGGAAGGAGTAAAGTGGTGAGGTTGCAGCAGCGACTAAGCATATATGGTGGCTAACATACGCAAATAAGAGCGAGAAGAGAAACAACGGAACGGCCGTGAAGCTAGCAATGATCAAGAGATGATCCTGAACTCCTACTTACGTCAAACATAACCCAAAACCGTGTTCACTTCCCGGACTCCGCCGAAAAGAGACCATCACGGCTACACACGCGGTTGATGCATTTTAATTCGGATCTGGTGTCAAGTTATCTACAACTGGACATTAACAAATTCACATCTGCCACATAACCGCGGGCACGGCTTTCGAAAAATTATACCTTGCAGGGCTGTCCCAACTTAGCCCATGATAAGCTCTCGCGATCAACGAAGGATATTCCTTCTCCCAGGAAGACCCGATCAGTCTCGGAATCCTGGTTTACAAGACATTTCGACAAAGGTAAAACAAGACCAGCAAAGCCGCCCGATGCGCCCACAATCCCGATAGGAGCTGCACATATCTCGTTCTCAGGGCAACACCGGATGAGACATCCTACGAGTAAAACCAGACCTCAAGTTTCCACGAGGGGGCCCCGCAGTCTACTCGGTTCGGACCAGCACTTAGAGAAGCACTGGCCCAGGGGGGGCTAAAATAAAGATGACCCTCGGGCTCCGGAAACCCAAGGGAAAAGGGGCTAGGTGAGGCAAATGGTAAAACCAAGGTTGGGCCTTGCTGGAGGAGTTTTATTCAAAGCAAACTGTCGAGGGGGTCCCATAAATCACCCAACCGCGTTAGGGACGCAAAATCCGGGAACATAATACTGATATGACGGAAACTAGGGCGGCAAGAGTGGAACAAAACACCAGGCATAAGGCCGAGTCTTCCACCCTTTACCAAGTATATAGATGCATTAATTAAATAAGAGATATTGTGATATCCCAACATAATCATGTCCACCATTGAGCAATCTTCAAGTTCACATGCAACTAAGAACGCTATAAGAGGGGCTGAGCAAAGCAGTAACATAGCCAAGCAACGGTTTGCTAGGAAAGGTGAAAAAGGTTAGAGGCTGACATGGCAATTTGGGGAGGCTTGAAGAACAAGTGATAGGAAGCGCAGCATAGCGATAGAACAAAGCAACTAGCATAGCAATGATAGTAATGAGATCCAAGGTGACGGTCATCTTGCCTGAAATCCCGCAAGGAAGAAGAACGAGTCCATGAAGAAGATGAACGGGCGAAGACGAACCAAGCGTAGTCAAACGAATCCTCACGATCGCAACGAAACAGGAACTATCGAGAAGAAGCACAACCGGAAAGAAGCAAACAACATAGTAAACACACAAGCATAAACATGACATGATGCACAAACAAGCATGATGCATGTCCGATTTAAAGAGGCATGGCATGGCAAAGTGCAACAAACAATACTACAAGTTAAGTGGAGCTCAATATGCAACGAGTTGCATATTGACGAAACACCACATTCGAGTTATTTAGTTTGCTCTCGTTTAGGTACTCAACAATATTAAATGTTGTTAAACATGGCAAGAGGTGAAGCATAAGTAAACTAACTATTTAGGCAAGTTTAAATGAGGCTGGAACAACAAACAACAATTCCGGAAAATCCCAAGATGCATATTTTGGATTTGGTACTGTTCTGCCCTAAAACATATTTTATTGTTGTTAAACAGGAAAATAAAGTGCACCACGTTAATCTATGCATTTTTCCACCCCATTTACATATAAAGTTTATTAAAAACGAAGCTACGGTTATTTAGTTATGAAATAAACCATTTTAACAAGAAATTTATGCAAAATAAAGCAAACACCCAGTTTAAATATTTCAACATGCCTGGCAACTGAAAATTGTCAAACTAGATGAAATTCTAAGAACTTTACATATATAAAGTATTTACATATATTGCACGGTTAATTAAACATGAGCATTTTAAAATGATGGCAATTTTCTATAAATATGCATGATAAAGAATAAATGCTAAAACGCATGGAACAGGAAAAACATGCACAGGCCGAATTGCAGCACACCGCAGCAGCCCAGGAGTGGATCAGGCCCAACAGACCATATGTGTGCACGCTGGGGGGGAATAAACAAAAGAGGGGCAAAAGAATTGGGGGCACCCTGGGATTCGATCCCAGGACCTCCTGCAAGTGTGCGTGCGGGCTGACCAGCTGAGCTAGAGTCGTGCTTGTGCATTGGGAGGCGTTCGGCTCATTTCGAACTAGCGACAATCCGGGTTTTCTTCCCCATGCTGCACAGGGAGCCTGGAGACGTTGCCGGTGAGCAAACGCGCCAGCAGCAAGGGCGGCTGAGCAGTGGCGGGTGTGTGGAAAAGGGAGGGTGGTACACTGTATGACGCACGCGTACAGAGGCTCGCTCTTGAATTGGGAGTAGCAAGGCACGGCAAGGCCAGCGGCAACAGCAGCTTGGCGGCCACGGGGTGAGCTACGGTGTGAGTACGTTGGCGTGAGGGTGTGTGAGCAAGTTTGGGTGCGCAGCCAGCGGTGGACCAACGACGGGAGTGCGCACGCAGGTGGGTGTCCGGGCACGAGCAGGTGCCCGTCCCAGACATGGGGAAGACGACGACCGAAGCCACGCGGGTGGTGTTCCGCGGCTGTTGCGCGTGAAGCGCTTTGATCTTGCGTGTGCGAGCGCGAACAGAGAGGGTTGAGCGCGTACAGGAGCAGGCGTGGGTGTGGTAAGGCGGGCTCAGCTGGGCGAGGGCAGAAACCGTGGCGAGGCACGGCTAGGCATGGCCATGACTACAGCCATGGATGCCCGTTGGAGCGCCAACGACGTGCGTGGATACGTGCAGTGCGGAGCGAGCGTGGAGCCTGTGTGTGTGGGATCAGCGAGCAGAAGCAGCGACATAAGCACGAGCTCAAATTCGAGATCGCCCATGGCGGACGAACTCACGGCGCGAGGATCAGCGACTACAACGACGGAATCAAAGCGGAAGAGGGGCTGGGAGGAGCGGCTGCTCACCAGGGGCTCGAGGGATACGACGAGGAGGCCGGGAGATGAAGGAGAGGGCGACGACGAGCTGCTGGTCGGGGCGACGTCCTCTGGTCCGAGAAGCAGAGGAATCAGGGGAACAAGCCATCGATGGACTTGTCGTCTCCGGCCTTGGATCGCAGCGGGAAAGGGGACGTGGAGGTGTCGTGGTGCACGTAGAGGAAGAAGGGGCCGGCTTTGGAGCTCCTACGCCGGAGGAGAGCTCCGGCTCGCCTCGGCCATGGCGATCGGAAGCGAGGCAACATGGCGCTTGGGTGCTCTTGCCTGCGCGGCGGCGGCGGGGAAGAGGGAGAGGAGGAAGGGGAAACCCTAGGGGTCACTACGGGGCTTATAAAGGGGCGCGAGCATCGCTGGCCTCGACGTCCGTGAGCTAATGGCGCGAGCTTTGTGTGTCTGGAGCGAGCGGAACGGAGGAGAAACGGAGCAGGTGGCCGTTTGGGCATTGGGCTGGGCCGGCTGGAGTGGGGAGGCCCACGTACGCTGCTAGGAGGCCCCTTCCCTTTTCTTTCTTTTCTGAAAATTTGAATTCCCAGGTTTAGAAAAGGAAAAGGCCAGGGGTTTAGCTAAAGAATTAAGAATAAGTAGGAATGAATTTGGAACCCTGGATTTATGTAGGATTTGAATAAAGTGCTCTGGCATTTTTAGAAGGCAGAAAAATAATTAGAGTTTGACTTATTCTCAAACTTCAATCATTTTTGTACCTGGCCAAGACAACTTCAAATGGGATGAAATCTGACAAAGAGGGTGTAGGCAAGAGGCAAGATTTACAGAAAATAAGTGAACATTTTACTGGGACAGGAAAATGCCACTTGCAATAAATGTGTGAGAATTGAAAGGAAGAAGCTAGTGATGGGGTGTTGCACTTGATGATGGTTTAGATGGAAGGGTAGGATGGAATAGCAAAGAAGATGAGGAGAAGGAGTTCACAAAGATAACAAGCGCACAAAAAATGAGCACACGATGAATATGCACACTACAAGGATGACATGATGCAAATGCAACAAAATGAACAAAGCAAGTGAGATGACCATGGCAAGCAAACAAGGATGACACAATGCAATATAATAAAATATGAACATGATGAAAGAGCAAGATATGGCAATGGCATTCATCATGAACATGGCAACAACATATAGGAATGAAATATGCAACACAATTGTGATAATGCAATAAACATAATAAACACACAACAACAACTAAAAAATAACTGGAAGGCAACTCGAGCATCGGTCTCGGGGCATTACAGCGGAGCATCAGCATTCTTGCTTATAACAGCCCCTCTGCACTCTGCCTGTTGCCCCTTGATCATCTTCGGCTCCACTTTGAAGGTCTTGAGCCACAATCCGAAGTGAGGGGTAATATGGAGGAAGGCTTCGCACACGACAATGAACGATGAGTTGTGGAGGATGGACTCCGGATCCAAGTCGTGAAATTCCAACCCATAGTAAAACATGAGCCCCCACACGAAGGGGTCCGTCGGGAAGCTTAGCCCCCGAAGGAAGTGAGACGCGAACACCACGCTTTCACCAGGCTGGGGAGTGGGAATAACCTGCCCTTGGGCAGGCAGCCTATGCGAAATTTTGCCGGTTAGATACCTGGCATCTCTTAGCTTTAGCACGTCTTCTTCCGTAACGGAGGAAGGCATCCACCAGCCTTGCAGGTCGGAGCCGGACATCATCAAAGGTCCGAAGCGCCTGTATCTGGAGCCTTGGGTGCTGGAACTCGAGGCGAGGGGCGGATTTGATTGAGATTGAAAGAAAGGAGCGGAGCCTTGGCCTCTTTATAAAGAGGTTGAATACCAAGAGCCTTCCCCGTGACCGTTCGGGGCTCGCCTTTGATAGAGGAGATGTTCCAACGGGCACGACTGGGTTACCCACGCCCGTATTAATGAGAATCCCAGAATAAGGGGACACGATCTCTGTTTTGACAAGACGTGCCAAGGAAACCGCCTCGCTAAACGCGTTGAGGTGGGACGGTAAAAATGATTCGAATAAAGGCTTGGTCGTGGTGTGATGTCACGCCACGGAATACGCTAGCAGATTGAATTTGTGTAAATATTATTTTCTCTACGGTGTTACGTGGAACTTATTTTGCAGAGCCGGACACTATCCTGGTGTTCAAAATCTTCTATGAAGTATTCGGAGGAGGAACCCGCCTTGCAATGCCGAAGACAATATGCGCACTGGACTCGTTGTCATTGGAGCCTGGTTCAAGGGCTACTGAGGGAGTCTGGATTAGGGGGTGTCCGGATGGCCGGACTATAGCCTTTGGCCGGACTCCTGGACTATGAAGATAGAAGATTGAAGACTTCGTCCCGTGTCCGGATGGGACTTTCCTTGGCTTGGGAGGCAAGCTTGGCGATACGGATATGTAGATCTCCTACCATTCTAACAGACTCTGTGTAACCCTAACCCTCTTCGGTGCCTATATAAACCGGAGGGTTTTTGTCACGCCCAATATGCGATACTATCCTAAAGAGACTCGAAGGTCCCAACTAGGATAGAACCGCATATTGAAACGCTTTTGCAAGGTGGATATCATTACATCAACATTACATAATAGATGGGGATACATACAAAAGGGCATACAATGCCACACGAATACAACAATACATCATACATAAGATCAACATCCGAACTACAGATGAAACACAAACAGAAACTCAAACGACATCCACCCTGCTAGCCCAGGCTGCCGGCCTGGAACCTATCCCCTGATCGAAGAAGAAGCAGAAGGAGAAATCCAAAACAAGCAAACATCGCTCTCGCGTCATGATCATCGCATAACCTGTACCTGCAACCTTTGTTGTAGTAATCTGTGAGCCACGAGGACTCAGCAATCCCATTACCATGGGTATCAAGACTAGCAAAGCTTAATGGGTAAGGAAGGGGTAAAGTGGTGAGGTTGCAGCAGCGACTAAGCATGATATGGTGGCTAACATACGCAAATAAGAGCGAGAAGAGAAGCAACGGAATGGTCGTGAAGCTAGCAATGATCAAGAAGTGATCCTGAACTCCTACTTATGTCAAACATAACCCAAAACCATGTTCACTTCCCGGACTCCGCCGAGAAGAGACCATCACGGCTACACACGCGGTTGATGCATTTTAATTCGTATCTGGTGTCAAGTTATCTAAAACCGGACATTAACAAATTCCCATCTGCCACATAACCGCGGGCACGGCTCTCGAAAGTTTATACCCTGTAGGGGTGTCCCAACTTAGCCCATCACAAGGTCTCACGGTCAACGAAGGATATTCCTTCTCCCAGGAAGACCCGATCAGTCTCGGAATCCCGGTTTACAAGACATTTCGACAATGGTAAAACAAGACCAGCAAAGCCGCCCGATGCGCCGACAATCCCGATAGGAGCTGCACATATCTCGTTCTCAGGGCAACACCGGATGAGACATCCTACGAGTAAAACCAGACCTCGAGTTTTCCCGAGGGGGCCCCGCAGTCTACTCGGTTCGGACCAGCACTTAGAGAAGCACTGGCCCAGGGGGGGCTAACATAAAGATGACCCTCAGGTTGGCCGACCCAAGGGAAAGGTATAGGTGGTGGTGAGGCAAATGGTAAAACTAAGGTTGGGCCTTGCTGGAGGAGTTTTATTCAAAGAAAACTGTCAAGGAGGTCCCATAAATCACCGAACCGCGTAAGGAACACAATATCCGGGAACATAACACCGGTATGACGGAAACTAGGGCGGCAAGAGTGGAACAAAACACCAGGCATAAGGCCGAGCCTTCCGCACTTTACCAAGTATATAGATGCATTAATTAAATATAAGAGATATTGTGATATCCCAACAAAATCCTGTCCACCATGGAGCAATCTCCAACTTCACCTGCAACTAACAACGCTATAAGAGGGGCTGAGCAAAAGCGGTAACATAGCCAAGCAACGGTTTGCTAGGAAGGGTGAAAAGGTTAGGGGCTGACATGGAAATTTGGGAGGCTTGATAGAACAAAATGATAGGTAGCGCAGCATAGCGATAGAATGAAGCAACTAGCATGGCAATGATAGTAATGAGATCCAGGGTAGCGGTCATCTTGCCTGAAATCCCGCTAGGAAGAAGAACGAGTCCCTGAAGAAGACAAGCGGACGTAGTCGAACGAATCCTCACAACTCCGGAACGAAACCGAAGCTAACGAGAGACGCAAACCGGAACGAAGCAAACAACATGGTAAACAACCATCACATAAACATGGCATGATGCACAAGCAAGTATGATGTATGTCCGTTTTAAAGAGGCATGGCATGGCAAAGTGCAACAAACAATACTACAAGTTAAGTGGAGCTCAATATGCAACGAGTTGCATATTGACAAAACACCACATTGACATATTTAGTTTAATCTCGTTTAAGCTACCAGGCAATATTAAATGTTGTTAAACATGGCAAGAGGTGAAGCATAATAAAACTACCTATCTAGACAATTTAAATGAGGCCGGAAACATCAAACAACAATTCCGGAATATCCCCATATGCAAATTATGAATTTGGTACTGTTCTGCCCTAAGTATATTTTATTGTTGTTAAACAGGAAAATAAAGTGCACCATGTTAAACTAGGCATTTTTCCACCCCATTTACATATAAAGTTTATTTAAAACCGAGCTACGGTTATTTAGTTATGAACTAAAACATTTTAACATGGCATTTAAGCAAATTAATGCAAACATCAATTTAAACATTCTAAACATGGATGAAAGTTGGATATTGTGAAACTAGATGAAATTCTAAGCATTTTACCTATATAGTTTATTTAGTTTGGATGCATGCATATTTAAATATGAGCAATGCAAAACAATGGCAGTTATGTAAATATGCTTACACTGGAAAATGATAAAACCTTAGTGCAGAAGAAAAAAAACATGCTTGGGCCGGAAGCAGGACGGTGCAGCGGCCCAGCAGTGAAGGAGGCCCAAGTGGCTGTGCAAAAGATAAATAAGAGGAAACGGGGGCAAATATTGGGGTGCCTGGGAATTGAACCCAGCACCTCACCGTTAAAAGCAAAGCAGGCTGACCATCTCGCCTGGAAGATGTTTGTGATGGATGTAGGACTTGACTGTACATGTACAGAACAAAGCTTGATCTGGTAAGGCAAAAATTGATGGAAAATAATGTTACGCCCGTGGGGATTCGATCCCTGGTCGAATGGGTGACAAAGGGGAAGACTAACCAGTTGGGCTGGTCAGTGTGTTCTGATTGGGAAGGTGCAGAGCTCTAATTGAAGAGGGTAAGACCCGGTCTTGGATCCATGGACGCACAGCGACTTGCCGGCGATGACGACGAGCAGAGCAGCGGCTACAAGAGAACCGGATCGCCGGTGGGGGAGCGGAAATGTGCCAGGGTGCGTGAGGTGGAGCAACGACGCGAGGGTGCGGGTGTGGATGCGCAAGGCAAGGCTGAGCCTCGCTTCGGCCATGGTTGCCGGCGAGCAAACGCGACGACGGCGAGGACGGCTGAGCTGTGGCGGGCATGCGGGTTTGTAAGGGGAATTTGGCGCGCTCCAGAGGAGGGATGCGGGGCGGTCGAGCTCGAGCGTTGCTTGGCTTGGGCATGCGGAAGCGCGCAGTGGGAGGGAAGAAAAATGCCGCAAGGCGGCGCGGGTGTGCGGGCGTGCGAGGAAACTGGCAAGGACGCGAGCATGGAGGTTGTGTGTGTGCAGACGGTGGTGTGTGGGGTCAGCGAACATAAGCAGCGGCACAAATACGAACTCGAACTCACGCCATGGCGCTCATGGCGACCATGAGTTCCTGCTTGTCTGGACAAGTCTACGGGAACGAAACGCACGAGAGAGGAGGGCTAAGAGGAGCGGATCGTCACCGTGGGGGTGTTGCTGGAGTTGTACAAGGTCGAGGGTGGTCGTGGCCGGCGGGAAGACGTGCTGATTGTGGCGATGGTGCTCGGGGTCCGTGAAGCAGAGGAAGCAGGGGAAGAAGACGTCGAGGAGGAGGTCGATCCGGGCTCGAATGGACGCTTGCGAGGTCGAGGAAGAAGATGGAGACGCGGGCGTTGCTCCCCACGGAAGAAGAAGGACGGGCCGAGCTGGTCAAGTCGCAGAGGAGCTCGGCCTTTTCTTGGCCATCGCGTCGGCGTGAAGCTTGGTGTCTTACCTAGCGGCGGCAGGAGGAAGAGAAGGGTGAAATGGAGGGAGGATGAAGACTAGGGCACCGGGGGGTGTTATATAGGGGCCTAGGGGAGCTCTCCGGCCGTCAAATCACTCAGGAGGTCGACGTGGACACCCTGGATGACCTGCCGTACAAGGGGAAGACGATGAACAGGGGAAAGGTGCTGGTGGGCTGGATCGAAGGGGTAAGTGGGCTATGGCGCTGCGCGGAGAGGAGCTGGGCCTCGGCTGGAACTCTCTCCCCCCTCTGGTGTTTCTTTTCTCAATTTCCTCAAACAGAAAATAAGAGAGAAAATCTCAGAGATAAAAGGGAAGGCATGAGAGAGATATGAGAATATATCCGGAGTCTAGAGTTTGTGCAGAATTTTAATAAATTGCTTTGGGCATTTTTAAGATATAAAAATAATTCAAGTTTGAATTGAGTTCAAACTTGAGCCATTTTTTAACCCAACCAAAACAACTCCAAAACCGATTATATTTGGCAGAGAGGTATAAGGCATGGAGCACTAGCATTATAAAAAGAATGAACATTAATGGGGCAGGGAAGAACTCGCTTGCATAAAGAAGTAAAAGAAGAGGAAGAAGAAGGTGATGGTGCAAGGCTAGGTTTGAGAGGGATAGCAAAGGGATTGATACATATGACATGAAAGTAAGATGTAACATAAGGATGAATGCAATGCACATGATGCTATGAGATGAGATGCAAGACATGAACAAAATGCAAAACAAAAAACGAAACCCAACCACGGAGGGAATAACATATCGCATCTCCGGAAAAGGCAAGAGTTGGAGTTATGAATATGGAAAGTTGTATCCGGGGCGTTACAGTTTCAGTCTGTAGGACGAACAACAATCATACCATAGGCTAGCTTCTAGGGTTTAGCCTCTCTGATCTCGTGGTAGATCTACTCTTGTACTACCCATATTATCAATATCAATCAAGCAGGAGTAGGGTTTTTACCTCCATCGAGAGGGCCCGAACCTGGGTAGAAACATCGTGTCCCCTGTCTCCTGTTACCATCCGCCTAGACGCACAGTTCGGGACCCCCTACCCGAGATCCGACGGTTTTGACACCGACAGGCCTTATTTGGGCTTTAGGGGAAAGAGAGAGGGGAAACGGGCAGGAGCCATATGGTTGTCGATTTATTGTATGCAATGGAATCGCCCTGTAATTGCTTTACTTTATCACTAGATGGTAGCGATAGTCGTAGAAGCAATAGTTGGCGAGACGACAATGATGCTACAATGGAGATCAAGGTGTCGCGCCGGTGAGGATGGTGATCATGACGGTGCTTCGGAGATGGAGATCACAAGCACAAGATGATGATGACCATATCATATCACTTATATTGATTGCATGTGATGTTTATCCTTTATGATTGTATTTTGCTTTGATTGACGGTAGCATAATAAGATGATCTCTCACTAAATTTCAAGGTAAAAGCGTTCTCCCTAAGTATGCACCGTTGCCAAAGTTCGTCGTCCCGAGACACCACGTGATGATCGGGTGTGATAAGCTCTACGTTCATCTACAACGGGTGCAAGCCAGTTTTGCACACGCACAATACTCGGGTGAAAACTTGTGAATCATGAAACACGAAGGAAAATTATCAAGAATGGCATAACACCGCCTCAAAAGATAAGGTAGGAAGAATTGCAATTCTAAATGCAAGAAGAAGAATACTTGAACGCCTCAAAACAAAACATGTGTTGAGCACCATGTTTATTTTTTAGTATAGCTTGGCGGGTCGTAACTTCAGGAGAAATCTTGAAGAACAATTGAAGAATGAAGAGAATCCTTGATGAACCACCATGTAGAGCCTCAATGAAGACCTCCGGTAATAGAAGGATGATAAAAAGAAGGAGAAGTTGAAAACACAAGGTGAAGCCTTGCAATGATTTAGATGGAGCTTCGCGACGATATGTGGAAAACTTGGAACTCCGGAAAATAAAAGATGAAGCATCTCGAACCGAGAAATGTGACGTGATGAACAACTCTGGAATGAAGAAACTAGATCACTTGGATGAAACAATAATAAGAATTACGTTATGCGTATCCTTCACCAATTTAAATTGATGACAAGCAACGGATTTGGCATACTACTTATTCTTCTTGAGGGATTAAGGATAGAGATAGCGCAAACTTGAGAAGGTATTGATGGAACCACCGGTAGGATTGGAACAACGAATAAATTAATATGATAACGAAGGAAGTGAAATCTTGAACGAACCACCGTAAGAATTGAAAATGAAAGTAGCAAAGGCACAATTCACCGGAAAGAATGAAGATACTTGAGGGTATTTAGATACAAGTGAATGAAGAGATCAGGAGCTTATTAGAGAATACTTGAATGATGCACCGGTAGAGTATGGAGAAGGAGAGCTAAAAGCTGAGAATGAATAAACCGGAAATGATGGCCTTCGTAGGAATAAAATGGAAAGAACTCACGAAATGCCCCGGGTGGTAAGAAAAGAAATCTCACAATCAAAACAATTATGAGGATAGCATGAAGCTAGAACCATGAATCTTCAAGAGAATGGACCAAGATTTAGAGGAAACACTTCTTCGGTCTTCACATGTTTAGAATGATGACGAGAACCACCACCAAATTGTTGAGAAACTCCGGAAGGATTAAAAGAGGAAAGGTTGAGCCAAAGATGAAAAGAATTTGAAAGATCTTGGAGAAAGACATATGACTGACGATAACCCATTCTTACGTCAAACTTTGAAATGAATTTGAGAATAGCTCTGGGAGAATTAGAAGAGTCAGGTAAGATCCTGGGAAAAGACCTGTGGGTTAAGGCCCACTCAAAAGAAACATCATTGAAGGATTGCTTGAAATAGAGATTGCACCGGTAGAATTAAATAGATTGAATGAGAGAAAAACCTTGAAGTAACTCGAACGGATTAAGAATGGAAACATAAATCTTCTGAGATATCTTCAACACTTTGGAAAAATGAATAGCAAGAGGTGAGTGATTGAGAGGTGCACCGGCATGAGAAAGCATTTGACACGAGGAAAGGAATATGATCAACACTGAAAGCTTGAATTTCATCCACCGGAGAAGCAAAAAAGAACGGAGGATGATGAACTTGAAGCTCGTGAGCATCTTCACGAGGGATCACTGGATCAGAACATTGATTGAAAAGAGTGAAGTGACTTCACATGAATAAATGGATACTTGATTAAAATAAATGAGTCCTTGAAGAAAAGGGTGGGAGGGTGGGGAAAAACAAAGACAACTTGGGATGAACGAAACAAACACCGTTGAGAAAACTTAGAATTGATCTTGCGGATGGGGAGAATGATGGGATCATCTCGAAGAGAAGCGCACCGGTTGGAAAAGAATTAACATGACAACCTCAATGATAAAAAAGGATTAGTATTCACATAGCAATATGAGAACACCGTTTCGGAAAGGTATGGATTCAACATTTGACTTCGAAGCAACTCGAATACCACAAATAAGAAAAAACAAAGGATTTGGCTTGCAGAATAAGCCGGAACAAATACATATGATAGAAATTTACCCAATCCCATATCATGCATCTGTCGGAAAGATATTCTAGGAGCTACTTGAATTCCCACCTATAAAACTCCCGAAACTTTCTGGTTATGCAATCAGGTGTTGGGGATACAGGGGAAGCAATCTATCTCACCCAAACTAACAATCCCTACATCCAGCTGTATCCATCCGTCAACACATAACCAAGAAAACTCCGAAATCGTGTACCTCAACCTTGAAAAGCATCCGTTTATCGAGCTATGGAAATACTCCCGAACTCCACAAGATCTTGGGTGACGCCGAGGTTATCTCACCAACAACTGCATAAAAGAGATTTTCGATGTCGGCAAAACTCAGGTATTCCAGAACTGCAACGATAAAATTGTGACGACAACACCTCGGAGCTCAACTCCCCGGGACACTGCCACAACCCCTAAATGTCAGGAGGCACCAAGAACAATGTTATCGTCACAAAAATATCGGAACGATCCCAAGATACCCGCGTGATCCTAAAAAAATTTAGTGAAATTTGAGGAGAGGAAAGTCAAAACATCTACGTCAGGAGACCTCACCAGAGTGACGAAGGGGCTGAGGAGTAAAAAAAATCCTACTCTCCGATATATATAATCCTAAGACTCAAAATAGTTTTCTTCTAAACTCAACAACGGCCAACAATCAAGGGGGCTCCTATGGTCGGTCAAGGCTCTGATACCAACTTGTCACGCCCAATATGCGATACTATCCTAAAGAGACACGAAGGTCCCAACAAGGATAGAACCGCATATTGATACACTTTTGCAAGGTGGATATCATTACATCAACATTACATAATATATGGGGATACATACAAAAGGGCATACAATGCCACACGAATACAACAATACATCATACATAAGATCAACATCGGAACTATGGATGAAACACAAACAGAAACTCAAACGACATCCACCCTGCTAGCCCAGGCTGCCGACCTGGAACCTATCCCCTGATCGAAGAAGAAGCAGAAGGAGAACTCCAAAACAATCAAACATCGCTCTCGCATCATGATCATTGCATAACCTGTACCTAAAACTGTTGTTGTAGTAATCTGTGAACCACGGGGACTCAGCAATCCCATTACCATGGGTATCAAGACTAGCAAAGCTTAATGGGTAAGGAAGGGGTAAAGTGGTGAGGTTGCAGCAGCGACTAAGCATGATATGGTGGCTAACATACACAAATATGAACTTTTAGCTAGCTCAATATGGTGACTACTTGATAGTTTAGTGCACCATGCTTAACGGCTTAGAATCGGGACATCAAAGACGTTTTGAACGTCATGGACCATATGAGATGTTCCAGGAGTTGAAGTTAATATTTCAAGCAAATACCCAAGTTGAGAGATATGAAGTCTCTAACAAGTTCTATAGCTAAAAGATGGAGGAGAATAGCTCAAGCAGTGAGCATGTGCTCAGATTGTCTGGGTACTACAATCGCTTGAATCAAGTGGGAGTTAATCTTCCAGATAAGATAGTGATTGACAGATTTCTCTAGTCACCATCACCAAGTTACTGGAACTTCGTGATGAACTATAGTATGCAAGGGATGACGAAAACGATTCTCGAGCTCATCGTGATGCTGAACTTAACGAAGGTAGAAATCAAGAAAGAGCATCAAGTGTTGATGATTGACAAGACCACTAGTTTCAAGAAAAGGGCAAAGGGAAAGAAAGGGAACTTCAAGTAGAATCGCAAGCAAGTTGGCACTCCCGCGAAGAAGCCCAAAGCTGGACCAAAGCCTGAAACTAAGTGCTTCTACTACAAAGGAAATGGTCACTGGAAGTGGAAATGGACTGAATATATGGTAGAAAGAAGGATGGCAAAGTGAACAAGGGTATATTTGATATACAGGTTATTGATGTGTACCTTACTAGTGTTTATAGTAACCCCTGGGTATTTGATACTTGTTCGGTTGCTAAGATTAGTAACTCGAAACAGGAGTTACAAAATAAATAGAGACTAGTTGAGGGTGAAGGGATGATGTGTGTTGGAAGTGATTCCAAGATTGATATGATCATCATCGCACACTCCCTATATTTTCGAGATTAGTGTTGAACCTAAATAAATGTTATTTGGTGTTTCCGTTGAGCATAAATATGATTAGAACATGTTTATTGCGATATGATTATTCATCTAAGACAGAGAACAAATTGTTATTCTGTTCACATGAATAAAACCTTCTATGGTCATACACCCAATATTGATGGTTTATTGAATCTTGATCATGGTGATACACATATTCATAATATTGATGCCAAAACATGCAAAGTTGATAATGATAGTGCAACATATTTGTGGCACTGTCGTTTGGGTCATATCGGTGTAAAGCGCATGAAGAAACTCCATAAAGATGGACTTTTGGAATCACTTGATTATGAATCATTTGATGCTTGCGAACCGTGCCTTTTGGGCAAGATGACTAAAACTCCGTTCTCCAGAACAATGGAACGAGCTACTGACTTGTTGGAAATAATACATACCGATGTATGCGGTACAATGAGTGTTGATGCTCATGGCGGGTGGTCGTTATTTTTCTGACCTTCACAGATGATTTGAGCAGATATGATTATGTCTACTTAATGAAGCATAAGTCTGAAACATTTGAAAAGTTCAAAGAATTTCAGAGTGAAGTGGAGAATCATCGTAACAAGAAAATAAAGTTTCTACAATCTGATCGTAGAGGAGAATATTTGAGTTACTGATTTGGCCTTCATTTAAAAACAGTGTGGAATAGTTTCACAGCTCACGCCACATGGAACACCACAGCGTAATGGTGTGTCCGAACGTCGTAATCGCACTTTATTGGATATGGTGCGATCTATGATGTATCTTACCGATTTATCACTATCGTTTTGGGGTTATGCATTAGAGACAGCTGCATTCACTTTAAATAGGGCACCATCAAAATCCGTTGAGACGACGCCTTATGAACTGTGGTTTGGCAAGAAACCAAAGTTGTCGTTTCTTAAAGTTTGGGGTTGTGATGCTTATGTGAAAAAGTTTCAACCTGATAAGCTCGAACCCAAATCGGAGAAGTGTGTCTTCATAGAATACCCAAAGGAAACTGTTGGGTACACCTTCTATCACAGATCCAAAGGCAAGATATCCGTTGCTAAGATGGATCCTTTCTAGAGAAGGAGTTTCTCTCGAAAGAAGCGAGTGGGAGGAAAGTAGAGCTTGATCAGGTAATTGTACCTTCTCCCAAATTGGAAAGTAGTTCATCACAGAAATCAGCTATAGTGATTCCTACACCAATTAGTGAGGAAGCTAATGATGATGATCATGAAACTTCATATTAAGTTACTATAGAACCTCGTAGGTCTTCCAAAGTACAGTCTACACCAGAGTGGTATGGTAATCCTGTTCTGGAAGTCATGTTACTAGAACATGATGAACCTATGACCTATGAGGAAGCGATGATGAGCCCAGATTCCGCGAAATTGCTTGAGGCCATGAAATCTGAGACAGGATCCATGTATGAGAACAAAGTGTGGACTTTGGTGTAGTTGCCCGATGATCGGCAAGCCATATTGTATAAATGGATCTTTAGGAGGAAGATAGACGCTGATAGTAGTGTTACTATCTAAAAATCTCGACTTGTCGCAAAAAGCTTGTCGACAAGTTCAAGGTGTTGAATACGATGAGATCTTCTCACTCATATTGATGCTTAAGTCTGTCTGAATCATGTTAGCAATTGCCATATTTTATAAAATTTGGCAAATGGATGTCAAAACTGCATTCCTTAATGGATTTATTAAATAAGAGTTGTATATGATGCAAAAAGAAGGTTTTGTCAATCCTAAAGGTGCTAACAAAGTGTGCAAGCTCCAGTGATCCATCCATGAACTGGTGCAAGCATCTCGGAGTTGTAATATACGCTTTGACGAGTTGATCAAAGCATATAGTTTATACAGACTTGCGGTGAAGCTTGTAATTACAGGAAAGTGAGTGGGAGCACTACAGCCTTTCTGATAAGTATATGTTAATGACATATTGATGATCGGAAATAATGTAGAATTTTCTAGAAAGCATAAAGGAGTGTTTGAAAGCAGTTTTTCAAAGAAAGACCTCGGTAAAGCTGCTTACACATTGAGCATCAAGATCTATAGAGATAGATCAAGATGCTTGATAGGATTTTTCAATGAGTACATACCTTGATAAGATTTTGAAGTAGTTCAAAATGGAACAGTCAAAGAAGGAGTTCTTGCCTGTGTTGCAAGGTGTGAAGTTGAGTAAGACTCAAAGCCCAACCATGGCAGAAAATAGAAAGAGAATGAAAGTCATTCCCTAAGCCACAGTCATAGGTTCTATAAAGTATGCTATGCTATGTACCAGACCTATTCTATACCTTGCTCTGAATTTGGCAAGGAGTACAATTTTGATCTAGGAGTAGATCGCTGGACAGCGGTCAAGAATATCCTTAGAAAGGACTAAGAAAATGTTTCTCGATTATGGAGGTGATAAAAGAGTTCATCGTAAAGAGTTACATCGGTGCAAGCTTTTACATCAATCCAGATGACTCTAATTCTCAATCTGGATACATATTGAAAGTGGGAGCAATTAGCTAGAGTAGCTCCGTGCAGAGCATTGTAGACATAGAATATTTGGAAAATACATACGGCTCTGAATGTGACAGACCCGTTGACTAAACTTCTCTCATGAGAAAAACATGATCACATCTTAGTACTATTTGGGTGTTAATCACATATCGATGTGAACTAGATTATTGACTCTAGTAAACCCTTTGGGTGTTGGTCACATGACGATGTGAACTACGGATGTTAATCACATGCAGATGTGAATATTAGTGTTAAATCACATGGTGATCTGAACTAGATTACTGACTCTAGTGCAAGTGGGAGACTGAAGGAAATATGCCCTAGAGGCAATAATAAATTTATTATTTATTTCCTTATTTCATGATAAATGTTTATTATTCATGCCAGAATTGTATTAACTGGAAACATAATACATGTGTGAATACATAGACAAACATAGTGTCACAAGTATGCCTCTACTTGACTAGCTCGTTAATCAAAGATGGTTAAGTTTGCTAACCATAGACATGAGTTGTCACTTGATTAATGGGATCACATCATTAGGAAATGATGTGATTGACTTGACCCATTCCGTTAGCTTAGCACTTGATCGTTTAGTATGTTGCTATTGCTTTCTTCATGACTTATACATGTTTCTATGACTATGAGATTATGCAACTCCCGTTTACCGGAGGAACACTTTGTGTGCTACCAAACGTCACAATGTAAATGGGTGATTATAAAGGTGCTCTACAGGTGTCTCCGAAGGTACTTGTTGAGTTGGCGCATTTCGAGATTAGGATTTGTCACTTCAATTGTCGGAGAGGTATCTCTGGGCCCTCTCAGTAATGCACATCACTATAAGCCTTGCAAGCAATGTGACTAATGAGTGAGTTGTGGGATGATGCATTACATAATGAGTAAAGAGACTTGCCGGTAATGAGATTTAACTAGGAATTGAGATACCGACGATCGAATCTCGGGCAAGTAACATACCGATGACAAAGGGAACAACGTATGTTGTTATGCGGTTTGACCGATAAAGATCTTCGTAAAATATGTGGGAGCCAATATGAGCATCCAAGTTTCGATATTGGTTATTGACTGGAGATGTGTCTCGGTCATGTCTACATAGTTCTCGAACCCGTAGGGTCCGCACGCTTAACGTTCGGTGACGATTTATATAATGAGTTATGTGTTTTGCTATAGCGAAGGCAGTTCGGAGTCCCGAATGAGATCTGGGACATGGCGAGGAGTCTCGAAATGGTCCAGACGTAAAGATCGATATATTGGACGACTATATTCGGACATCGGGAAGGTTCCGAGTGATTCGGGTATTTATCGGAGTACCGGAGAGTTACGTGAATTCGCCGGGGAGTATATGGGCCTTATTTGGGCTTTAGGGGAAAGAGAGAGGGGAGGCTGCCCCAAGGCCTAGTCCGGGTGGACTAGGGGGGGCTCGCCCCTCCTTCCTTCTCTTCTCTTTTCCCTTTCCTTGACTCCTACTCCTACTAGTTGGAAGTGGGGGAATCCTACTCCCGGTGGGAGTAGGACTCCTCCAGGGCGCGCCATAGGAGGGCCGGCCTGATGATCCACAAATGTATGGGATCAATCGTAGTCCTTTCGATTAGTAAGAGTGTCGAACCCAACGAGGAGCATCAGGAAATGATAAGCGGTTTTCAATAAGGTTTTCTCTGCAAGCACTGAATTTGTAGGTGATAGATAGTTTTGTGATAAGATAAATAGTAACGAGTAACAAGTAAATAAAGTAATAAGGTGCAGCGAGGTGGCCCAATCCTTTATGTAGCAAAGGATAAGCCTGGACAATTTCTAATAATGAGAAAGGAGCTCCCAAGGACACATTGAGAATTATCGTCAAGCTGGTTTTCATCACGTTCATATGATTCGCGTTCGGTACTTTGATAATTTGATATGTGGATGGACCGGTACTTGGGTACTGTCCTAACTTGGACAAGCATCCCATTTATGATTAACCCCTATTGCAAGCGTCCGCAACTACAAAAGAAGCATTAAGGTAAACCTAACCACAGCATTAAACATATGGATCCATATCAGCCCCTAACGAAGCAACGCATAAACTAGGGTTTAAGCTTCTGTCACTCTAGCAACCCATCATCTACTTATTACTTCCCCATGCCTTCCTCTAGGCCCAAATAATGGTGAAGTGTCATGTAGTCGACATTCACATAACACCACTAGAGGAAAAGACAACATACATCTCATCAAAATATCAAACGAATACCAAATTCACATGACTACTAATAGCAAGACTTCACCCATGTCCTCAGGAACAAACGTAACTACTCATAAAGCATATTCATGTTCATAATCAGAGGAGTAATAATATGCATAAAGAATCTGAACATATGATCTTCCACCAAGTAAACCAATTAGCATCAACTACAAGAAGTAATCAACACTACTAGCAACCCACAGGTACCAATTTGTGGTTTTGATACAAGATTGGATACAAGAGATGAACTAGGGTTTTGAGAGGAGATGGTGCTGGTGAAGATGTTGATGGAGATTGACCCCCTACCGATGAGAGGATCGTTGGTGATGACGTTGGTGATGATTTCCCCCTCCCGGAGGGAAGTGTCCCCGGCAGAATAGCTCCGCCAGAGCCCTAGATTGATTCCGCCAAAATTCCGCCACGTGGCGGCGGAGTTTCATCCCGTAAGCTTGCCCAAGATTTTTTCTAGGGTAAAAGCCTTGATATAGCAGAAGATGGACGCCGGAGGCCCACCGAGGGCCCAGGAGATAGGGGCGTGCCCTATAGGGGGGGCGCCCTCATCTCTCCTGGACAGGGTGTGGGGCCCCTGGTGTATTTCTTTCCCTCAAAAATTCTTATTAAATCCAAAAAGATGTTTCGTGCAGTTTCAGGACTTTTGGATTTGTGCAGAATAGGTTTCCAACGTTTGCTCCTTTTCGGCCCGAATTCCATTGCAAGCATTCCCCTCTTCATGGTAAACCTTGTAAAATAAGAGAGAATAGCCATAAGTATTGAGATATAATATATAATAACAGCCCATAATGCAATAAAAATTGATATAAAAGCATGATGCAAAATGGACGTATCAACTCCCCCAAGCTTAGACCTCGCTTGTCCTCAAGCAGAAACCAAAATCGAAAAATATGTCCACATGTTTAGAGATAGAGGTGTCGATAAAAATAGAATACGGACATGAGGGCATCATAATCATTCTTATAACAGCAGCATATATAGATTTTATCATATGATTTCTTATGCTCAAGGAACAATCAATTCACAATGTCAAGTATGGTTCAAAAACTTCATTGGGAACTAACAAACTATAATCTCAGTCACTGAAGCAATTGCAATTTATCATAACATCAGAAAGAGTCAACAATAGAGCTTTTCAGCAAGTTCACATACTCAACTATCATGTAGTCTTCTATAATTACTAACACTCACGCAATACTTGTGGTTATGGAGTTTCAGCTAGACACTGAGAAAGATAGGGGCTTATTCTGTTGCCTCCCAATGTATTCACCTTTAGGTGATGTCAACAATAATAGCCCATGCTAACTTACATCCAATTGGATATATATATCATGATGTTTCAAACATGAGGAGCTTGCCAAAGGATAAAATGAAAAAGGGAAAGGTGAGGATCACCTTGACTCAAGCATAAAGTAAAAACGTAAAGTAAAAGTAGGCCCTTCGCAGAGGGAAGCAGAGGTTGTCATGTGCGTTTAGGGTTGATGCACAAAATCTTAATGCAAAAGAACGTCACTTTATATTGCCCCTTGTATGTGGACCTTTATTATGCAGCCCGTCACTTTTATTACTTCCACAACAAGTTCGTACAAAGCTTATTTTCTCTGCACTAATAAGTCATACATATTTAGATAGCAATTTTTTATTGCTTGCAACATGACAACTTACTTGAAGGATCTTACTCAATCCATATGTAGGTATGGTGGACTCTCATGGCAAAACTGGGTTTAAGGATATTTGGAAGCACAAGTAGTATCTCTACTTGGTGCAAGGAATTTGGCTAGCATGAGGGGGAAAGTCAAGCTCAACATGTTGGGAAGGTCAATGATAATATACTTTAACTGAGATGTCGGAAAACATAAACCATTACGGTGTCTTCCTTGTCCAACGTCAACTCTTTTAGCATGTCATACTTAATGAGTGCTCCCAATTATAAAAGGTGTCCAAGATAATATATTTATATGTGAACCCCTCTTTCCTTATCACTTCCTATTAATTGCAACGATGACCAAGGCTAAGTTTATCAACTCTCAACAATTTTTATGCCTCATACTTTCTATGTGTGAAGTCATCACTATCCATAAGATCAATATGAACTCTTTTATTCTTTCTACTTTCTCAAGATCATAGCAACATAGCAAAGCCCTTGACTCAGCACTAATCTTTATTATACATAGCTCACGGACTCCGTCGGTGTACTAGAGTAGGGGTACCCTAGTATCCCGAACTTGTGCACGCGCAGTCGCAGCACCCCGCGGCAAGGCTTGTCGGATGACCGCCAAGGTCCTCCGTGGTTCCTTTGGGGCCATTCAAGAACAAAGTGTTTAAGCCAAGGATACAAGACCTCGGCAAGAGGAGCTTGCCGGGAAGGCCAACCAAGGCATTTCAAGGAACTTGCCGCGACGCGCCACGCGTCCTGGCAAGGCCCGGTGAGCGACAAGCTTCCGGACGCGGCAAGACAATGACCGCGGCAAGGCGCTTGCCGCGGCAAGCTACCACTCTGTACCCGCGCTCCAGCACATCCACCGACGTGTCGCCCTGGGACCTTTCCAGGTGCGCGTGGCGAGAGGCTGTGCAGCTAGCGGTGCGAGGTGGCAAGCGGAGATGACAAGATGGCCATCGTGGCAAGCGGTGGCGCCCCTGACGGTCCCTTTTTGCACTGTTTAGGCGACACAGACGGGCATTTAATGCCTTTGTCCCCTGCCGTCAGGGTTAGGTATGATACACTGTACCAGTAGTTGTACCAACCACAATTCCTTTTCCATTTTTGCCCTTGTCTACGTTGCCACCAGTCGGTGATCCCTTGAGCATATAAAAGGAGGCCCATGCGCAACGTAGAGGGGGGGTTCGAAACCAGAAAACACTCACGCTCGATCTCGTTAGCAGCTGAGGTGTACTGTAGCACTCCGCGCTCCCGAGCAAGAACGCAGTACAATCAGACAAGCAGCGGTAGGAGTATTATCTCTCCGGAGAGCTCCAAAGGTGGGTAAATCGCTCGTGTGCTTCGCCTCGATCTGCTCTTCGTGCGGCCTCCGCCCCCCGCCGAACCGAAAGGGGCCCGGTCCGCCGGCCCCATAGGTGTTCGTGGATCCCCCGACATCTTTGGCGCGCCAGGTAGGGGGCGTCGAGGTTGTGTGAACCTGATCCGGCGTTCACACGAGCTGCATCTTCATCTTCTTCATCGACATGCCACCGAAGAAGAAGGCTTCGAAGGTGGCCACTCCGTCCACGTTGATCCCACCACCACCGGAGCAAACGGGTGGTGGGGTAGACGCCGGCGGAAGAACGGGCATCGACGAGGGAGCTCACGGTGCTGCCAGGTCCAAGGACAAGGCCCCGCAGACCTCGGCGTCCGTACATGCGCCGCGCCCGTCCCAGGAGGCGCAGGACCGACAGCGTCATGGTACTCGCGGTACCATATGTTCGTTGGACCAAGATCGAGCTGGTGGATCTCGGGGTGCTCAAGACCAGCATGCACGCCAACATGCTGGCACGAGCAAGGCACGGTTGCCTGGACGGGATACTGCTCCTTCTAACATAGTTAGAAGTCCGAGCATATCCCGCTCCTCACACCGTTCGCCAATACCACCCACCACTCCAGCAGAAGCTTTAGCGTGAGCTCAACTGCTCCTGGATTACCCTCCAATGGCGGACAAGATCGACAAATGGAGGGCCACCATTCAGAGTCTCATCGGCTTCGCCAACGGCGACACTCCACGGCAGCCGAGTACATCGAAGCCGCGGCAAGACTGCCAGGCACGAGCCGATGGCGACAAGACCGGTGGGAGTGCAACCACCGTGCACTCTCCGCCCCGAAGGCCAAGATCGCCGACTCGCCGGGTCAACATCGACATTGACTCCACCGCGTCATCAGATCCACGAGCTCGTCGCGATCAGCGCCAAGTTCTTCACGAACGACAGCAAGAAGAAGACGCCGTACTCGCGCCGAGCACCAAGAGAAGCGGCGTCAATCGGACCAGCGGGGCCCATCTGTCGACATGCATGCGCCAGAGAACCAGCGACTTTCCATCTGTGTAGGTTGCCCTGCGTTCACTCATGAGCTGCGGCAAGTCCAGTGGCCCAGCACGAAGAATTTCAAGCCAGACGTACCAGAGAAGTACGACAGCAAGACGCATCCGTCGGAGTTCCTCAGCATCTACACCATCGCGGTGCAAGCTTCCGGGGGACGGGATGACAAGATCCTTGCCAACTACTTCCCGCTGTTGCTCAAGCCCAATGTCAAATCCTGGCTCATGCACTTGCCGGACAACTCCATATCCTCATGGGCAGATCTATGCCATCAGTTTGTCGGCGCCTTTACAGGCGGCCACAAACCTCATGGCCAAGAGAGCGACCTTCATATACTAAATCCGAAGGAAGGAGAGTCCTGCGCAAGTACATTGAGAGATTCAGCGATGTACAAAGACAACTTCCCAGATGTCCACCCCACCGCGGTCATCAGCGCGTTCCATCAGAACATGCATAACCGCGGGATGCGGGAGGAGATGGCGATGTGCAAGATCAGAGACGTCAGTGAGCTATCTGCCCTGGCCGACAAGTGTGCGTGCTGAGGAAGGAGGAGACTCCCCGGAGAGAATGCAGGAGCAGGAGGATCTGACAGCGAGGATGCCGCCCCGGCAAAGAAAAACCTGCAGCGGAACAACAGGAAGAGGAAAGACAAAGACGTGCTAGTTGTTGAGCAGTCCGGCAACGGAGGTGGCGCCGAGAAAGCCAAAGCTGGTACCTCCGGCGAGGCTGTGGCGGTCGCCGACAAGCAGGACGGCACCAACAAGCAGTACTGCAAGATCCACCGCACCAAGGGTCATGACCTCCAGAGCTGCAAGAAGGTTGAGCAGCTTGTCGAGCAGCAAAAGGCTGAGTACGAGCGACGCGACAAGGAGAAGGCCCAAGAAGGTGCTGGAGGATCCTGCAAGAAACGTCCCGGCCGAGGAGGGCACCACGGCAAGGCCAAGCAGCGGCAAGGAGACAGACCTCCCCGCGGCCGCGACAAGGATGAAGATGACGATGAAGATGAAGATATGGATGATGACGAGGCCGATGAGCGGGAGTTCGAGAAAGCCACAGAGGTCTGTGCGTTGGCGGTGCTTCTCGCATACTTCACACCGCCAGCTCAAGCAGTGGGTGCGAGAAGTCAATGCGGCAGAACCACCCGTCGAGTCACGCAAGCCTTTGAAATGGTCCGGCACGCCTATCATCTTTGATATTGAGGACCACCCTGATCGCATAACTGCGGTCGGGTGCTTGCCGATGTTGGTTTCACCAACTATCCGCAACCTCAAGGTCACTAAGATGCTAGTTGACGGCGGGGCCGGCTTGAACCTGATCTCCTCCGCGGTACTCCAGAAACTCCAGATCCCTGACAGCGAACTCGAAGAGACCGGCACATTCCAAGGAATCAATCCGGGAAGGAGCAAGCCGAAGGCAAAGATCACGTTGCCGGTAACGTTTGGTAGCGAGTTGAACTTTAGGACTGAGAGGGTCACTTTTGACGTTGCTGACTTTCCATTGCCTTACAATGGGATACTCGGCCGTCCAACACTCGCCAAATTCATGGCAGCCTCTCACTATGCATACAACATGCTGAAGATGCCAGGCCCGATAAGTGTCATCTCTGTCCCTGGTGACAAGAAGGATGCTCTTATCTGCGTCGACAAGATCTACCGGGATGCAGCAGCCGCAGCAGATCGCAAGACACTTGCCGCTGAAGCTCCCGGGGGGGAGAAGAAGACCAAGTCCGGCAAGAGTTCTGATGCCCAGTCCGGCAAGCGCACCTCTTCGGAGTGTTGCGCTACCGTCGAGGACGCACCATCGAGCTCCACCGGCAAGTGTAAGAAGACGATGACAGCTTCACCAGAGACCAAGAAGGTGTCCGCCAAGGAGGACGGCACTAGTGGTACCTTCACCATCAGTGCCACGCTCGACCCTAAATAGGAAGCGCTTCGTTGCTTTCACAGGCGAATGTCGGCGTGTTTGCATGGCAACCGTCTGACATCCCCGGTGTTCCCAGGAAAGTAATCAAGCACCATCTTGCCGTCTGTCCTCATGCGCGGCCCGTCAAGCAGAAGGTCAGGAAACAAGCAGTGGAGCACCAAGAATTTATCGCAGAAGAAATCAAGAAATTGGAAGCAGCAGGCCTTGTCAGAGGAGTGCTCCATCCCACGTGGTTGGCCAATCCTGTAGTCGTGCACAAGGCAAACGGGAAATGGAGGCTTTGTATCGACTTTACCGATGTTAATAAAGCTTGTCCCAAAGACCCATTTCCCTTGCCGCGCATTGACCAGATTGTTGACTCCACGGCCGGATGTGACCTGCTTTCATTTCTTGACGCATACTCAGGATACCATCAGATCTTCATGGCAGAAGAGGATGAGGAGAAAACCGCATTCATTACTCCATGTGGCACATACTGTTTTGTACGGATGCCTTTCGGATTAAAGAATGCTGGTTCAACATTTGCAAGAGTAGTCCATGATGCTTTTGAGCCACAAATACACAGAAACGTGGAAGCCTACATGGATGACATAGTGGTCAAGAGCAAGGACAAGGCAACTCTGATTCAAGATTTAGACGAAACCTTTGCAAATCTGCGCAAGATCAACCTCAAGCTTAACCCCAAGAAGTGTGTGTTTGGAGTCCCCTCCGGCAAGCTTCTCGGGTTCTTCATGTCTCAGTGGGGAATTGAAGCCAATCCCGACAAGATCAAGGCCATTGAGCAGATCGAAGCATCAAAGCGCGTCAAGGATGTACGAAGACTTGCCGGTTGCGTGGCTACTCTCAGCAGGTTTATCTCTAAGTCTGCTGAGCGCGCCCTGCTATTTTTCAAAATATTGAAAAAGGCAGGTCCAATGAAATGGACTCCGGAAGCAGAGGTTGCGCTGCAGGACTTGAAGAGATACCTGTCCTCCACTCCAACACTTGTCGCACCTAAGCCACAAGAGAAGTTGCTACTGTATATAGCGGCAACCAATCAAGTGGTTAGTGTTGCGTTAGTAGCGGAGAGGGAGGCGGATGATGAGCCAAACAACGCGGCAGATGCATCCGGCGACAAGCGAGGGGCCGCCCGACAAGCTCTGGTCTCGACAAGGGTGGATCTATCTGGTAGCGTGAGGAGATGCAGAAGAGAATGATCCGGCCCCAGTTTACTTTGTCGGTTCCCTCTGCGGGGGCTAGATCGAGTACTCGGTGTGCGAAATTGCTTTTCGGCCTTCTCATGGCCTCGAGAAAGCTGCGCCATTACTTCCAAGCACATGAAATCACAGTTGTCACTTGTTTTCCGCTGAAGAGGATCTTGCAGAATCCGAAGCAAGGCAGGATTGTCAGTGGGCCACCAAACTGTCAAGCTTTGGCCTCAAGTTTGAGAGCACTTCAACTATCGAGCCGGGCATTGGCAGAATTCATAGCGAGTGGACTCCAACACGGATGAAGAAATTCGAAGCGAGCATCCTCGTCAAGGAAGCAAGCAAAGAGGGCTGATGTACTTTGATGGTGCCTTCTCGTTGCAAGGCACCGGTCTTGAGCGTGCTACTTGTCGCACCCACCGGGGAGCACCTCAAGTACATAGTCCGGATGCACTTTCCCAAGGAGCAAGCAACAAATAATACCGTAGAGTATGAAAGTTTGCTTGCGGTCTCGAGATCATGGCGGACCTTGGGATCAAGAAGCTCATTGTCGGGGTGACTCGCAGCTTGTCGTCCGCCAAGTGAACAAAATTATCGAGTCCGTTGATGGAAGCCTACGTTGATGAAGTGAGAAAGTTAGAACAGCACTTTGACGGCCTCTGAGATGGAACATGTTCCAAGAGCTCGAAACGACATTGTCGATAGCTTTGTCAAAGTCGCCGCGACTTAAGTTACAATGGAACCGAGGATCTTTGTGCTCAAGCTGACTCGACCGTCTGTGACGCCATCAACTAGACAGAGCAAGAAGAGGAAGTTGATTTCTGGCGACTATTTTCCGGCAGAGCTCCCCGAAGCCGCCGCCAAGAAGGTCCCCAAGATCAACACCAAGAGTCTTTGAGGAGCGATCTGCTCCGGCAAGCCTTAGGGTTTGTTACGTTGAAGCGAACACTCCCGACAAGTTTCGCTCGGCAAGCTTGCGGAGGCGTCAGCTCGGGTGAGCCGCGAGGTTCTTGCCGAGAAGCGGATGTTCCGCAGCAGCATATGTGCCTTTAGTCCTTGTTGTCGAGCCGCAAGCTCCGGCATGGGCACAACAGATTGTCCGTTTCCTTGAGACGGAGAACTTCCGAAGAGCAAGAAGAAGCGGAAAGAGTAGCCCGACAATCAAGTATGTACCGGTTTGTCGACGACACAGCATGTAAGAGACTCAACGGTGTGAAATTGAAGTGTATTCCGGGAAGGCGGACAAAAGCTGTTGGCGAGAGATACATGGAGGCATATGTGGTCACCACATTGGCGCAAAAGCACTTCTTAAGCAAAGCATTCCGGCAAGGTTTCTTTTGGCCGACAGCCCTCGAGGATGCAAGCGCACAAGTAACCAAGTGTGAAGCGTGCGGTTCCATTCCAGCAGATACACCAGCCAGCTCAAGCTCTCCAGACGATCCCTTTATCCTGGCCATTCTCGATGCAGGGGCTCGACATCCTCGGCCCCTTTCCCGAGCTATCGGGGCTTTGAGTACTTGTACTTTGCAATCGACAAGTTCACAAAGTGGCGGAAGTGGAAGCGATGAGGAAGGTGGCAACGCGATCGGCGATCAAGTTCTTGGTCGATTGTTTGCGTTTGGGATCCCTAAGGATCATTACCGACAACGGCACGCAGTCCTGAGCCGCACCTTCATGCGGTACATCCAAGATCTTGGCGCAAAGGTCGCCGCTTACATTGCTCACCCAAGAAGCAGCGGTCAGCGGAGACGGCAAATCTTTGAAGTCTTTGCGGGCTCAAGACCGGGACTTTCGACAGCTGCACTGGTGCGGAAAGAAGCTGGATCGAGGAGCTGCGGTGGTTCTTTGGTCGTCGGGGCGATGCCAAATCGAGCCAGCGGCGGACACCTTCGCTCTAGTCTATGGAGCAGAGGCAGTTCTCCCACAGAACTTCGTATACGGGTCGCCTCAAGTGCTCGCTTATGATGAGCTTGAGCAAGAGCAGCTGCGACAAGATGACGCGCTGCTCCTTGAGGAGGACCGTCTTGAGCTGCTGTCTGACGAGCTGCTCGATACCAGCAAGCTTTTGCGCCGCTACCATAGCCGCAAAGTTAATGCGAAGTCTCGAGGAAGGCGAACTTGTTCTTGGGCGCGTCTGATCCGCCAAGAATTCCAACAAGTTGGCCTTGAAGTGGGAAGGCCCTTACGGGTGAAACGAGTCACTAGGCATGGCGCTGTCATCGCTTTGAGACCGAAGATGGCTTTCGGTGAGCAACTCTGGAACATTGAGCATCTTCGTAAGTTTTACCCGTAAAGCGCGGTTGCGGAACCTGTTCCGCAACCACCTTTTATACAAGTCTTGCCGCAGATTGCATGTAATCCTTTGTACAAAGCGGGCGCAGACCCGTGCATAAATAAAGCTCATGTGCTCCGCACATCTGTCAATTCATGCTTTCTATTTTTGCATGTGTTATCGACACTTTGCAGCGCCTACCCCCGGTAAGCAATAACGAGCCGTAAGGCTCCATATCTTTATTTTCTCTTCTTTCTTTTTCTCAAAGAAAGGGAAGGTTCCCTCGCCCACAAGTTTGCCAGGGGGAAAGGAGAAGATAATGATGTGGACCAGGCGTCGTTCAAGCAAGTATCACCTTACCGGGAAGCAAACGACAGAAAAGCTAAGTTGCCAAAGTTTGAGCAATCAGTTTTAAAAAAATTTAAGTTATCTTCCTCGAACGACCGTGCTTTGTATGGAAAACCTGTGCACGCAGGAACCAACTCGTAACTAGTTGCGCCCTTACTTTGTTTCGAGTCCGCTCAACAACTTAAGTGAGCTGCGGCTAGTTGCGACAAGGTTTCTTGTCGGTAGCGGCACTGCCAGCAGGCTGCTGACGTCCCACACTCAGCGCTCGCGGCTAAGGTGCCTACGCCGACAAGTTCCCTAAAAGCGTAGGGCAAAAACATACAAAGGAAGGAATCAAGTAAAGGAAATAACATAGCAACCGATACCCAAAATAAAGTTATATTACAAGATAGCTTGTCGCAGCTCTAATAGATTGTTCTCGTAACATGACCAGCAGCGGCAAGAAAAGGACAAAACGGGCGGCCTAATCTACGTGATCGCCGTCAACCCTCTTGACCTCGTTCACCTTGTCCACAATGGGTGCGACAAGGGCCTTGAGCGCTTCCAGATCAGCATCCGGAGGCAGCTTCTTGAGGACGTTGGTGAGGTTGAGACCTGGGTTGCGGAAGGCCACCTTCACCAACACCTTTTGCAGAACTCTCGTGCAGATCGTGCGCGACTCGTTGGCCAGCTGCTTTGGGATCCTTTCCCGGAGTCGCTGGAGGGCCGTCGCCACGCCCTTGAAAAACAAAGTGAGCTTGGCGCTGGGCTGGAGGTTCTCATCGGAGGAATACCCGAAATCCTCCATCCCAGCTGCGCCAACTCCCTGTCGATGACTGTGGCGATATTCACGAGACCCTCTATCCAGAGTTCCACAGTCTCCCTAAAAGTGTTTTGGGTTTCGGCGGCCCTCGTCAGCAGCGCTTCGTTGGCCTTGATCTCCTCCTTCAAGGCCACCTCCTGCTCCTTGGCGTCGTCCAGCGTCTTGGTCAAAGTAGTCAGCTTCAACTCAAGATCTGCATTGGAGTCCTTGGCGGTGCTAAGCTCCTTGCCCTTCTCGACGAGACGACCCTGCAGCTCGCCATGGGCGTAGGCGTCCTTCTCGTGTTCACGCTTGAGCGCGGCAAGCTCTTCGCCGCTCGCCTTGAGATCGGCCTCCAGCTGCGCCACCTTCGTCTCCAGCTCCTTCTTGGCGGCCTCGGCAACTGCGGCAGCATCCTCTGCTTCCTTGAGAGCCCCGCCGAATGTTTGCTTGCGCGCGGCAAGCTCCTCCTCATGGCTGTCAAGATTAACCCTTCGCCAACTTCGCCCTCCAGCGCAAACAGCTCCTCGGCGACAAGCCGCTGTTGCTCTTCGCTTCAGCCTTCTCAAGGAGGAAGGCTTTCCGCGCCTCGGCGAGTTCGCCCGCTCCTCGCCAAAGATTGGAGAGTTTCTGGTTGCGACTCGGAGCTCCTCCGCGTCTTCTCGATGTCCCTCCGCCCGCGACAAAGCGCTTCTCGGGATTCCAGCTTGGCTGTCGGCGCGGTAGAGTGAGACCAGCTTCCGCAGCGATTGCTCCTCCTCGAGACTCACGCTGCTGCTGCTCGCACGTCAACCAGCGTCGGCCAGCGAGGCGAGCACTTCTCCATCAAAGTTTCTCCTTGACCGGCGCCACAGGCTTGATGCCCAGGGGAGCTTGATGAAGACGCCATCGCCGGCCTTCAAATAGGCGCCGGGCTGGGGCTCTTCGGAGCCTGACGCTGCGGCAGCGGCGGAGGGATCAGCGGTCGGTGTAGCGCCTTGCGCTCCTGCGGCCTCAGGGTCGTCAGTGCGATCGCCAGACCCCTCACCGGCTCCTGCGGCGGCAGCTTTGGCGGCCTCTTCGCCGGCGGGCTTATCAGCGCCAGCTCCTTCTTCGGTGGCAGCGGCGTTGTCGGTGTTGCCGCGCGCGTTCTCCTCGCCGGTGGCCTCGGTCTCCATCGGCTCCGTGGAAGATGGATCGGCGGCGGAAAAAGAGAAAAAGTCAAGCAAATATCCAAAAGAATATCGAAGAAGAAGAACACAAGGGAAGTTTTCAAGCAAGAAGGGTTACTGTCTTTGGGATCTGCAGATCATGGGCTCCACCACCTGGGGTGTTTGGTCTTGTCCTTGCCGGAGAACTGTCCCTTGCCAGAGAACTGTCCCTTGCCGGAGACTTCTCCCTTGCCGGAGAACACTCCCTTGCCGGGGAATCCTCCCTTGGCGGCGTAGTCGAAGCAGATAGCATCTCGGGGGTGGCTTCCGGGTGCTCCTGGTGAGGCTGCTCTGCTCCTACACAAACCAAGAGTCAGATATCAGCAAAGAAAAAGCACCCATGCGCGCCTTACAGCGGAAAGTAAACCATATACTTACGCTGGAGGCTGCGCTGGGTGCTGCTTTGGGAATGATTGCCGGATCCGGCAAGGTGGTCTCGGGTGCACCCCCTATTGTCGCGGTGGGTTCGTCCTCGATGACAACCACCGCGACCTTGGCTCTCTTCGCCGCTCTCTGGGCTAGAGTCCTGAAAAGGAACAAGGTTTGGAGTGAAGCAAATCAGATACCAGACAAAAACAGCAAGAATTGAAGAAAAACAAGTACAGCAAGAATCTTACTCTTCTTCTTCCTCGTCGGAGCTAAGCGCGGAAAGGTCGAAGTCCGGCCCACCTTCGGCGCGACGAGGCGGAGGAGTGGGTTCCCTTGACCGCTTGGCGGGGCAGCGGCGAGGAAGCGAAGCGGTGGTCGGGAGGACCCGCTCCGATTGCCCAATGGCGTGAGGCGCTCCAGCTGCAGTGCTTGTCATTTGTGGGCGTGTCGCGTGGCGCGACGGCTGTTGACCCGCCTGCGGCCCTGCTACATCCCCGGCCTTGCGGAGACGCCTTCTTGGTGGAGCTAGGGGCTGCACTGGGGGCTCTGTTTGCGGCAAGCTGCCTGAAGATGGCGAGCCGCTCGCACCCTCGGCGGGCTCGCTCGACTCGGCGTCAGGCCCGGCAAGCTCTTCCTCCCCGGCAAGCTCTTCCTCGCCAGCAAGCCACTCTCGCTCGGCAAGGCTTGCCGCCTCTGCTGCCTCTGCCTCCTCCGCGGTGAATCCAAACTCGCCCGCGGCAGCGGCTGCCGCCGCCTCTTCCGCCCTAGTGGAGATGCGCTGCATCTCCGCATCAGTGGTGCCGTGGGTGAGGCTCTTCTGTTCATCGGCGCGGACCGCCACCTCCACCAAGCCGTCAAAGAATGCCTGCACGACGTCGTCTGCAGGCTCTTGCCAAGTTGGGACAATTCCATGCGAGTCGCACAATGGCATCATTGCACGGATGCGGTCGAGCGAGGAATTGTTGCACAGCGGAACAACACCCTTCGGCAACCTGAACCATTCGGGATGTTGAGGGTCGTGTTTGAACAGTTCCTTGAGCATCGCGTCCAGTTCTAGGACTGTGAAGTTGAAATTGAGGCCCGGGCGCAGCCTCATGATGTCCGCCAGACCCCCGAACTCCCAGGCGGGTCTCCTCCTCTCTTGCGAGGCGTCGTGGCGAAGAAAATCTGCGCCTACGGCGCCTACAGTGAGCCCGGCAAGTCTGAGGCGCAAGATCCGGGTGACGGCAATCTTCAGCCTATTGTCTTCCGGGGCCACACTGCTCCAATCATTGCCGCGCACTACTGGGGCTTGGCGCTGGGCGGTGAATGGCTGCGGGTTCTCCTCGACAATCCAGCACCATTCCGCTCTCCACTCCTCCCATTTGCTGCGGAGCTCTCCCTCCGGATAGGCTTCCTTCTTGCCGGCCCTCGAGATCCAGGCGATTCCGCCGGATAAGGGCTCCCCTCTCTCAACCCGGCGCATAAAGAAGTGGCGGAAAAGAGCTACGTTTGGGTGGACTCCGACAAAGTTTTCGCAGAGATGTGCGGAAACTGCCATGGTCAGAACAGCGTTGGGGGTGAAGTCAAGGAGGTGGAACCCGTAGGTGTTCATAATATCGCGAAGAATTGAGAGAAGGCGCGGCGAGCCGCGATAAACAGATCGAAGAACGGATATCCATTCGGAGCCATTTCCGAAGTGGCGGCGGAGAGTACCTTCGTGCGCGGATGCGCTCGCGTCTCCGTCGACCAGAAGAGGTAGTAGTACTCCCTCAGCTCCTTCGTGGCGAGCTCGGGGAGAAAGGTTGCCCGCTCCTTTCGCAGCGCCTCGAGCCGCGGCGCCTCGGCCGACTTCACGGCCTTCCCCTTGCCGGCTTTCGGAGCCATGGCGGAGGTGGTGGGGGAGATCGACGGCGTTGGTGGTGCTGGTGGCGATGGGGGGCGGAGCTCTGCTCTCTTTCAGAATGGGAGGAGCGGCGGAGATTTCTGAGATTGGGACAGCAACTGGCGAGATGGGGGAACTGCCCCTGTTTCCCCTGCTTATAAAGAGGGAGGGGGCGGACGTTCCGCTTTTCCGAATAAAGAACCACCCACGATCTTTCCCACGATGCCGCATTCGACGCGTGCCGTTAAGGGAAGGCGCGGTGGATACGGAGTAAGATACGGCGTAACCCAGGCCGCGCGTGCCCGTGCCCTGTTTTGGGCCTCGCCCAACAGCGCTCGGCACCATGTGTGGCCCAGCCCGGGGCTCTGCCGGTGTACTAGAGTAGGGCTACCTAGTATCCCGAACTTGTGCCTGGCGATCGCAGCAGCACCCCGCGGCAAGGCTTGCCGGGTGACCGCCAAGGTCCTCCGTGGTTCCTTTGGGGCCATTCAAGAACAAAGTGTTTAAGCCAAGGAGACAAGACCCCGGCAAGAGGAGCTTGCCAAGAAGGCCAACCAAGGCATTTCAAGGAACTTGCCACGACGCGCCACGCATCCCGGCAAGGCCCGGTGAGCGACAAGCTTCCGGACGCGGCAAGACAACGACCGCGGAAAGGCGCTTGCCGCGGCAAGCTACCACTCTGTACCCGCGCTCCAGCACATCCACCAACGTGTCGCCCTGGGACCTTTCCAGGTGCGCGTGGCGAGAGGCTGTGCAGCTAGCGGTGCGAGGTGGCAAGCGGATATGACAAGATGGCCATCGTGGCAAGCGGTGGCGCCCCTGACGGTCCCTTTTTACACTGTTTAGGCGACACAGACGGGCATTTAATGTCTTTGTCCCCTGCCGTCAGGGTTAGGTATGATACATTTGTGCGATGGTTGTACCAACCACAATTCCTTTTCCATTTTGCCCTTGTCTCACGTTGCACACTGTCGGTGACCCTTGAGCATATAAAAGGAGGCCCATGCATAGCGTAGGGGGGTTGAAACAGAAAACACTCACGCTCGGTCTCGTTAGCAGCTGAGGTGTACTGTAGCACCCCGCGCTCCCGAGCAAGAACGCAATACAATCAGACAAGCAGCAGTAGGAGTATTATCTCTCCGGAGAGCTCCGAAGCTGGGTAAATCGCTCGTGTGCTTCGCCTCGATCTGCTCTTCGTGCGGCCTCCGCCCCCCACCGAACCGAAAGGGGCCCGGTCCGCCGGCCCCATAGGTGTTTGTGGATCTCCCCGACAGACTCGATTACAAAAAGAGATCACAATGCAAAACTCAAAACTACTTGATATCAAAACTTCAAACTACTAGATCAAGATACTACTAAAAGGATCGAACTAAATAAAGCGGAAAAGATAGGAGTGTGATGGTGATACGATACCGGGGCACCTCCCCCAAGCTTGGTAGTTGCCAAGGGGAGTGCCCATACCCATGTGCTTAGGTCCTCGGAGGTGGTGAAGTAGGAGTTGTTGATGATGTAGGCTTGTCGTCCGTCTTCCAAGGCATAGGCTCTCCTTCATAGAAGGATGATTGAGTCCCCGGGATCCTTAAACTGCAACCAAACTCATCCTCTTGAATCTATATTCATACTCACAGTTCTGGTTTTGCAGGTCATAGATCAGGGCTTGGAGGTGCTCGATTTTATCTTGAAGCTTGAAGATGGTCTCCCCAATGACTTTGGCATCTAACTTGTGGTTGTTGGTGAACTCCGTGATCATCATCTGGTTGGCATTCAGTCCACGCTCCACCATCCCTTGGCACTTGAAAACTTGCTACTCCATGGCTTCGAGCTTTGTCTCCACGCTTCCGGTACGCCTTGGTCCCTCCACATCGCGGATGTGCAGCACCCCCTCGCGCATCTCAATGGTTTGAGGGTGTTGCAGCACCTCCGCAAGATAGGGGTTGATAACCCTCTCGAAAAACTTGTCCTTGGGAGCGCTTGGAGACGACATAATGCTCTTAGATCTGAAAAAGAAACAGCTCCAAATGAAAACAGAGGATATTTGCGTGATACGGTGGTCAAAACCTTCGGGGGTATATATAATGAATTTTTACCGGCCGAAATACGTAATATGCAAGAAAACGGAGTCCGGGAGGCACACGAGGTGCCCACGAGACAGGAGGGCACGCCCAGTAGGGGGGCGCCCTCCACTCTCGTGGGGGCCTCGTGTCCCTTTTGGACTACTTCGTTCTTCCGAAAATTCTCAAATATTCCAAAACTAATAAAAATTGCCATTGGAGTTATTTTGGAGTCGGTTTACTTACCGTACCACATACCTATACTTTTTCGGAGTCTGGAATGTTCTGGAAAGTGTCCCTTATGTATTCCTCAGGAGTTACAGTTTCAATAATATTAGTTTCAACATTGATAGGATTACCTGAAATATAATGTTTAATTCTTTGACCGTTTACCACCCTTGGATTTGTGCCTTCGAAGTTGTTGATTTTTATGGCACCAGAACGACAAACCTCCTCAATAACGTAAGGACCTTCCCATTTTGAGAGAAGTTTTCCTGCAAAAAATCTTAAACGAGAGTTGAATAATAATACATAATCTCCTACGTTAAACTCACGCTTTTGTATCCTCTTATCATGCTAGCGTTTGACTTTTTCTTTGAATAGCTTGGCATTCTCATATGCTTGGGTTCTCCATTCATCAAGTGAGCTAATATCAAATAACCTCTTCTCACCGACAAGTTTGAATTCATAGTTGAGCTCTTTAATAGCCCAATATGCCTTATGTTCAAGTTCAAGAGGTAAATGACACGCTTTTCCATAAACCATCTTATAAGGAGACATACCCATAGGATTTTTGTATGCAGTTCTATAGGCCCATAATGCATCATCAAGTTTTTTGGACCAATTCTTTCTGGATCTATTCATAGTCTTTTGCAAAATTAATTTGAGCTCTCTATTGCTCAACTCTACTTGACCACTAGACTGTGGATGATAAGGAGATGCGATTCTATGATTGACATCATACTTAGCAAGCATCTTACGGAAAGCACCATGAATAAAATGTGAACCACCATCAGTCATAAGATATCTAGGGACTCCAAACCTTGGAAAAATAACTTCTTTAAGCATTTTAATAGAAGTGTTATGATCAGCACTACTAGTTGGAATAGCTTCTACCCACTTAGTAACGTCATCAACAGCAACTAAAATATGTGTATAACCATTAGAGGCAGGAAAAGGTCCCATATAATCAAATCCCCAAACATCAAACGGTTCAATAACAAGAGAATAATTCATAGGCATTTCTTGATGTCTACTAATGTTACCTATTCTTTGGCATTCATCACAAGATAAGACAAACTTACGAGCATCTTTGAAGAGAGTAGGCCAATAAAAACCAGATTGTAGTACCTTGTGTGTAGTTCTATCTCCAGCGTGGTGTCCTCCATAAGATTCAGAGTGACACTTGCGTAGAATCTGTCCCTGTTCATGCTCAGGCACACAACGTCTAATAACACCATCTACTCCTTGTTTATAAAGGTGTGGATCATCCCAGAAGTAACGTCTTAAATCATAAAAGAACTTTTTCTTTTGCTGGTATGTGAAACTAGGCGGTATAAATTTAGCAACAATGTAATTAGCATAATCAGCATACCAAGGAGCGATCGAGAAGCATTAACGACCGCTAATTGTTCATCGGGAAGCTATCATTAATAGGCGGTGGGTCATCAAGAACATTCTCTAACCTAGATAAGTTATACGCAGCGGGTTCTCAGCTCCTTTCTATCAATAATATGCAAGTCAAATTCTTGGAGCAAGAGAACCCATCTAATGAGTCTAGGCTTAGCATCTTTCTTTTCCATAAGATATTTAATAGCAGCATGATCGGTGTGAATAGTAACTTTGGAATCAACAATATAAGGTCTAAACTTATCACATGCAAACACAACTACTAAGAACTCTTTTTCAGTAGTAGCATAATTTCTCTGGCGGTATCAAGAGTCTTACTAGCATCTTGGATAACATTCATTTTCTTATCGACTCTTTGCCCTAGAACAGCACCTCTGACATAATCACTAGCATCGCACATAATTTCAAAAGGTAAATTCAATCGGTGGCTGAACAATAGGTGCGATGATCAAAGCTTTTTAAGTATTTCAAATGCTTCTACACAATCATCATCAAAGACAAAAGGAATATCTTTTGCAATAAATTAGTCGAGGCCTAGAGATTTTAGAAAAGTCCTTAATGAACCTCCTATAAAAACCGGCATGACCGAGGAAACTTCTTATACCTTTTATGTCCTTGGGACATGGCATCTTTTCAATAGCACCAACTTTGGCTTTATCAACTTCAATACCTCTCTCGGAGATCTTGTGCCCCAAGACAATGCCTTCATTAACCATAAAGTGACACTTTTCCCAATTCAGGACGAGATTAGTGTCTTCCCATCTCTGCAAAACTCGATCAAGGTTGCTCAAACAATCATCAAAAGAGGATCCATAAACGGAAAAGTCATCCATGAATACCTCACAAATCTTTTCACAAAAATCAGAAAATATAGCCATCATGCATCTTTGAAAGGTAGCAGATGCATTACATAAACCAAAAGGCATCCGTCTATAAGCATAAGTACCAAAAGGGCAAGTAAAAGTAGTTTTAGATTGATCCTTTGCCGACACAGGTATCTGAGAGAAACCAGAATAACCATCTAGAAAGTAGAAATGTGTGTGTTTGGATAGTCTTTCTAGCATTTGATCAATAAATGGTAAGGGGTAATGATCTTTCTTAGTAGCTTTATTTAACTTACAGAAATCAATTACCATCCTATAACCTGTAATAATTCTTTGCAGGATCAATTCATCTTTATCATTAGGAACAATGGTAATACCTCCCTTTTTAGGAACACAATGGACAGGGCTTACCCATTCACTATCAGCAACGGTATAAATAATACCTGCCTCAAGGAGCTTCAGTATCTCCTTTCTTACCACTTCCTTCATCTTGGGATTTAATCATCTTTGAGGATCTCTAACTGGTTTGGCATCTTTCTCCACTGTAATTTTGTGTTGGCATAATGTGGGACTAATGCCCTTAAGATCATCTAGAGTATATCCAATAGCTGCTCGGTGCTTCTTCAGAGTTTTCAATAATCTTTCTTCTTCTTTCTCTGAAAGGTTAGCACTAATAATAACAGGATATATTTCTTTTTCATCAAGATAAGCATACTTAAGATTATCAGATAATGGTTTGAGTTCAAACATAGGTTCACCCTTGGGTGGAGGGGGATCCCCAAGAATTTCAACGGGAAGGTTATGTTTCAGCACAGGTTCCTGTTTAAGGAACACTTCATCTATTTCCTCCCTTTCCTTCATAAACATATCGTTTTCATGGTCTAGCAAATATTGTTCTAACGGATCAGTTGGAGGAACAGCAATGGAAGCAAGACCAATAATTTCATCCTTGCTAGGTGGTTCCCTATCACGAGGTTGTCTACTAAACTTAGCAAAATTAAACTCATGAGACATACCATCTATGCCAACGGTGACAGTATTCTTTTCACAATTAATCTTAGCACTAGCCGTATTCAAGAAGGGTCTACCAAAAATAATGGGACAAAAATCATCTTGTGGGGAACCAAGAACAAGAAAATCAGCAGGTATTTAACCTTCCCACACAAAACTTCAACATCTCTAACAATCCCAAAGGGTTTAATGGTATCCCTATTAGCAAGCTTGATAGTAACATCAATGTCTTCTAATTCAATGGGTGCAATGTCATGCATAATTTCTTGATATAAAGTATAAGGTATTGCACTAGCACTAGCACCCATATCACATAAGCCATGATAACAATGATCTCCTATTTTAACAGAAATAACAGGCATGCCTATGACAGGTCTACGTGTCCTAGTATTAGGTCTAGCAATATTGGCAGTCTCACCACAGAAAGAAATGACATGCCCATCTAAATCCTCATCCAAGAGATCTTTAACCATAGCAATACAAGGTTCAACATTAATTTGCTCAGGAGGTGTATAAGTCCTAGTATTACTCTTACGAACAACAGTTGAAGCTTTAGCATGATCCTTTATCCTAACAGGAAAAGGAGGTTTTTCAACATAAGCAGTAGGAACAATAGGATCACTATAGGTAATAGTCTTTTTTTCAACCGTAATAGGTGCAACTACTTTCACTTCAACAGGAGGATTGTATTTAAACCACTTCTCTTTAGGGAGATCAACGTGAGTAGCAAAAGATTCACAGAAAGAAGCTCCTATCTCAGAGTCAAGTCCATACTTAGAGCTAAATCCACGGAAAGCATCGGTATCCATAAAAGATTTAACACAATCGAACTTAGGTGTCATACCTGACTCCTTACCATCATCGGAACCCCAATCTTTAGAGTTGCATTTAATTCTTTCCAATAAGTCCCATTTGAAATCAATAGTCTTCAGCATATAAGAACCAGCACAGGAAGTATCGAGCAGGTTGCGATTATCAACAGAAAGCCGAGCATAAAAATTCTGAATAATCATTTCCCAAGAGAGCTCGTGATTGGGGCATGAATATAACATTGACTTAAGCCTCCCCCAAGCTTGAGCAATGCTTTCTCCTTTGTGAGGCCAGAAATTATATATATAATTACGATCACGATGAACAAGATGCATAGGATAGAACTTCTGGTGAAATTCCAACTTCAATCGCTTATAATTCCAAGATCTCGTATCATCACATAGCCTATACCATGTCAATGCATCTCCCTTCAAAGATAAAGGGAAGACCTTCCTTTTGACAACATCATCGGGAATACCTGCAAGAAAATAATCCACAAAGATAAGGTGTAAATCGGGATGCAATGTTCCATCTCCTGCAAATGGATTAGCTAGCAGTTTTTCTATCATACCCGAAGGAATCTCAAAGTAAATATTTTCATAAAGTTCAGTAGGTTGAGGAGCAACTCTTTGCTCTTCTGGTTGGGGTGAAGATACCCCAAACAAACCCCTCAAAGGATTAGTTTCCATAGAGACAAGCAACAGAAAATTTCAGCACACTATATAAATGTTCCCTTGCGAAGTTCCACTCACCAAAAGCGCTACACTCCCCGGCAACGGCGCCAGAAAAGAGTCTTGATGACCCACAAGTGTATTGGATCAATCGTAGTCCTTTCCATAAGTAAGTGTGTCGAACCCCACGAGGAGCAGAAGGAAATGATAAGCGGTTTTCAGTAAGGTTTTCTCTACAAGCACTGAATTTGTAGGTGATAGATAGTTTTGTGATAAAATAAATAGTAACGAGTAACAAGTAAATAAAGTAATAAAGTACAGCAAGGTGGCCCAATCCTTAATGTAGCAAAGGATAAGCCTGGAAAATTTCTAATAATGAGAAAGGAGCTCCCGAGGACACATTGGGAATTATCGTCAAGCTAGTTTTCATCACGTTCATATGATTCGCGTTCGGTACTTTGATAATTTGATATGTGGGTGGACTGGTACTTGGGTACTGCCCTAACTTGGACAAGCATCCCACTTATGATTAACCCCTATTGCAAGTGTCCGCAACTACAAAAGAAGTATTAAGGTAAACCTAACCACATCATTAAACATATGGATCCATATCAGCCCCTAACGAAGCAATGCATAAACTAGGGTTTAAGCTTTTGTCACTCTAGCAACCCATCATCTACTTATTACTGCCCCATGCCTTCCTCTAGGCCCAAATAATGGTTAAGTGTCATGTAGTCGACGTTCACATAACACCACTAGAGGAAAAGACAACACACATCTCATCAAAATATCGAACGAATACCAAATTCACATGACTACTAATAGCAAGACTTCACCCATGTCCTCAGGAACAAACGTAACTACTCACAAAGCATATTCATGTTCATAATCAGAGGACTAATAATATGCATAAAGGATCTGAACAGATGATCTTCCACCAAGTAAACCAATTAGCATCAACTACAAGAAGTAATCAACACTACTAGCAACCTACAGGTACCAATTTGTGGTTTTGATACAAGATTGGATACAAGAGATGAAGTAGGGTTTTGAGAGGAGATGGTGCTGGTGAAGATGTTGATGGAGATTGACCCCCTCCCGATGAGAGGATCGTTGGTGATGACGTTGGTGATGATTTCCCCCTCCCGGAGGGAAGTGTCCCCGGCAGAACAGCTCCGCCAAAGCCCTAGATTGATTCCGCCAAGGTTCCGCCTCGTGGCGGCGGAGTTTCGTCCCGTAAGCTTGCCCGCGATTTTTTCCAGGGTAAAAGCTCTGATATAGCAGAAGATGGACGACAGAGGCCCACCAGGGGGCCCGGGAGATAGGGGCGCCCCCTATAGGGGGGCAGGCCCTCCTCTCTCCTGGACAGGGTGTGGGCCCCCTGGTGTATTTCTTTCCCTCAAAAATTCTTATTAAATCCAAAAAGATGTTTCGTGGAGTTTCAGGACTTTTGGAGTTGTGCAGAATAGGTTTCCAACGTTTGCTCCTTTTCTAGCCAGAATTCCAGCTGCCGGCATTCCCCCTCTTCATGGTAAACCTTGTAAAATAAAAGAGAATAGCCATAAGTATTGAGATATAATATATAATAACAGCCCATAATGCAATAAATATTGATATAAAAGCATGATGCAAAATGGACATATCACGGCCCTCCCCCCTCCTCCACTCCTTTATATACGGGGGCAGGGGGCACCTCTAGACACACAAGTTGATTTGTTGATCTCTCCCAGCCGTGTGCGGTGCTGTAACGCCCCGGATTCGATGCGCCAGGTGTCCGCCAGTTATTCTCTGTCGTTGCCATGTCATGTGCTTGCGTGTTGCATTTTGCCATGTCATCATCTGCATTTCATATCATGTCATCATGTGCATCTCATTTTGCATACGTGTTCGTCTCATGCATCCAAGCATTTTCCCCGTTGTCCGTTTTGCAATCCGGCACTCCTATGTCCTCTGGCGTTCCCTTTTTGTCTCTTGTTGTGAGTGGGTGTTAAACATTCTCGGAATGGACCGAGGTTTGCCAAGCGGCCTTGGTACACCACCGGTAGACCGCCTGTCAAGTTTCGTGCCATTTGGAATCCGTTTGTTACTCCATCGGTTAACCGGGTAACCGTAAAGGCCCCTTTTGTCTTGCAGCCCAACACCCCTTCAAGTGGCCCAATAACCCATCCAAACCCCCTCCATGCTCTCGGTCGTTCGATCATGATCGTGTGGGCGAAAACCGCTCCTCATTTGGAGTCTCCTAGCTCCCTCTACCTATTTAAACACCCTCTCCCCCGAAATTCTCGGTCCAAACCCTAAAAACCTCCCTCCGCACCGCCGGACATGTCCGCCGACGGCCGGACACGTCCGCCACGCTCCCCCCGGCCAACCAGCGCCCGCCACTTGTCGCCGTCGCCATCCCGCGCCGGCGGCCCATGAGCCCATCCAAGAACCCAGCAGAGCCAGATCCGCCGCCCGCTCGCCCGTCCCCCGCCGCCGTGACCAGCGAGCACGCCTACGCCGCCGGCCGCCTTGCCTCTCCGCCGCGGTGGAGCTCCCGATCGAGCCCGAGCTTCGCCGCCGCCGGACCTCCCGTTAAGCGCGCCCGAGCCCCTGACCGAGCTCTCTCCGCCCGCACCCGCGCCCGCCACCTTCGCCGGCCTCCACCCGCCGCCTCGCCTCCGGCGCCGCCCGCCTCTCGACCCAAAAGCGCCGCGCCCCGCCCGTAGCCTCCCCCGCCCCTAAATCGCGGCCTCCGTCGCCGTCTCCGGTGAGATCTTCGGCCAGATATGGGAGTGGAACCAGATCCACCCACTCCCCGAACCAAACGCCTCCACCGCGCCCTGGATCCCTCCGTCCCGTTCGTCCTCGTCCCGGTTGACTTTTCGTGTGGGTAATTTCCCCAAGTCCCTGATTTTTTTGACATTTTCATGCTTTGTTCAACACATCATAACTTGCTGCATACTGCTCCGTTTTGTGCATCTAATATGTCAAATTGTTCGCTGTGATATGCTCTACATTTTATTCCATTATGCCATGCTTGTTTGAATCCATCTTGATGCTCTAATCATCGTTGCAAGAGTGCTATATGATGTTAATCTGCTGAAACTCTTATAACTTGATGTTTTGTCTTTTTCGTTGCATTTTGTGTGTGCATCCTATGAGCATGAGCTCTACATGTGTTTTGTACTACATCATGCCATCTTTGCAGTGGTGCCATCCATGTATTTTTGTGAGTCTTGTACTAAGTGCATCGAGCTCGTGAAGTAGGCTACTTGTTGTTACTGTTTTGTTAGGCTGAATCTGTTATCTCATGATGCTATGTAAACCTGCTGCTACAAGTCATTATATGCATAATATGGAGATGTTCACTAAGGATGTTTTGTTATACATGTCATGCTCTATCCATTCATGCCCCTGGTTGCATTTATAGCCTGCTGTAGCTTGTTGTAATCTTGCTCTCAAGTTGCTAAATAATGTTGTTGTCAGTCTGTTAACATTAAGTTCAATGTTGCCATGATTGTTGTTAGTGATCCATGCACCCTATGAACTTGTTATTGCCATGCTTAGCTTCATAAACATGTCTTCTTACTGTTGGTCACATTGCCATGCCATGTATTGCTCTGTGGTGAGTGGTTCAAGCTCACCAACATGCCTACTTATTGTTGTTCCTGCCATGTATGAATCTGTCATATCTTTTGCCATGTTTACTTGGGTGCCATCATATTTTATGTGCCCTTTTGGCTCATGGTCAATAAGGGACTTTTGTTATATGTAATTAGTGGATTCATGCCATTCCTTTGTTTGCTATGATAAGTACCTGTAACATGTTGTTTGATAGCTCTAAACATTGCAACCTGATGTTATTTCTGCCAAGTCTGAAACTATTATTATTTGCAATCTTGTCATGTCCTTTTGAGCATGTTCTATTGATTTCTGGAGATAGCTCAGTGTTCATCTTTTGTCATGCATTACCTGTACATCATGTCCATGCCTTTTGTTTTCATATTGTGGTACTGTAGCATGTTGTTTTGATGCTTGCTAGATGCCTAGTTGCTGTTTTGGACAGATTGTCGTTATGTCTTGTTTGGAGTGTATGTGTTGCACCGTTGCTCCGTTTTGAGCATGCTCTATATGAAACTTGCTTGATTTTGCATGTAGTTTCATATTATTATGTTGCATGCATGTTTGAGAGTGTTTGTTTGATGTTTGCACGCTTTCTGCATCAATGCCATGTTTAACTTGTTTTGCTCATATCTTCTAGGTCGTAGCTCCGAACTAAATGAACTTTATATGTAACTTGACTAGAATTTCGTGTAGATCATCTTGGTGCATCTTAACTTGCTGTTTAACAACTTGAACAACTTGCATCATCTCTTGCCATGAGTAGCCTCATCTAGTTTTGTCATGAATCATGCTTGGTTGTGCATCATGTCTTGTCCATGTGTGGTGTGTTTACTATGTTGTGTGCTTCTTCTCGATAGTTCCCGTTTCGTTGCGATCGTGAGGATTCGTTCGACTATGCTTGGTTCGTCTTCGTGGCTTCATCTTTTTCATGGACTCGTTCTTCTTCCTAGCGGGATTTCAGGCAAGATGAACGTCACCTTGGATCTCACTACTATCATTGCTATGCTAGTTGCTTCGTTCTATCGCATTGTTGCGCTACCTATCACTTGCTCTTCAAGCCTTCCCAAATTGCCATGTCAGCCTCTAACCTTTTCACCCTTCCTAGCAAAACATTGCTTGGCTATGTTACCGCTTTGCTTAGCCCCTCTTATAGCGTTGTTAGTTGCAGGTGAAGTTGAAGATTGCTCCATGGTGGACAGGATTATGTTGGGATATCACAATATCTCTTATTTAATTAATGCATCTATATACTTGGTAAAGGGTGGAAGGCTCGGCCTTATGCCTGGTGTTTTGTTCCACTCTTGCCGCCCTAGTTTCCGTCATACCGGTGTTATGTTCCCGGATTTTGCGTTCCTTACGCGGTTGGGTGATTTATGAGACCCCTTGACAGTTCGCTTTGAATAAAACTCTCTCAGCAAGGCCCAACCTTGGTTTTACCATTTGCCTCACCTAGCCCTTTTCTCCCTTGGGTTTCGGAGCCCGAGGGTCATCTTTATTAACCCCCCCAACCCCCTCCCGGGCGGTGCTCCTTTGAGTGTTGGTCCGAAACAGGCAGACTGCGGGGCCACCTCGGGGCAACTCGAGGGTTGGTTTTACTCGTAGGCTGACCTATCCCGTGTGCCCTGAGAATGAGATATGTGCAGCTCCTATCAGGATTTGTCGGCACATCGGGCGGCTTTGCTGGTCTTGTTTTACCATTGTCGAAATGTCTTGTAAACCGGGATTCCGAGACTGATCGGGTCTTCCTGGGAGAAGGTATATCCTTCGTTGATCGCGAGAGCTTATCATGGGCTAAGTTGGGACACCCCTGCAGGGTATTATCTTTTGAAACCCGTGCCTGCGGTTATGTGGCAGATGGGAATTTGTTAATGTCCAGTTGTAGATAACTTGACACCAGATACGAATTAAAACGCATCAACCGTGTGTGTAGCCGTGATGGTCTCTTTTCGGCGGAGTCCGGGAAGTGAACACGGTTTCTGTGTTATGTTTGACGTAAGTAGGAGTTCAGGATCACCTCTTGATCATTGCTAGATTCACGACCATTCCTTTGCTTCTCTTCTCGCTCTCATTTGCGTATGTTAGCCACCATACTTGCTTAGTCGCTGCTGCAACCTCACCACTTATCCATTCCTTACCCATTAAGCTTTGCTAGTCTTGATACCCATGGTAATGGGATTGATGAGTCCTCGTGGCTCATAGATTACTACAACAACTGTTGTAGGTACAGGTTATGCGACGATCATGACGCGAGAGCGATGTTTACTTGTTTTGGAGTTCTTCTTCTGCTTCTTCTTCGATCGGGGGATAGGTTCCAGGTCGGCAACCTGGGCTAGCAGGGTGGATGTCGTTTGAGCTTCTGTTTGTGTTTCATCCGTAGTCGGATGTTGATCTTATGTATGATGTTGTATTCGTGTGGCATTGTATGCCTTTTGTATGTATCCCCGTGTATTATGTAATGTTGATGTAATGATATCCACCTTGCAAAAGCGTTTCAATATGCGGGTCTATCCTTGGTGGGACCTTCGAGTTCCTTTTGGATAGGGTCGCATATTGGGCGTGACAGGTGCCCCCCTCCACCATATTCCACCTCGGTCATATCGTAGTGGTGCTTAGTAGAAGCCCTACATCGGTAGCAACATCATCACTGTCATCACGCCGTCATGCTGACGGTACTCTCCCGTGAAGCTCTGCTAGATCGGAGTTCGCGGGACGTCATGGAGCTGAACGTGTGCTGAACTCGGAGGTGTCGTACGTTCGGTACTTGGATCGGTCGGATCGTGAAGATGTACGACTACATCAACCACATTGTGCTAACGCTTCCGCTTATGGTCTACGAGGGTACGTGGACGACACTCTCCCCTCTCGTTGTTATGCATCACCATGATCTTGCGTGTGCGTAGGAATTCTTTTTTTGAAATTACTATGTTCCCCAACAGTTGTATCGTTGCATGTATGCGAGTAGTCACACCCGTCATGGTGTCTACCTTTCAGGTAGAAGTCTATTATAATTATGTTTGAACTTTTTATTGTTCGTTGTGCTTCTCGATTTTTATTTTGCTCTTTCTGGTTTGTCACTGGCTTTTCTTCCCATTTTCGGATGTTGCTCATCGCGGTTGCTTTTATTGGGAAAATAAACAGTAGGATGACGTGAGGAGGCAGCAGCACGCAGGCTTGTGAGGATGTCCTTGTTCGTCACTCAGCAAGACAGGTAGGGCACTCCGCCGAGCCGTATCCGCAACCACCGCCTCCACCGCCAAACCACCCTCCACTGAACAAATTATGCGTATGTTTGAAGAAAGAAGGAACAATGATCTGATTGAGCTGTTAAAAAGTGTGCAGGCTATGGTTGGGCAGAATGGAAATCAAAATGGACATCACTCAAAGCTGTCAGATTTTCAAAGGACTAAGCCTCCCAGTTTCAGTCAAGTGGTTGACCCTTTGGAAGCAGATGATTGGTTACGAACTATTGAGAAGAAGCTTGAAATTGCTCGTACTGAAGAAGATGACAAGGTTACGTTCGCTACCCACTATCTTGAAGGAGCCGCTGCTATATGGTGGGATAATGTTAAAGCTATGTGGCCTGCGGGCGAAGAAATAACTTGGACTAATTTCAAGGACCAATTCCGCAATTACCATATTCCAACTGGTATCATGAAGGTCAAGCAACGTGAATTCCTCGGTCTCACTCAAGGAAATCTGTCAGTAAGTGGATATTTGCACAAATTCAACCATCTAGCCTGTTATTCTCTCTATGATGTGGCCATAGAAGAAAGGAAGATCGACAGGTTCCTTGGAGGATTAAATAAACACCTCAGGTGTACTCTCTGCATGCTCGACTTTCCAGATTTTTAGTCTTTGGTAAACAAGGCCCTCATCGCAGAAAGGGAGCACAAGCTTGTGCATGACAACCGACCCTCAATTATGACCACAAGCGTAAATCTGAGCCTAAGAAGGACGGACAGCCCGTGCAGAAGGCCCGTACCTGGCAGCAGACTCAAGTGGAGTATAAACCAAATTGGCAGCAGAATGTGAACAAGACCACTACCCAAATCAAAAATGTCATGACCAGTCTAGTGTGTGAAGAGTGTCAGCACAACAACTCCTGCTTTAATTATGGACAGACAGGACATCATGCCAGACAGTGTCCCAAGAAGTCAAATGCCCCGTTCCGGCCACAAGTCAACCACATGGGGCCATACCCTGTCCAGAAGATCGTCCAAGGGCAAGTTCATCACCTCTCCGCAGACGAAGCCCAGGAAAACCCCGAAGTTGTCATTGTTATGTTCCCTATTAATGACATACCCGCAATAATTTTATTTGACTCTAGGCTTCCCACTCTTTTATTTCTGGGAGTTTCGTTTCCCAAAACAAATTTCCTTGCTTGATTTTGGGAAAAAAGTATGATGGTTCAATCCCTAGGATCCGTGCTCAAAAGCAATCTGGTCTGCAGAAATTTGGAAATTGATATCAAGGGAGTCAGTATTCCAACTGCTTCGATAGTCATCGAGTTTGCCAAGTTGGATGTTATTTTGGGAATGAACTGGTTGACCCAATATCAAGTGTGCATAGACTGTGCAACCCGAGAAGTCACCTTAGCAAGTCACGAAGGGAAATCCATAAAATTCTATGCCTGCAGAAGTATACCCAAAAGAGAACTGGTCTTCACTGTTGTAGCTGAAGAATTGAATTTAATTCATGTGGTCAGTGAATTTCCCAATATATTCCCCCGAGGAATTACCAGGAATGCTTCCAGACCGAGAGCTTGAGTTTGCAATTGATCTTGTGCCCGGGACAGCACCATTATACAAAAGGTATTATCGGATGCCTTTATCTGAACTTGTGGAATTAAAGAAATAACTTGATGAGATGCTTCAGAAAGGATATATCTGCCCAAGCTCGTAACCATGGGGATCACTGGCAATATTTGTGGACAATAAAGACGGCAGCCTCAGAATGTGTGTGGACTACCGTCGATTGAACGATGTCACCATCAAGAACAAATACCCTTTGCCAAGGATTGATGATTTGTTCGATCAACTCAGTGGGGCAAAAGTATTTTCCAAGATTGATTCAAGATCAAGAAGATATCCCTAAGACCGCATTCACTACCCGATACGGTCACGATGAATATACCGTGATGTCTTTTGGTCTCACAAATGCCCCTGCCTTTTTCATGCATATGATGAACAAGGTATGTCGGCGTTCTGGATATGGGGGTACCCAGACTTGCCTGCCTACGGCCCACTGCGTGGCTCCATCGACAGCCTGGTATGGCCCAGCTTTAGCGTCAACAACTCAAGACCCTCGTGAGGGGCCAAGTCTCGCGAGGCGGACAATGCCAAGGCCTCCAAAGGGATCAGCCTCCTCAGGCTGGCTCCCGAGGGGTGGAGAATTCTATGCAAGGTGCACCTCACGAGGCTCAGCTGACATGAGCCATGATGACCAAGGCATGGCGGGCGCCAGGCGGGTGCCAGCGGGCGCAAAGTACAAGTTTCCTCTTTGGTGCAAAGGATGCAAGTAGCAGGCGCGGAGTCCCAAGGAATCAGCCAAAGGTTTTCATTCTGGTGCAACAAGACCAAGACCGCCAGGACGGCAGGACAGAGGTCATCGCCGAGCCCACTGCAGCATCACGACCAGAGGCTTTTCGCAGGCGAAGACCACTTTAGTCCGGATAGGATGTACTTCTTGTCCCTCTTCAAATCTGGCCGTTGTGGGATCCCTTCCCACCAAGATTTGGGAAGAGTTCCAAGGCCACTATAAATAGGACTTAGCCACCACCATAGACAGGGGACGAACAGATCAGATCCATTCTCATCCGACCACCTCACCAGCTCTCTTGAGCTCAAGAACACCTCACCTCCTGAGGCTAGTTCATCCACTATACTAGTTCATCCTTAGCCCCTCGAGGCAATCCACCAAAATGCTGGAGTAGGGTATTACACCGCAAGGTGGCCCGAAGCAGGATAAACTCATGTGTCTCTCTGTCCCTTTGAGCTCGATGCGCTAGGCTTAGAAGATCGCGAGTAGGCAGGTTCGGTAGGTTTAGATCTCCACATGCACCCCAGAAATCAAACCTATCAAGGGTTTGCGGAACCCGAAATCCGACATTTGGTGCGCCAGGTAGGGGTGCATCAGGGATCCGCTGCTCCGTCCGCCACATCATGCCACCGGCTTCGATGGCGGGCGCTCCTTTGTCGACTCGACCGTCGCGCGCCTTTAAGGGAGCCGAGGCGCTCTGCGCTTTCACCCCCTCCTTGTGACGGGTGGATTGGCCACCTAAGTTCAAGCTAGAGATGCCGCCATGCTACGACGGAGCGGCGGACCCAGCCGGCTTCCTCTAGGCGTACGAGGAGGCAATTTGGGCGGCCAGCAGAGACGACAAGGTGAAGGCCAACTGGCTCCCCATGGCCCTCGTAGGCGCACCACGTGCCTGGTTGCTCAACCTGCCGGAATCCTCCGTGGCATCCTGGGAGGAGCTGCGTGGCCTCTTCATCGCACGCTTCGCGACACCGGTGCCTCCTATCGTCGCAGCTCTCCTAGGTGGCTCGTAGGCACCACCCTCTAATCGGCACATCAAGCAGTTCTACCACCAAGTGAGCGCCGCCCAGGTGAGCTCGGGGCTCCTCCGGGCTGGGATGCGCCTAAGGCCGACCTCGCCTTCAGCCCAGAAGATCATCCAGTGACCACGGTGGGAGCGGGCACACTCCCGATGCTCTGCACCCCCACCATCTGCAACGTGGCGGCCACCAAGACCCTCATCGACGGCGGACCCAGCCTTAACATACTCTCCGCGGAGACATTCGTCCTGCTTGACGTGCCCCCGACCGGCTCCACCCCACCAAGCCCTTCTCTGGGGTCGGCAGTGGCTTAACCAGCCCCTTGGGGCAGATCCGCCTTCCCATCACCTTTGGGACCCGCGACAACTACCGCACTGAGCTCATCGACTTCAACATCGCCAGGATCGACCTACCATACAATGCCATCCTTGGGTACCTGGCCCTGGCCAAGTTCATGGCGGCAACTCATCCAGCCTACAACCTCATGATGATGCCGGGTAGCAATGGTGTCCTCACGGTGGCAGGGGACACCAAGGATGTGCTGCAGGCTCTCAAGCTCGCCAGGCGAGAAAGGGGGCCTTGAGGCCCCAAGGGAAGCACCGGCCAAGAAGTAGCAGTTGTTCTCCCAAGACCGAGCTGAGACGAAGCAAGTGCCGGTTGATGAAGATGGGGCGTTAGGCGCCACCTTCACCATAGGAGCTGGCCTCCCTCAGGACCAAGAGAAAGCGTTGGTCGGCTTCTTGCGTGCCAACAAGGATGTGTTCGCATGCGAGCCCAAGGACCTGGTCGGGGTTCCAAGGGGAATAATCGAGCATCACCTGATGGTATGCCCAAATGTGCGCCCAGTGAAGCAGAAGGCCCGCCGACAGTCCATCAAGAAGAAGGCATTCATTGTCAAAGAAACCCGCAAGCTGCAGAATGTTGGGGTCATCACGGAGGTACGGTACCCGGAATGGCTGGCAAACCCAGTTGGCATCCCCAAGAAAGGAGGGAAGGAACGCATGTGTGTCGACTTCACCAACCTCAACAAGGCTTGCCCTCAGGATCCCTTCCCACTTCCCGGCATCGACCTGATCATTGACTCCACCGCCGAGTGCGACCGCTTGTGCTTTTTGGACGCTTTCTCAGGCTACCACCAGATCAAGATGGCCGTGCAAGATGTGGAGAAGATGGCGTTCCTGACCCCCTGCAGGGTGTACTGCTACACCTGCATGCCTTTCGGGCTGCGCAATGCCGGGGCTACCTTCTAGTGGCTGATGCATATCGCCCTGGGCAGGCAGCTCGAGAGAAATGCTAAGGCCTATGTTTATGACATAGTGGTGAAGTCTTGGGAGGCAAGGACCCTAATTGAGGATCTGGAGGAGACGTTTTCCAGCTTGCGCAAGGTGGACCTGCAGCTCAATCCCGAGAAGTGCGTGTTCGGAGTTCCCTCTGGCAAGCTACTGGGTTTTCTAGTATCGCACAAAGGGATCGAGGCAAATCCGGAGAAGGTCAAGGCAATGGAAGACATGAGCCCTCGACAGACGCTCAAGGAGATGTAGAAGCTGGCGGGCTGCGTGACCTCACTGGGGCACTTCATCTCCAAGCTGGGAGAACGCGCCCTCCCGTTCTTCAAGCTGATGAAAACGAAGGGGTCGTTTGAGTGGACCCCTGAGGGTGATGTGGCCTTTCAAGACCTCAAGAGATACCTGACCAGCCCGCCGGTGATGTTGGTGGCGTGCCCTCTTGAGCCCCTGGTACTCTATTTGTCCGCCACCCCTCACTCTGCCAGTGCCGCTCTGGTGGTGCTAAGGGAAGAGCACACGCTCAAGGATCCTCAGCAGGGCGCTCGGCCACCAAGCAAAGTGCAGCAGCCTCAGGACGGTGCTCCTGGGGCCTCAGCTAATCCGGCAGCCAACATTCCTCCTGAAGATGAAATAGACCCCTCGGCTGGGGGGGCTCCTGAGGCTGACACTCGCGAGGCCGCACTTAGCCCGACAGAGGTGGGACCACCAAAGGCCTACATCCTTAAGAATCACAAGACCCCGCAAACACCTCTTCCCTCGTTGAGCACCCCGTCTACTTCCTCAGCACGGTGCTACTGGAGGCACGGGCGCGCTACCCTATGCCTCAAAAGCTCTTACTTGCGCTCCTCGTCGCTTCCCGAAAGCTGCGTCACTACTTCCAAGGCCACCTCATCAAGGTCATTTCAGCCTACCCACCGGAGAGGGTGCTCCAGAGCCCTAATGTTGTCGGGCGAGTTGCGGAGTGGAACATCGAGCTCCAGGCATTCCAGCTAGAGTTCAGCACCACCAGAGTCATCAAGGGTGCAGCCCTCGCGGATTTCGTGCCAAAATGGACTGACGTCCCTGACCGCGGGGTGAGCGAGGACTGCTCCCTCTTGCTTGGGGACGAGGAGCCAGACGGGTGGATCATGTACTTTGATGGCGAAAAGGCACAGGGGCTGGGGTCGTCCTCATCTCACCTACCAAGGACAAACTCAACTACGCAGTACATCTCTGTTTTCAGTGGGGCAAAAAGGTCTCCAACAACGTCGTAGAGTATGAAGGCTTGCTCGCTAGCCTCAGGGTCGTGGCGGCGCTGGGGGTGAAGTGCCTCACCATTAAGGGCGATTCCAAGATCCTCATCAACTTCTCCAACAAAGAGTACACACCCAAGGTCGAGCACATGGAAGCATACCTAGAAGAGGTACGCAAGATGGAGAAGTGGTTCCTGGGCATGGAACTGCAGCACGTGCTGCGAGGAACAAACAAGGAGGTGGACAACATTGCCAAGAGAGCATCCCGGAGACTCCCTCAGGAGCCTGGGGTGTTTGAGGAACGGCTCTTCAAGCCTTCGGCGGCTCCCCCCACCACGACACTAGCACCACCTCAAGAGAACCTGCCCCAAGAACCAGCAACCGGCACCGCAGCATGGGCCCTCCCTCAAGGGCCCGCCTGCTCCTCGCGCTCGAGCCTCAGGAGGGGTGCTGGACTGAGGAGTTCAATACGTACCTACTTCAGGGGACCCAGCCAGAGAAGGAGGAGGATGCAGAGTGCGTGGCTAGTCAGGCCACTGCGTACTGCATCTGTGACAGAGAGTTGTACCGCAAGAGGCCCAATGACGTTTCGTTACGATGCATCTCCAGGGAGCAGGGGCTGGAGCTGCTGGCAGACATACACGGTGGGGATTGCGGACATCACTCCTCATCGCGCACCCGTGTGGGCAAGGTGTTCCGCCGTGGCTTCTATTGGCCCACTGCACTCAACGACGCCGCAGAGTTGGTGCGCTCCTGCGAAGCATGACAGTTCCACGCCAAGCAAATCCACCAGCCTGCGTAGGGCCTCCAGACTATCCCGCTCACATGGCCGTTCGTGGTCTGGGGGCTGGACATCTTGGGGCCATTTCTGAGGGAATCCTGGATTAAGGGGTCCTCGGACAGCCGGACTATGTACTTTGGCCGGACTGTTGGACTATTAAGATACAAGATTGAAGACTTCGTCCTGTGTCCGGATGGGACTCTCCTTTGCATGGAAGGCAAGCTTGGCAATTCGGATATGTAGATCTCCTTCTCTTAACCGACTCTGTGTAACCCTAGCTCCCTCCGGTGTCTATATAAACCGGAGGGTTTAGTCCATAGGCCAACAACAATCATAATCATAGGCTAGCTTCTAGGGTTTAGCCTCTACGATCTCGTGGTAGATCACCTCTTGTAATACTCATATCATCAAGATCAATCAAGTAAGAAGTAGGGTATTACCTCCATCGAGATGGCCCAAACCTGGGTAAAACTTCATGTCCCCTACCTCCTATTACCATTAGCCTTAGACGCACAGTTCGGGACCCCCTACCCGAGATCCACCGGTTTTGACACTGACATTGGTGCTTTCATTGAGAGTTCCACTGTTTTTTCGCGATAAGGCTCGATGGCTCCTTCAATCATCTTCAACGACATAGTCCAGGGGGAGGTTTTCCTTCCCGGACAGATCTTCGTATTCGGCGGCTCCGCACTGCGGGCCAACTCGCTTGGCCACTTGGAGCAGATCGATAGCTATGCCCCTGGCCATCAGGCCAGGTTTGGAAGCTTGAACTATACTACTGATATCCGCGGAGACTTGATCTTCGACGGATTAGGGCCCATGTCAGGTACGCCAAACAGTCGCGACGAGCATGACTTAGATCTGCCATCAGATAGTGTTTGGGAGATCGCACCTGCGGCGGCCCCGGGAATCAATTCGGAGCAGATTGCGCCTTTCGGGGACGGGTGGATGGACCCTGCCACGAAGGCTGCACACTCATCGGCGTTGGAGCCGAACACTGATCCCACCTCCTGTAAGGATGGCATCATCGGACCCTCGGACTCGTCTTCGGCTACAGGATCCGAACCACGTACGCCCGTGCCTATCGAATCTTATTGGGCACCGGTCATGGAGTTCACCTCCACGGATATTTTTCAGCACTCGCCCTTGGGTGACATGCTAAATTCGTTAAAGTCTCTTTCCTTGTCAGGAGACTCTTGGCCAAACTATGTCCGGCTCGAGTGGGACGCGGACGACGACGAAATTCATTCCCCACCCACCACCCACTTCATAGCCACTGTCGATGACCTAACCGACACGCTCGATTTCGAATCCGAAAACGTCGACGGTATTTACGACGATGCAGGAGAAGAATAGGAACCACCGCCCACTGGGCGCTGGACTACCACCTCATCATATGATACACCAAAAGAAGGCGATGTTGATGATGCAACGAAGGATAATCCCCTCGATAAGCCACCAAAGCGGCGTCGTAGGCGCCGCTCTAAATCCCGCCACAGTAAAAACAGCGACAACAGCACAAGAAATAATAATACCCCGGTTGACTCCAAAGGAAACGACGACCCCATGGACCCAGCAATGGAGCAGGATGAGCCAGGGGACGGTGAACATAGTTCGGAGCCGATGTCAGATGACGCCAATCCCGAGGGTAAAATTCACCAACCTGTCTCCGGAGAGGAGAACAGTCCGGACGATGATGCACTCATCATCCCAGAAAAACTCTTGGAACAAGAGAACCTCCACAGAAGGTTTGATCCGAGTCACGAGCTACTCTTTTAGATCACAAGCTTCGAGCATTTTTTCCAGCCCTAAATATGGGGATTTTTCCAGAATTGTTGTTTGTTGTTTCCGGCCTCATTTAAATTGGCTAAATATGTTGTTTTATTATGCTTCACCTCTTGCCATGTTAACCAACATTTAATATTGTTTTGTACATAAATGAGGACGAACTAAATAATTGAATGTGGTGTTTCATCAATATGCAACCCGTTGCATATTGATCTCCACTTAAATTGTAGTATTGTTTGTTGCATTTTGCCATGCCATGCCTATTTAAACCGGACATGCATCATACTTGTTTGTGCATCATGCCATGATTATGCTTGAGTATTTACCATGTCGTTTGCTTCTTTCTGATGTCACTTCTTAGTTCTGGTAATGTTGCAACCGTGAGGATTTGTTTCATTACGTCGGTTCGTCTACTTCATGGACTCGTTCTTCTTCCTAGCGGGATTTCAGGCAAGATGACCGTCACCTTGGATCTCACTACTATCTTTGCTATGCTAGTTGTCTCTATGTTATCGCTATGTCGCACTACCTACCACTTGTTTATCAAGCCTCCCAATATGCCATGAAACAGCCTCTAACCTTTTCCACCGTCCCAGCAAACTGTTCTTTGGCTATGTTACCGCTTTGCTCAGCCCCTCTTATAGCATTGCTAGTTGCAGGTTGTTCCATGTTGGGACATGTATATCTTGGGGATATCATAATATCTCTTATTTAATTAATGCACATATATACTTGGTAAAGGGTGGAAGGCTCAGCCTTTTGCCTGGTGTTTTGTTCCACTCTTGCCATCCTAGTTTCCGTCATACCGGTGTTATGTTCCTTGATTTTGCGTTCCATACGCGGTTGGGGTTTATGGGGCCCCCTTTACAGTTCGCTTGGAATGAAACTCTTCCAGCAAGGCCCAACATTGGTTTTAACATTTACTAACATAATAATATTGAATTTAATTAACTAATTTGCATAGGGGGTCGCATCCCCGAGGACTCTTAATTCAACATAATACAGGGGGGCAGTGCTGATGGTGTTGGTCCCAAACTGGTAGACTGTGGGGCCACCCCGGGGAATCTCGAGGTCTAGTTTTACTTGTAGGATGTCCCATCCGGTGTACCCTGAGAACGAGATACGTGCGACTCCTATCGGGCTAGGTCAGTGCACCAGGCGATCTTGCTGGTTTTGTTTCACCATTGTCCAAAAGTCTTGTGAACCGGGATTCCGAGTTAGATCGGGTTGTTCCGGGAGGAGGATTTTTCCTTCGTTGATCGTGAGAGCTTGTCATGGGCTAAGTTGGGACACCCCTGCAGGGTTTAAACTTTCTTGAGCCATGCCCGCGGTTATGTGGTAGATGGGAGTTTTTAATATCCTATTGTGGAGAACTTGACACCAGATCCGAATTAAAATACACCAATCGTGTGTGTAACCGTGACTGTCTCTTTTCGAGCAAGTTTGGGAAGAGAACACGGTTGGGTTATGCTTGAACGTAAGTAGTTCAGGATCACTTCTTGATCATTACTAGTTGGCGACCGCTTGCGTAGTTTCTCATCTTATTCTTGTACTCGTAAGTTATCCACCATAAATGCTTAGTCGCTTGCTGCAACCTCACCACTTATCCATTCCATACCCATTAAGCCTTGCTAGACTTGATACCCATGGTAATGGGATTGCTGAGTGCTCGTGGCTCACAGATTAGTACAACAACAGTTGCAGGTACAGGTAATGCGATGATCTGACGCGAGTGTGATGCTTGGTTGTTTGGAGTTCTTCTTCTGCTTCTTCTACGATCAAGGGATATAGGTTCCGGGTCGGGAGCCTGGGACTAGCAGGGTGGATGTCGTTCTTCTTTTTCGTTTTTGATTTCATCCATAGTCGGATCCTGCTCTTCGGTATGATGATTGTTATATATTCATGTATTCATGTTGTAGCTTGTGGCGAGTGTAAGCCTTTATCTTGTATTCTCATCTACTCAGTACATGGTATGTTGTAATGATATCCACCTTACTATGCGCTCGAAATGCGGTTGTGCCCCAATCATGAATTCATCACGTGATTGGGATAGAATCGCATCTTGGGCGCTACAAGCCCTGCCGGAATCACTCCACCACCATCACCGTCACGCCACCATGCTGCCGGCAATCACATCTACTTCTCCTCCCTCGCTTGCTGGATCAAGGAGGAGGAGACGTCATCGAGCCGTATGTGTGTTGAACGCGGAGGTGTCGTCCGTTCGGTACTTCATTGGCTTGGATCGCGATTGGATCGTTACGAGTACGACTACATCAACCGCGTGATATACGCTTCCGCTTAACGATCTAATAGGTTACGTAGAGACACTCTCCCCTCTTGTTGCTATACTTCTCCTAGATATATCTTGGGTGTTGATAGGATTTTTTTGATTTTCGTGCTTCATTCCCTGACATATTTTCTATCTCCTCTGCCTCGGAGTCGACTTCACCAAACTGGAAGACTAGTGGCAGATGATCCTTCTGCGCCATCGCGTTGGTGGAGGTCTGCAAGAGGGCAATCGGAGGCAAAGAGTAAGGCCGCCTGTATTAAACAGTAGCTCAGGCGCCATTAGTGGAGAGGTTGGGAGCGAGGCGGACTGCGATGCAGGTCAAAGCACTCGCTTCCCAGTGAGCCTGCTTAGTGTACAGCTTGCACGCTTCCTGATGAGCCTACGCAGCGGAGGACTGCTTGCATGCCTCCGGTCGACTGCGTAGTAGGCGCACTTGCGCCTCTCATCTCTTCAAGCACTGCCATACGGCACCTCCTAACCAATAAAAGTGTGGCGCGTGGCGTCACGTGAATGGTTAGCAAAACGCCCATGATTTAAACTATACAAATGTTTGAGATGACAATGTGACAGCTATTTGTTTCAAAATGCCTTTGTTAGCTGTTAATTCATAGGCCTTCTCTCAAACTGGACACGAAAAATAGCACAGCGTGTTGGTGTCATTTCATGATAGCATTCCAAGTTTCATGAATTTCATACGAGCTTTGGATTTACAGGAATTTAAAAACCAAGTTTCTTAATGTTTGTGGCCGAGCCACGAGGTCGAGGTCTTTGAAATTCATTCTAATTTCTTACACAAACCTAAACATGCACACAAAGACACATATATGATTTTTCTACACTTTTTGGTGCACTGGAGCATGTGCCTATAGTTCAAATTTGCATTATGCACATAAAATGCAACTAAGTTAACGTATAAAATGTCCAAACGAACCCTGAATAATTTTAAATTTTAACACGACACTCCTATTGGTCTATGTTGCCTCTAGAAAACAATTCAAGGCGAGAAGAGGTGACGAATGTTGTTTCGTCCACAAAGTGATACGTTCCCTATCGGAATTACGGCTTCAAGTGAGAAGCTATGGTTTGTGAGAAGCCTATACCAAAACCTTCCCCAAACGGGACAAAAGATTTATCACAACATGTTGGTGCCACCTCATGATACCATGCCAAGTGTCATGAGTTTCAGACGAGTTTTGGATTTACTAGAATTTTGAAACCAAGTATCTCAATGTTTGCGGCCGAGCCACGACGCCGAGGTGTTTGAAATTCATTCTCATTTCTTGCATGGGACCAAAGCATGCACCCTAGGACACATATATGATTTTTCAACCCATTTTAGTGCACTGGAGCATATGCATATAGTTCAAATTCGAATTATGCACATAAAATGCCTAAAAACTCAGTTAATGTATTAAAAACTGTAAACAAACCCTGAATAATTCCAAAATTTAACACGACACTCCTATTGGTCTATGTTGGCTCTAAAAAAATTCAAGTCAAGAAGAGGCAACGAATGTCGTTTCATCCACGAAGGTGACATGTTCTCTACCGGAACCACGAGGCTTCTTGTGAGAAGCTATGGTTTGTGAGGAGCATATATCAAAACCTGTCCCAAATGGGACAAAAATTTACCACAACATGTTGGTGCCATTCCATGATAACATGCCAAGTTTCATGAATTTCAGACGAGTTTTGGATTTACTAGAATTTAAAAACCAAGTATCTCAATGTTTGCGACTGAGCCACGTTGCCGAGGTGTTTGAAATTCATTTCCATTTCTTGCATGGGACCTAAGCATGCACCCAAGGATAGATATATGTTCTTTCAACCCATTTTGGTGCACTTGAGCATGTGCCTGAAGTTCAAATTTGAATTATGTCATAAAATGCCTAGGAAACTTAGTTAATGTACAAAAAATTCCAAACGAACCCCGAATAATTTCAAATTTTAATACGACGCTCCTATTGTTCTATGTTTCCTCTAGAAAAGATTCAAGGCAAGAATAGGCAACGAATGTCGTTTCATCCACAAAGGTGACATGTTCCCTACTGGAGCCATGAGGCTTTTTGTGAGAAGCTCTGGTTTGTGAGGAGTTTATACCAAAACCTGCCCCAAATGGGAAAATATTTTTACCACGGCATGTTGGTTCCATTCCATGATAGCATGCAAGTTTCATGAATTTCAAAGGAGTTTTGGATTTACTAGAATTCAAAAACCAAGTATCTCGATGTTTGCGGCTGAGCCACGATGTCGGGATGTTTCAAATTCATTCCCATTTCTTGCACGGACCTAAGCATGCACACATGGACACATATATGATTTTACAACCCATTTTCGTGCACCGGAGCATCTTCCTGTAGTTCAAATTTGAATTATGCATCGTAAATGCCTAGAAAACTCAGATAATGTATAAAAATGTAAAGAAGAACCCTGAATAATTCCAAAAAAAATCACAATGCTCCTATACTTGCATGTTCACTGTAGATAACCGTTCTAGCAATTCAAACACTGTCTTTTGCCGATGTGACCTCATTCTGTATTTTAAATCAAAACGAAAAATCAAGTACACCACACATAGTTTATTATCATGAACTGTGTGAGATGCACTACAAAATATCTAGGTGCACCATCTTATATGGCTTACGGGATAAGATTCGTCCCCTACAGTCCACAGCCAGTGCGTTAAGCACACTAGTTCCCCAAATATCATTTTACTATTCAACCGTCGCCGGTCAAAGATGGGGACGTGGACCCGCATCGTGAGGGCAACTTCGGCGGTCCACGCCAGCGAGAGCGCTACTGCAGCCGCCATGAGTGTGCTCACAACCTGCATTAGTGCGGCCGCAATCTCCAACCGGGCAGCTGCGGCTGCTAAAACGGGAGTCACTGCAGCTCAGATGGCGGCAACAACATCTGCGACGGGGATAGCAAATGGTGAGAGCAGCACCATAGTTGTCCATTCCGTGGATGCCGCCTTAGCCCTGATGGAGGCCACCCATGCCCATGTCGAGGCCAGCCACGCACAGCTCCTGGCGATCACCACATAAACCTACAACGGTCTGCTACCCACAGTCGAAGAGTTGGCAATCGCCGAGAGCATTCGAGCAGTCGTCCATTCGTTCGCGACATACCTTGCCCAGATGGAGCCCGTCCAAGCGTAGATCTCGGCCGCCCACCCCCAGCTCATGGCGGCCTTTTCCAAAGAGACGGCGGACGCGGATGGCGAGATGCTTGTCGAGTATGTTGCGATGGATGCCATGGAGCCCCTTTCCCAGGAGATCGTTAGGCGCGAGCTAGACATGGAGGATGCGGCAAAAGATCGACGAACGCCAGCCGGAGTAGTGGTCTTTGCTTAGAGCGACGGTCTTTTGTTAGAGTAATACTTAGGTTAGCTAGCTCTGTTTAATTGTTGTACTTACTCGATTAAGAACTGTGGGCGTATTGTAGGATCTTTTGTGTACCCAAATTATGCAATGATGTGGATGACCACTATAACCAGGGTAATTCGTACAAAATTTTGCACGTTCAAACTCATCACACACGGGATAAGCTATATGAATCGTTTGTGATGTTCACATATCGTACACAGTGTTCAGTAAGGGACCGTTTCTAATGACACTTTGCGCGCTAGTTTTTCGCTGCATCAAGCGAAAAAATTTGGCTTCATGAAAATATCTACCTCCCCCACCCTCCTCTTGACCAAAAGCCACATTTCCCTTATTTCCGCCTTCCTTTCCAAGTTCAAACCTTCACTGCTTGCTTGCAGCACCACCTCCTCGCTGGTGTAACACCTGGAGAATCATGCTACAGTAATCTCATGCCTAATGATACTATGACATCATAATTATTCTGATAATCCTCACTTTGCTTCAAACCAATGTCAAATCCAAGTTTGAATGCCAAGTCAAATTATAATTTTTATAAAACCGTAAATTAAAAATGTTCCTTAGGTTGGAAATATTCACTACATAATTACCATTCATTAAACAAATATTTTTGGAGATGTTTAAAAATATCCATGCATTTTAAACAAAGGACCAACGACACCTTTTTAGCCCTTTTAAAATACAATCATAATTTATATTAACTCCAATTGCCCCCAAACATTTTGTGCAGCCCCAAAATTTAGTGCTTGAGTTACGTGCAAATTTACATGGTCAACAAAATTCATTTGATAACAGAACCTAAATAAAAACAGGAGCTAATAAATAGAAAATGAGATAATAAAAAGAAGAAGACGAGGTGGACCTAAACTAATGGGCACTATGGCCCATCTAGCAAAGAGGTCGGCCCAACCCACCTCATCTCCTCTCCCACGCTACAGCAAACAGGGGGAGGCCGTGGCGGAAATCCACGCCTCCCTGGCCGGCGATGCCGCCGTGGCGGCCATCTCGCGGTTCCCCGTCGTGCTTAAGGCCACCCCTCGCCCCCCTGCAACCCCCAACCTAACCCTAGGACCTCCCCTGTCCCTCCCTCTTTCTTCCCGCGTAGATCGAGCCCGAGCCCGAGACCGTTGTTGCCGCCGCCTCGGCGTTGCCGTGCACTGAGGCCACCCCGCGCCACTGGAGGGTGCCCAGGTGGTGCACCTCTGTTGTCTTCGTCGGCTGCACCAGCTGGACCGGAGCGAGGAGCCACCATCTCGTCGTCCGCGCCGCCTTCTTCTTCGTCGGCTGCCGCATGTTGTCGCCGTCGGACCGCCTCTCCGGTCCACTCCGACCCTCCCCGAGTGCGCTAACGGACTCGTGGTGAGCAACTCCTCCGGATCCCCCTTTTTCCGCCTCGATTGAGTCGTATTTTGCCGTCCCCGAACACATCCGATCTCGCGCGTACGCGTACGTACGTATGTGCGTGAGCTGCTGCCTGCTTCTGCTACTTCTGCTGCGTACTGCTGGTTGCCGCCGCGTGACCTGCCCGCAGCCGCCGCTTGCCCCCTGCTACCGCCTGCTGTCGCTGCCGCAAGCTGCTGCTGCTGCTCACTGCTGGTGCCCGCCGCTGCTTCTCCTAAGCACTGCTCCTGGCTGCTAGCGACTGCTGCTCCTAGATGCTGCTGATTGCCGGCTGCTGATTCTTCCTACTGCCGCTGCTAGTTGTTGTTCCAGCCGATGCTAGTTGCTACCAGTGGCCATGGCCGTGGCCATGTCCAAGCTCGTGTGGTGTGCGTGTGTATGCACAACCACCGCTGGCCGGCCGTGCATTTTATCTTAGGGGCTAATCACCAATTAGTTGAACTACTAGCCAATGACAGTGGCCCCCCACTATTAGCTAATTTAATTTAATTAAAGTCTAGTTAACCATAGCCAATGACACGCAGGACCCACAGAAATTATTCACTGGTTGACCTAGTAACAGCTGATTGTACTGTTGACTTTGACCTGGCCCCACATGTCATTGACTGTGGCTGGAACACACTAGGTGACAAAAGTAAATTTACAATTTTAATTGCGAAATTAATAATAAATCTAGAGATTTCAGAAATGTTTAAATCTTTGTAAACCGTAGCTCGGATGAAAAAGTTTATACATGAAAGTTGCTCAGAACGACGAGACGAATCCGAATACGCGATCCGTTCGTCCGCCACACGTCCCCAACATAGCGAACATCAAACATTTTCCTCGGTTAAATGCGTAGAAAATGCCTAACCGGGAAAACCCTGGGATGTTTCCTCTTAAATGCATGTAGCGTAGCCCTACGTTAGGCCACCCCTAGCACCGCGTATTGCCATGTTATGCTTTGTGATGCTTTGATTGCCCTGTTATTTATTGTGTTACCCCTCTGTTACTTCTTTTCGGTAGACCCCGAGACCGTTGACGATGCCGCTGTGATCGACTACGTCGATGATGACTCTTCTTCCGTTTACAACAGAGCTTCCAGGCAAGCACTCCCCCTTTGAACATTCCGATATCGCCTATTCTCTTCTCTCTTATGCTTGCATTAGAAATTGCTGCTGCTACTGCTTTACCTATTCTGATGCATAGCCTGATCTTGTAACCTGCTATTTTACCTACTTGTTTATCCTAAAATGCTTAGTATAGGATGGTTAGAGACCCATCAAAGACCCCATGTTGACCCAACTGTCCCGCTGGATTATCAGAAGACCCGATTGAAAGTGCTAGTATCGACTAGAGGGGGGTGAATAGGCGATTTTTATGAAAGTCTTCAAAACTTGTAGGTTTCGAAGACAAACAACAGAAACAACCTAATTGATATGCAGCGGAAGATAAACTACCCTGAACAAGCCATAGTCAAGTATATAATGATGTGAAAGTACGGGACTAATAGCGAAGGTAGTAAGGATCAAGATGGAAGATAGTCGAAGCCAATCGACAATAGTAGTCAAGCAATGAAGTCAAACAGATAAGCAGATAAGCAATGACTTCATGAAGACAAACTTAAGTAGGGTTGAAAAGGATAGAACCGGTTGCTTGTTGAAGACACATGATTTGTTGGACCGGTTCGATTCTTTGTGACAAGCTATGCGTCTGTTAGGGAGGTGAGATTTAACTCTAAGACCGTGTCTTCACCTTATTCCCCTTGAGCTAAGGACACCGGTCCTCGCCCAATCACTCTGGTAAGTCTTCAAGGGAGACTTCGGACCTTCAGAACTTCGTTCACCGGCAATCCACAATGACTCTTGGATGCTCGACGCGACGCCTAACAATTTGGAGGATTCCACAGTCCTCAAGTGTAATAAGTCTTGGTCACTGCATGAGAAAGACTTGATGATGCCTAACACTCTTTGGCTCTGGGTGTTTGGGCTTTGTCCTCGCAAGGATTTCACTCTCTCAAATGCTTGAGGTGGGTTGCTCTCAAGCGACAAAAGTCGTGCACAAACTCTGAGCGACCACCAATTTATGGTGTAGGGGTGGGCTATTTATAGCCACTAGGCAACCCGACTGATTTGTCCAAAGTGACCCTGGTCACTAAGGAACTGACACGTATTCCAGCGGTCGATTTTAAACACTGCGGCAACTTTACTTGGGCTACAAGCAAAGTCGACTCATCGACTCAAGATAAGATTTGCTCTCATTGTCTTCACTCGAAGACATAGGATTTTAGTTGAGCATCACTTGATCACTCGACTTAGTTCACTTGGACCCCACTTAACAAAGATCTTGTGGTTCCTATGACTCAACAAAGAAGAAAAGGAAACAGCGAAACCACACAGTCTTCGCGCTCCAAAGTCTTCACGCAATGTCTTCTCATGTCATAGTCTTCAATATGAGTATCTTCTCATACCATCATTGTCTTCAATGTCTTCATACATTTTTAGGGGTCATCTCCGGTAGGTAAACCGAAACAATGAGGGACACTACCTGCGTTATCCTGCAATTCTCACAAACGCATTAGTCCCTCAACCAACTTTGTCGTCAATACTCCAAAACCAACTAGGGGTGGCACTAGATGCACTTACAATCTCCCCCTTTTTGATGATTGATGACAAACTGGTTGAAGTTTTCAACGGGGATAAAGTATGTGAAATTGTAAGGATAGGAATTTGTCTTCATAAGTTGCAAGGGCTCCCCCTGAATATGTGCATATAAGTAATTTGCTTTTGGATTGCAAATGCACATGGCGGAGTTGTACTTGTGGAGATCCACTTCAACTTATGAAGCTAATTCATCATGCATGAAATGATATAGCAAGTAATATGACATGCATAATGAAAAATGGGCGTCTGCAGAATGATCTAAGTGCGGAAGTTATCATCGCACATGCGGAATTTATCATCATAAAGCAAATAAGTAGCGAAGTAGCAGGCGACCATCAATTTTAGGTGTTACAACTCAAAGAACCAAATGTTTCAAAAGCGCAAGAGTTGTAAGCCTTGACAAAATATAGTGCAACCGCCCATATGAACCGGCTTGAAGACTATCAACTCATACGCTTCTCCCCCTTTTGTCAGTAATGACCAAAAAGGTTTGAAGACCTAGAGCATCTACTCGTCATGAGTAGGTGAAGTAGCAGGGTTGTTGTCGTTGGGTGGCGGTGCAGATGAACTTGGTGCAGTGTCTATGTGCGCAGTAGTAGTTGGAGGTGGTGAAGTAGCGTCATCTTCATCATCGATCACTCTGGCATTGACTGTTGCCGCGGAAGAAGAATATTCAGAGTCTTCAAGAGATGGAGTTCGACGCAGGGTAGCAGTCCTTGGAGGAGTGGAGTCGAACTGGAATCTTTCATTGAAGCCATCATCTTGAAGATCGACTTGACCTTGGCGGTCAAACTCTTCCATGATCTCGGCAAGTTTCATGAGCAACAAAGGCATTCTTGGTGGCAAGGTTGCGAATCGATTGACATCCACCAAGAGGCTTTGCATTTGGCGCTTGAGCGAAATGATGCTTATCACGCTTCGATGAAGAGCCACAAGAAGCTCTCGGTCATTGAGAACACGAGAACGCTTAGAGGCCTTTGCGCAATGGTACTTTTAGTGGCTTCGGTTGGCGCTCTGTGAGTCGACGGGTGTTACCGGCAAGTGGATAGAATCTTGTTCTTTGCTTGAACACCTTCGATAGGCTGAGTGAAGCTTTGGTGCTCGATGTTACGAAGACAAAGTGGCGTCTTGGCGGTCGAGTATCTGACATCAAGCGACATATCAACCTTGGGCGAAATATTATGTGATTGCGGCGGAGGGCGATAATTGACAGAGGAGTGTCGCTTGATGAGGCGCATGACCCATGGAGCATAAAACTTCGGACCAAATAGGTCGAGCGAAGCGACAAGTTGCCTTATGAAGAATTCCTGATTGTTGAAGCTGATGCCATTGAGAATATAGAAGACCAATGTCTTCATAGCTCCTTCAAGCTTGGCCGATGATGAGTGTCCTTGACCGCCATAGAGTTCGCTTGATAATATGATATATGGTGCGGCGGATACTCAAGGTCTTGACAAAGAAATGGGTGGGATACTCGGCGTCGACGGCAAAGGCTTCATCATGCTCGACATCGGCTCATATTGGGTTCGGGCTTGTGAAAGATGCTCTCCTGACATTGCGGTATAGCCGACAGATTAGGCTCATATAGTTCTCCGGAGTGGCTAGCCCGATAAGCTCAATGATATCCATAGCTTTGGCTTCATGATGAACATTTCGATCATCCACTCGAGAACCCAAGTCTTGATGTCTCTGTTGTAGCCGCGAATGTGCAGAGTGGCATAGAATTGAAGCAATAGCTCTTCATTCCAATGTTTTTGTCATCACAAAGTGGAGCGGATCAAAGCATCACGAAGCGATCAAGTGCTTCTTCTAAGCACGGCAGCCCAAAGAATTGCTTGATGTCAAGACGCATATGAGGGAAAATCGCCCTTGATCATATAGCACTTGCATGAGTAATAGCTTCTCTGCGATAGCTCGAACCGATCTAATGAAATCCTTGGCTTGGAGTAGGGGTTCTTGGTATTTGTCGAAAGAAGGTATTGTGGCTCTTGAAGCCATTAGCATTGAAGGACCGGGGAGTTGGCGATGCACGAAAACCTTGGCAATCTCGCTTTGGCTTCGGACTGAGGCCGATGCTCAACATGATAGTCAAATTGAGGTCTGAGGCGGCGGAGGCACCAGAAGCGGGCCATCGGACGGTGACAAGTCGACCGTGATTGTATGCTTGCTCAATAGTGTGAGGCCTTGGTGGCGGAACAGAGCAGGGCAACGTCGGAGGGTTCAGGCGCACAACTGGCAGGTGCTTGAGGCGGTTGTCAGATTGGCCAGTCAAAGCATCCTCATGGGCTTCAAAGTGCGACATTTTCATGAGCTTGGTGCAGCGTTCTCATTGACTTCGTGGTTGACATCCTCGGTGGCCACATTTGCTTGAATGCAGTGGCCTCATTGGTTTCGAGCACGCTGGTTGGTGCAGCTCCACATTGGCGTCGACCATGACTACATCATCGGCTTCATTGGCGTTGGTTGTGGCAGCCTCAACATTTCAACCTCCTCTTGACGAGCAGGGAGGGTCGGGCACAGCACGTTCAAATCATGAAGCGCCTCTTCTTCAATCTTTGGGGTGTTGGTACACAAACTTCTTCTTCTTCAATAGCGGGGAGTTGGTACCGTACTTCTTCTTCTTTTTCTTGGTGATGTAGGAATGTCTTCAATGAACATGTGCTTGGACATGGAGATGTTCCTTTGTTGGAGCTGGTTCAGAGAATACTTGTCGTGCAGCGGTGAGCGTTGCACTTCTCCTTCAGAGGCGCTAGGCAGAGGGACTTGGGCCTTTGTCCTCTCTGCGAAACTGCTACCGGCTTCAAGTTAGGAGATGGACTTGGTGAGCCCGAAAGTCTTGACCTCTTCTTGCACTAGGGGTGTAGCTTGTTGTTGTTGTTGGGGAGTCTTGGGGGGTCTTGGTGGTGTTGTGGGTGATCGGCCCATAAAGCATCTGAGCAATTGGCGTCGATGGGCGACCAATCTTCGTTGATTTCATTGTTCGTCTGAGCATTCGATGATACCACTTGATGTTCGATCGAGGAAGAACTTCATCATCATTTACATTGTCATCTTGACCAATGTCTTCAGCGTTAGGTTAATTTCTTTGGAATATCTTCAGACTCATGAGCCTCTGTGGTAGCGAGCTCATGCACAACCATTCTTCTTTCTTGATGAACAGACACAGGGCGGACCACGGAAATGGGTTCAACGACTAAGGGCTCTGTGGAAGCAGCCCTAGTCTTCTTGGTCTTGCGCTTCTTCTTGGAGGAGCGGCATGAAGCTTGATATTCTTTCTCTTTCTCACATCGGCCTCGGCAGCCTTTGTCTTCTTACATTACAAGCGGTTGTGGTGACCTTTGGCTTCGAGCCATCATGCTTTCGGGAAGATAATCGAGGGCTTCTTGGTGGAAGGTGCAGGTGATCGGTGAGGCGCTTGTTCTTCCTTTTGCGGCCATCCCAGGATCAATGCCGGGACGACCAAGTGACTTGCGCTTCTCAGTCTCATTGTAGGCAAGCACACACTTATCAGCCAAAATCTTCATGCGTTCTCAAGAGCCACGAGCTTCTTGGCGTTTATGAAAAGCTTCTTTGAGCTCATGGAGCATGACCTTGAAGTTGCGGACGTCTTGAACACTCAAATTGGCCACATGCTTCTTGGCGAGCCTTCTCGAAATCAATCTTGTTTTTGACCTCAATGATGCTTGGCGAGAGCTAGCTTCGAAGCAATGGCGCCATTGAAGGCGACATCGAGGCCAATGGGGCTGTAAATCTTCAAAGTCTGGCGTTGGGGTGTCGAACCACTCATCAATGAAATTGTGAATGATGGCCATATCAAACAGAGGCAGGTTGCTAAAGATTTCTGCTTCTTCTTTGCTCTTGATCAGCTGCTCAAGGGCATCATCAGCAAGATCTTCATCACTTGAGAGATCAATGGGTTCTTCATGCAGAATTGCGGCAGGAGTCAAGGCTCGTTGATCAGTTGGTCTAACAAGCTGCTTTTTCTTGTCCGTTCTCTTGGAGACACGGGCAGATCTTCGATAGCACTGCGGCTTCAGGAGGTGCGATGGCGATGGCCGCAAGCAAAGTCTTTGAGGTGGCTGCGGTGAGGTTAAACCTTTGACTTCTTTTGCTTCGCGGTTTTGGAGGAGGAGGAGCAGGGGCTTCATCAGAGTCAGCACCATTGTCAGAATGATCTACTCTGGCGCCTTGAACCATGATATAGGTGATGAGGCCGTCAAGGTTGGCATAGGGGCCAATGACATTGGGATTAGTTTCACGGGAGCCATCAAGACGGGAGCAGAGGGACTGGATTGAAGTCAAACCCAAGGACTTCTTGTTCTCCTTGGCGAAGCCACGACAAAGCGATAGTTGCGCTTGAATAGCGAATCTTCACGACACCATAGTAGTGAAGTGGGATCTGCGTTCTTGGTTGTGGCCCACGGACCATGCATGGATAGAAGCCTTGTTCAATGGCTTATTTCGGCTCTTGGGTTGAAGCCCTCGATAGAGGATATCGCCCATGGGCTCTTGATGGCATGCTTCTTCGCATATTCCTTTGTCACAAATCTATACTTGAACCACTCCTCGGCTTAATAGCGTCGAATCCATTGGATTAGCGTCTTCCCTCGATGATAATTCTCTTGGGATCTGTCTTATGCAGTTACGCTAAGTCATCAGGCGAGATCTTTAGATGTGCCTCCTCTGCTATTGTCGCCACCCTTCCTTGCTGATTTTACATTGACATGAACTTCAAGTGAAAGGCTTCAATGCGTTCAAAGGCTTCAGAGATTTGCGCTTCTTTGGTCAAGCGAGGCTTCAGGAGAATTTATATATCTCTTGTAAGAATTACGCAAAGCGAATGCGGACTATGAGAACCAAGGGATTCTGCCACGGACATGTACCTGTGATAGCATTAGAGATGCGAGGAAAGGGGAAGAGGTCATATGCATTCTCAGAAGATTTTGAAGATAAATCAGTTGAAGACATTGACCTCATGTTGCGAAGACATTCACTTATATAGGTGAGTTGGTTCGATTTGTACCAATCCGTGAATAAGTACAAGTGAGGAATCAAACTAGAAGAGATCTAAGTGAATCGACTAAGCAGTATGAGATGCAGACGGAATAGATCTAGCTTTGAATGAGCGAAACTACTTTCGGTAAATAGGATGAATCTTGAAGATAAAAAGGTGGTAAAAATAGAGTTATAATTACCGCACGAAGAAGCGCTAGATGGAGAAGAATAGGAGACCGAAAGCAGTTCAGCCCGCGTGCCCTAACTTGGCGACGGAGGACACTTACGGCGACAGTGGAGAGGGCGATGTCCATGGCGGCGTGAGGGCGGCGTCGAGAAGTCGGCAGCTAAGCGCTTCGTCATTGGCGTCGTCATGAGCTAGCGGTGGTGCTAGGGTTTTTGACGGAGGTGGAGAGGTGGAGAAGTATTTCTTTACCGCAGGAGGACAGGTATTTATAAGTAGGTGAGAGACACGGCGCAATTCTGCTGGTGCCCCTAGTGGTTCACATTCGAGGGGCACGTGGCAAGCATCTGACACCCTCGGGGTTGTCCCACGTTCCCCCGCTTCGCCGGGCATGTCGGAGAGTTGTTCGGCTTCTCCGATTTCAACGATAAAGATAAGCCATTAAGAACAGATTTAATGTTTATCTCTTTGCCTTCTGGCGACTAGGGCCTTACGAAGACATTCAGCAGTTTCAACAGAATGCATATGATTTGGACAGATAGATTTTGAGATAGTAAGCATAGAGAGGTTAGGGTCCGATCACATTCACTTAGTTCAAAAGATCCAATCTTGAAGACATAGCTATAAGTGAATGTTGTAGAGGACAGAACACTAGTAGTATATATATATCAAAAAGCAATCAAATCATCATAGTGCAAAAAGTCATGAAGACAAATTGAAACTGAAGACAAACCAAATGCGAAGTCATTGCAATATGACGCCTTGAATGAAACACTTCAAACAAGAAAAGTTGGTGGTGGGGTTACCCACCGTATAGGAAGTATTAGACCCAGACACGGCACACAATTATCGTGGCGCTCCGAAGTCAAATTCCATGTTAATATGTTCACACTCAGAGTGTAAATCTTCATTGATTGAAGATATACCTTACTTTGTGTGTTGCACATCTAAGTCATCAACATGCATAAGTGTTAGGATGTGTGCCTGATCACAGGACATTAGAGGATTCTAAGATATTTAGCTCACACCGTAACTTGCAAAATCTTTTCTCATCCAAGGGTTTGTGAAGATATCTGCCAATTGCTCTTCAGTGTTGACGTGAATGATATCGATATCTTTCTTCATAACATGATTTCTGAGAAATTGATGATGAATTTCAATGTGCTTTGTCTTCGAGTGTTGGACTGGATTGTTGGCTATTTTGATGGCACTCTCGTTGTCGCAGAAGAGAGGTACTTGTTTCAGATTGATGCCATAATCCTTGAGAGTTTGCTTCATCCATAGAAATTGAGCACAACAGATCTAGCAAACAATGTATTGATTCAGCGATTGAAGTGATACAGTTACGCTTCTTCAAGACCAATGACAAGTGATCGACCAAGAAAATGACATGTGCGGATGTAGACTTGCGATCCACCTTGTCACCAGCATAATCAGCATCCGAGAATCCAACCAAATCGAATCTTGAGCCCTTGGGATACCATAATCCGAGTGTTGGGGTGTAAGCCAAATATCGAAGAATTCGCTTCACAGCTAAGTGATGCGATTCCTTTGGTGCCGCTTGGTATCGTGCACACATGCAAACGCTAAGCATAATATCTGGCCTAGATGCACATAAATAAAGCAAAGAACCAATCATAGAGCGATATACCTTTTGATCGAACTCTTTACCATTGCCGTCGGGACCAAGATGGTGCTTGGCTGGCATTGGCGTCGTGTAGCCTTTGCAGTCTTCCATTCCAAACTTCTTCAGGCAATCTTTGAGGTATTTTTCTTGAGATATGAAGATGCCATTTCTCTGCTGACAAATTTGAAGACCAAGGAAGAACTTCAGCTCACCCATCATGGACATTTGATATTGCTCTTGCATCATGTACACAAACTCATCCTTTGTACTTACGGTTGGTGCGGTAGAAGATTATGTCATCCACATATATTTGGCACACAAGCAGTTCACCATCATATGTCTTCGTGAAGAGAGTGGGATCGAGGATCCGGTTTGAAGCCTTTGCTCTTGAAGTCTTTGATTGTATCATACCGAGCACGAGGGCTTGTTTGAGGCCATCTGAATGCCTTGTTTAGCTTGTATACCATATCGGGATGTTTTGGATCTTCAAAGCCGGTGGTTGTGCGACATACGCTTCTTCAATCTTGCCATTGAAATGCACTCTTCACATCCATTTGATATAGCAAGATATTGTGATGATTTGCGTAGGCTAGCGATATCTGAATAGCTTCAAGCCTAGCAACAGGAGCAAATGTTTCATCGAAGTCAATTCCTTGACTTGAGTATATCCTTGAGCCACAAGGCGTGCTTTGTTTACGGCGACTTGACCATGCTCATCTTGCTTGTTTCGATATATCCATTTTGTTCCAATAATGTTATGCTTGCGTGGATCGGTCGTTTGACAAGTTCCCAAACATTATTCAGTTTGAGCTGTTGAAGTTCTTCTTGCATGGCTTGAATCCATTCGGGTTCCATAAAAGCTTGACAACTTTCTTGGTTACGATATTGACACAAATGCAAAGTGCCCATAGAAGTTTGCTAGTTGTGTTGCTCTTGATCGAGTGAGCGGACCAGGTGCATTGATCTTTGTCAATTATCTTCTCTATTTGAACTTCATTTGCAACACGAGGATGAACAGGACGAAGATTTTCTTGTGGCTGGTCATTGTCATCATTGGGAGGATTGTCTTGGATGAGCATTGTCTTGAGTTGATTTGGTGCGAGAGATGATAAGTTCCTCTTGGTGTGCTTGAGAGGGCATGATTTCACAGTTCCCATCAACTTGATTGCCTCGTTTGAAGGAGCTTCATCCGATGTACTTGGCGGGATCTCTCTCTGTGAACCATTGGTTGCATCAAATTTCACATCCACAGTTTCAACGATTTTGTATAGATAAAGGTTGAAGACTCTGTAGGAGTGTGAATCCTTTCCATAGCCAAGCATTAAGCCTTCGTGAGCCTTAGGTGCAAATTTTGACTTGTGATGGGGATCCTTGATCCGACATCTTGCTCCAAATACTCTGAAATGGCGACATTTGGCTTCTTGCGATAAGTAGCTCATATGATGTTTTGTTGAAGCTTATGAGCGTACACACGGTTGATGATGTGACATCTTTGTATCAATAGCTTCAGGCGAGAACTTTCTTGGTGTCTTGTACTCATCTAACATTGTTGAGCCATCTCAATGAGGGTTACATTTTTGCGCTCCACAATGCCGTTTCTTTGAGGTGTGTATGGGCGAGAGAACTCATAGTGATTCCCATTCTATCCGAATCTGAGATCAAGTCCGGTGTTCTTGAATTGATGCCATTGTCACTTCGATGTGCTTGATCTTCACACCATAATTGTTCATTGCTCGATTTGCAAAGCGTCTGAAGACATCTTGTACTTGATCTTGTAAAAATTATATGGACCCATGTGTATCTTGAGTAGTCATCAACAATGATGAAGCCATAGAGACAAGGCGGTTGTTGTGAGGGTGGAGTAGTGAGTAGGTCCAAATAAGTCCATGTGTAACAGCTCGAAGGGTTGAGATGTTGTCATGATTGTCTTCGATGGGTGCTTTGCCCTTGTCATCTTTCCAGCTTCACAAGCACCACACAGATGATCCTTCTTGAACTTGACATCTTCGATGCCAATGACATGCTTCTTCTTGACGAGTGAGTGTAAGTTTCTCATGCCAGCATGTCCCAGCCTTCGATGCGAGCCAAGACGTGCGAAGCTTTTGTGAGAAGACAAGCGGCAAGTCTGTGGACTCTTGAGAAATCTACCATGTCTGAGATCATCTTTTCGATACCCTTCAAAGACTAGAGATTTGTCGATTCCATTAGTACAAAGCAACGATATTTGCCAAATATCACAATCATGTTTAAGTCACAAAGCATTGAGGCGGACATTAAGTTGAAACCAAGGGATTCAACAAGCATCACTTTATCCATGTGTTGATCCTTTGAGATTGCAACTCTACCTAGACCCAATACTTTACTTTTACCGATGTCGCCAAATGTGATGTGACTTTTGTCGGATGGGCGTAAGGTTGAGTCCATGAGAAGACTTGATCACCAATCATATGATTTGTGCATCCACCGTCCATAATCCATTCGAAGCTTTTGGTGATGTACCCTATAGTGCGATTAGGAGGATAGGCTTCACACAAGTGTTGTGAAGCATATGCATTTGATACATATATGGACGATCCGACTTATATCAAAGTTAGGACATTGGTGATGAGAAATTCAGATGTGAAGCATATAGAATGATATTTTAACGTCGTCCTCGGTGAGTTTTAGGTCCCGGCAATAGTATCGGACGCCATTTGATTCTTTGGTGGAGACCATTTTACGCAAAGAGAGTTAGTTCTTCTTTGCCACCCACATTTTCGATGGGGGCTTAGAAGCGATGAGTCTAAGTGCAGACATCGAGAATTTTGGCTTTGAAGCCCTAGCAAATAGCCTTGCAGGAGATGAATGATACTCATATGAATAAGCGAAAAGTTCCTAGTCCTATGAACATAGCGGTTTGAAGATACACGCTCATATTCATAAGTCTCGAGCATGATTTCCTGCAAAACATTGGCGTTAGGGTGACTCATGTGAGTCTCAGATCTGTATGAAGCCTTTGGGCCATATGAAGCTATAGGTGCAGGGTTTGTCTTCTTCCTAGGTGGTGTCATGGCGACATTCACGGGAAGATTCTCAATGTACCGCTTAGGTACCGGATCTTCTTCATAGGTGGTCCATTCTGCGATTAGTACCAATGTACCGACAAACACTTCACCATTCGATATTTGAACAGCTTATAGTTTGCATCAAAGGATTCATCAATGATAATAGGATTAGCACAGGTAAAGCCGGATAAAGTGGATGGATCTCTTGAAGGTTCCTTTGCGACAACCCATGTGGTTTTGGGGTCTTGCTCGGGCTTCGATCGAGCCATCAACATTCATTTCCTCTCGAACCCAACACCCTCTTTCCTAGGGTTTCGGTTCAGAATCGCTTTTGAGGACATCGCAGAGAGTCGATGTCCCTTCAAACTTTGTACATCCTGTTTCAAGCAATGTCTTCAACATAGCATTTTCATCGACAACAGCGGTGGTATCCTCCACGGAGGGTTAGTGACCACATCGGTGAGTTGAAGACAATGAAACGAGAGTGACAATAGAACATTGACCTTGAGATGTAGCATTATCACGCTCAATGCATTTTAGACATGGTGGTTCAAATCCTTCACGAGTGGAACCGATCATTGAGTCGAAGTAAATCTCGCTCCTTACGAAGATCTTCATAATCCACTCTTATCTTTTCAAGGTCTAGCTTTCTTTGAAGACATTGAAGAAAGCTTCTCATGTCGAATCTGAGAGCATTATGTTGATCTTGAAGGGCGTCAAACTTAGCATGGAGTCTCCGAAGACTATCAGCCAAAGCTTTTGACTGATCCATTTCAGCACCCAACATATCATCGCTCTTACTAAACATGTCTTGAACCTTTTCCAAGATTCTTTGTTGTTTAGTGGCAAGGGAAGCAAGCTTATCATAACTAGGCCCAAATTCATCACCTGATTCATCATCAATAGATTCAGAGAGATAGCATTCAGTTACCTTATCACCCCTTGCCATGTGGCACGATGAGGATGATGATGATTCAGGTGCAAAGGTCATTTCCTTGAGAGATTCCTTGTAGTCCTCAAACCGCGGATCACAACAAGTGCGATGACCTTCGTAAACATCAGAGAGCCGGTCCCAGATTAGCTTCGCGTGATTGAGGTGCATAACATTCTGGGTGGTTTACGGACAAATGACGGCGAGATGACATCCTTATTTGTGAGGTTGATGGCGTATACTTGCGAATGTCATCAGCCTCGCCATCTTGCATAGATCGGTGAGTCCAATCTCGGTGGCGGTCCGAGTTCGCTATCCTTGGACATGAGTAGCTTCTTCATCATGGCCTTCCACCGGGGATACTCATGACCGTCAAAGGTGGGACACGATATGTTCCTCAATCCTGCGATCGACATAGCTGAAACTCCGGTGGTTAAGCGAATCACCGAGAACAAGGGAGTACCTTGCTCGATACCAATTGAAAGTGCTAGTATCGACTAGAGGGGGGTGAATAGGCGATTTTTATGAAAGTCTTCAAAACTTGTAGGTTTCGAAGACAAACAACAGAAACAACCTAATTGATATGCAGCGGAAGATAAACTACCCTGAATAAGCCATAGTCAAGTATATAATGATGTGAAAGTACAGGACTAATAGCAGTAAGGTAGTAAGGATCAAGATGGAAGATAGTCTGAAGCCAATCAACAATAGTAGTCAAGCAATGAAGTCAAACAGATAAACAGATAAGCAATGACTTCATGAAGACAAACTTAAGTAGGGTTGAAAAGGATAGAACCAGTTGCTTGTTGAAGACACATGATTTGTTGGACCAGTTCGATTCTTTGTGACAAGCTATGACGTCCAGTTAGGGAGGCTGAGATTTAACTCGGAAGACCGTGTCTTCACCTTATTCCCTTGAGCTAAGGACACCCAGTCCTCGCCCAATCACTCTGGTAAGTCTTCAAGGAGACTTCCAAACCTTCACAGACTTCGTTCACGGCAATCCACAATGACTCTTGGATGCTCGAGAACGCGACGCCTAACCATTTGGAGGATTCACAGTCCTCAAGTGTAATAAGTCTTCGTGTCACAGATGTAAAGACTTTAGTGATGCCTAACACTCTTTGGCTCTAGGTGTTTGGGCTTTGTCCTCGCAAGGATTTCTCTCTCTCAAATGCTTCGAGGTGGGTTGCTCTCAAACGACAAAAGTCGTGCACAAACTCTGAGCAGCCACCAATTTATGGTGTAGGGGGTGGGCTATTTATAGCCACTAGGCAACCCGACCTGATTTGTCCAAAGTGACCCTGGGTCACTAAGGAACTGACACGTGTTCCAACGGTCAGATTTTAAACACACGCGGCAACTTTACTTGGGCTACAAGCAAAGCTGACTCATCCAGCTCAAGATAAGATTTGTTCCCATTGTCTTCACTCGAAGACATAGGATTTTGGTTGAGCATCACTTCAGTCACTCTGACTTAGTTCACTTGGACCCCACTTAACAGTATGGTGGTTCCTATGACTCAACAAAGAAGAAAAGGAAACAGCGAAACCACACAGTCTTCGCGCTCCAAAGTCTTCACGCAATGTCTTCTCATGTCATAGTCTTCAATATGAGTATCTTCTCATACCACCATTGTCTTCAATGTCTTCATACATTTTTAGGGGTCATCTCCGGTAGGTAAACCGAATCAATGAGGGACACTACCTGCGTTATCCTGCAGTTCTCACAAACGCATTAGTCCCTCAACCAACTTTGTTGTCAATACTCCAAAACCAACTAGGGGTGGCACTAGATGCACTTACACCGATCAACAGGATTGAAGACCGGGACCTGGCACAGCACAACACTCCCCTTAGTTGTACGACACCGCAGCGTTGCTAACGAGTGCTGAGGGTGATACCTCGTTAGCACTTCTGATGCTAACTCTGTGGAGTAGTTACCGAGTCATGGTCATCGAGGGTGATTTCTCCTTTTCCACTTCCGATAACGACGCTGTCGTGCAACACCTCAAGTGTGAACCTCGAGGATGATTTCCTCTTACGTTCACCTTGATGTTTAAATTAGGTGGGAATCCAACGAGGGTGATGCCTTAGGTTCCTTCTTGATGTGGTAGCCACATGGATTGCCTTTACATTACCATTGTTACTGATTAAAGTGGATAAAGACGGGTCGGCCCTGAGGGGGTACCCGCGCGAGCATGTGATGCGAGTGATGTGAAGGCGGGTTGACCTGGAGGGTGCCCGCGAGTTAATGAAGAGGCATGGCCGGGCATTTTTAGCCCTTGTCGCAAGTCCTCGAGACGGGGCGACGGGATCACATCGATCGTGAGTCTCTGCTCGTTACCATGCACTCCTAATCCACTAACGGTTTGGATATTTGATTCGAGGGGCCTCTAGCCTGATAGCGTATTGGCACTCTACATCGTATGTATCAGCCGAAAGCTCACTGATGTCAGCGATGGAGCGGCGCGCGCCGGATTGGACTGCGTAAGCACCTGCCTTATATAAAGGAGGTTGTCAGGTCTGCTCACCGGCCGCCCTCGCAACGCGCAGGATTGCAAAGGACGATTGGCCCATGACTCCTTCGCATTTAGGATGTAGACCGGCGTGCTGGCCTCTCTGTTGAGCCTAGGTAGGACTACGGTGTGTTGATCGGCCGAGGCCGGTCATGACCTGATGGTGTGTCCGGCCGGAGTTGATCGAGCGTGTTGGGTAAGTTGGTGCACCCCTGCAGGGAAGAAAACATCTATTGATAGCCTGTCCTACGGTAACGGACGCTCGGAGTTGTATCCCGATCTATAGAACTAGAACTGGACACTGAATGCTGAGGCATGTAATGGATATGTGGCTCTGAGATTGCTTTCCCGCAGGGAGTCCGGGAAGGATCTCTAGGCGTTATTTCTACAACATGTTTGTTAAATATAAACTGTTATTCTATATTCTTCTGATTGCTTCAAGATGCTTGGAGCCTATTGAAGATGCTAGTCTTCGATAGGCTAGGTTTTCCCCTTCTCTTCTGGCATTCTGAAGTTCAGTCCGCAGATGCTACCCATTTCATTGATACTGATGCATATGTAGTGAAGATCCTTGCTTGCGGGTACTTTGGATGAGTACCCACGGTTGCTTTGCTCCCCTTTTTCCGCCTCTTTCCATTCTTCTCGGATGCTGCAACCAGATGGTGGAGCCTAGGATCTAGACGCCACCTTTGACCACGATTGCTACTACACTGAGGGTGCCTACTACTACGTGGAGGCCGCCGACGACCAGGAGTAGTTAGGAGGCTCCCAGGAAGGAGACCTTGCCTTTTCGATCGATGTTACTTTTGTGTTAGCCTTCTTAAGGCAAACTTGTTTAACTCATGTCTGTACTCAGATAATGTTGCTTCCTCTGACTCGTTTGTTTTCGAGCTGATGTATTCGAGCCCTCAAGACCCCTGGCTTGTAATATAAAGCTTATACTATTTTAATTTGTGTCTAAAGTTGTGTTGTGATATCTTCTCGTGTCCCTGATCTTGATCGTACACATTTGCATGTATGATTAGTGTACGATTGAATCGGGGGCGTCACAGCTGGCGACGCTCATTCCCGCTGCTCGGCCTCGTCGATCTAGTCAGGAAATTCACACCCAACCACCATCCTCCTTCTCCTTCTACGTCCCACATGCCCCGATCGCCGGTGAAACACCTTCCACCCAAATCACCGACCCATCCTACAAATAAGCACAGCCCTAAGTCATGGTACACGCAGTATAGTCAGGAGCTCAAGGAGCATTTGGCAGCGGAGAAGCAAATCATGGCCGAATGTGCCGATAAGGTCGCGATGGCTGCTATTCGTGTCGACCCCCAGATCTCGGAGGAGCACCTCGCCATCGAGGCCACCGTCGACGCCTCACATGCCAACGCCACCATGCGGTTGGCTGCTTTAAAAGACAGTTCATGGCGTTTTCTTGAGGCCACCGTCGGTGCCTTCGACGAGGACTACAAGGTGTTTTCTCAGCGTGTCCGTGCTTACCTCAACTCTAGAGCCAGCAGGTTGGTTCCCAGAGCAGCTCAGGCGACTCACCACTGCGAGGAGGGCACCCACGATAAGGAGGTCTCGCCCTCTTCCAAGTCTAAGGAGACAATCATCAACGATATCTCCGATGATGATGAGTAGCATGTCTTTTTAGCTCACTATAAGGACCTATGTTCAGCTAGCTAGCTACGTCAGTTAAGAATGTTCGGTTTACTTTTTGCATGTGCTTCTCCTACCTATCCTTTACAAATTCTAGTGAATTGTCCTATATATTGTTACTATGCAATCTGATCATCTAGTATATATGTTCTATATATCGTGCAATGTGGTGCTTAGTTAACTGCTTGGTTAATTTGTTGTCTTGTTCAGTTAACTGTTTGGTTCAATTCTGCAATATGATGTTCAATTCTCGTGAGTGCAATTTTGTATTGTCTTGCATGTGAGAAATAAATTGAATTTGGTTGTACAAAATACATGAGAAAAAAATTACAATTGCTATATTTCCAAGTTGTTAAGCATGCTTGGTTTGGTTAACTGTCTGATCTTCTAGTATGTTATATTTCGTAATGTGATGCTCAGTTAATGTTTGGTTTATTTGTTGTGGTGTTTAGTTAATTGTTTTGTTCAATTCTGCAATGCGATGTTCAATTGTTGTGGGTGCAATTTTGTATTGTCTTGCATGTGAGAAATAAATCGAATTTGGTTGTACAAAATACATGACAAACAAATACAATTGCTATATTTCCAAGTTGTTAAGCATGCTTAGTTTGGTTAACTATCTGATCTTCTAGTATGTTATATTGTGCAATGTGGTGCTCAGTTAATGTTTGGTTCATTTGTTGTGGTATTTAGTTAATTGTTTGGTTCAATTCTACAATGCGATGTTCAATTTTTTTGAAAAAAAAACACCCACTTTATTAATTAGAAATAATGGTTACATCTTTTGTAAGAAGACGTACAATATTCTCCATAGGCTCCTCAAACCAATCTCTAGTTACAGAAATTTTCGCTACCCTAGCAAGTTCATGAGCAACTTTATTAGCCACCCTATTACAATGTTCAAATCTAATCAAAGGAAAATCACATGCCATGAAGTAGCAACCGTCGATGACTGCCGCCGCCGCTCCCGCAGATTGTCCTCCATTCTTCATTCTCCAATGTGATGTTCAATTGTTGTAGGTACAATTTTGTATTGTTACGCATGTGAGGAATGGATAGAATTTGGTTGTACTAAATACATGATAAGCGTATACAATTGCTATATTTCCTAGTTCTTAAGCAGGCTTGGTTTGGATAAATGGCTTTTCCATGTGGCTCGAATTAATCCGCTGGATTTACAATGTGTTTATTTTTCATCAACATATTTTACTGATAGTATGCCAACACTCACTTAATCTGATCAATAACTACCTTATATGTGTTGCAAGGAAACAATGGAAGGCACTGAGGTTTACCATCGAGGTTTGCACAGGGATGTTCCTTTGTCTAATAGCATATTATTGTGCAATTGCAGGAACCATTCTAATATTTAGGTTTTTAACAATTTGGTCTTGCACATGTAGGTCCTGATGTCAGAGCTTTTGACCCACTGTTTAACCCATTTTGTATATGGAAAAATGAGATGTCCACGAATATAAGTCGATTCACGAAACTCAGAAAGATTGTTAGGATAAAAAAACTAGCGATGAAAAACAACAAGAACTTTGTCTTCAGAATGAAGAAGACATCAGTAAACTACATGATGGTACTAACTCTTATACCTTGTTGTTTTTATTCCTTTGCGCCATTTCAAAATTTAGAGAAGATATTTATGTATATCTTTGGTTTTAGGCCTTTCCAAAGTAGTACAACCACCCAGAAAGAGCGGTGCAACCGCCCCAACTACCGATCCGCCTGGGCTCGTTTCGGATATTTAAGCGGAACAAGCTCTTACCACTCCGTTTATCCCGGTGACCGCAAACCAACCGGTACTACCGCCACGACTTCAACGTGTACCATCAGCCTGGGGAGAGGTACAACTACCTAGAACAAGCAATACAACCGGTGGACTGATAGAACCGCCCCAACTACCACTCCAACTACCGCCCGCCTGGGCTCCTTTTGGCTCCTGCCGGTGACTACAAGCCACCCAATACGATTGGACGTCCGACCGGTACAACCACCCTGCGTGTGTGCAGTGAAAGGGCCACGACCCATGTATTCCTAACTTACCCCCTTGAAGTATAAGTACTCGTCTCCTAGCTCTGAATTAGGGTTAGCAAAGTGATAGCTCAGATCTAGTAGAGCTTTGCTCCATACCACCTACTCCCATTGAGAAGAATACCTCCATGTGAGAAGATCCCTCGAGGAATCAAAGGCCCTCCTAGGGAAGATTCAATACCCCCTTCTCCATGAGATTGGATGAACTAGCTACCTATTTTCCTTCCTTTGTTGGATTTGGATCTTGTATCTCGTATGTAGATTTAGTACATGTGTGATTGGATCTTTTTCATTTCAGTGTTTTTGTGTTCTTCTCTTTGATTTCCCTTTTCGTCACCTCCAAGTGTGAAAGATCATGAACTAGGCTTCCACCCTACATCCGTTAGACTAGAATATCATGCGTGCTTTGTCGCGCCATTTTTCTTATTTTTGTAAACCAATCCGATCTTTTTTCTTTTGTTGTGTGTTGTCAGTGGACAGAACATGCATGCGCCTTATCGTGTATCGTTGAAGTCATGGAATAGATGGGGTTTTAACATTTTCATATGTAGCAAGAGTAAGAGTAAAGATAATCAGTATATAGTGAACATTGATTGGCAGATAGAAAATGTCACATATTAACCAAACAGACATATGCAATCCATCAAGAAAATAATATAATATTCTACTTATTCAGCATAAGACCCCACATCACCGGCAAGCGACTCGGGGGATCCCTTCTCAGCCGCCGCCGGCTCAATCAGTTTGCCTCCCGTCCCGCCGCCATCGGAGGCCACTACATGCAAAGCTGGCGCTGGGGCCAAGGACGGTGGGACGCTCTGCGGGCAAGGCTCCAACTCATTCCATAGCAGATGAAGGATCTTGTGACGGCAACGCCTGGTGCGGTTCCCGTCACGCTTGCGCTGTCCTGGAGGAAGCCATTCTCCGCCATTCCCTGCGCCCATTGTAGCAAGCGCAAGTGCAAGATCTAGCGACGGTGCACATGGTTCGAGCACCTTGTTTTAGACCCGAGTGCCGATCCGGCGACAACGCCCCTGATCGTAGATCTAGGGGTTGGTCCATGCCGGCTTGCCTTGGTCCCGAGCTCCTCATCTTCGTCGGCCAAGTCATGTTGGCCGCCTCCAGTTCCCTCAGTCCAGATTGGGCATGGCATGCTCGGGGTCCCCATTGTGGGTCGATGGGCGCTCTGGTCCTTCCATGGCAGATGAAGGTGGTTCTTCGGGCTAGGTCAACCCTGACAGCAGTTATGTGTGTGGTCACTTTGGCATGCAGCGACAGCTATGTTGCGGAGTGTGGTTGCCATCGAAAGATTTTGTGAGAGTTACATATTTGCAAATCCAGTGGACTATGAACAAAGTCCTGATGCAGAGGGATGGTTGTGCAGCGCCGACGGTCAGATCGCAGGTAGCTGTTGGCCGCCTCCAGTTCCCTCGTCCAGATTGGGCATGGCATGCTCGGGGTCCCCACTGTGGGTCGATGTCTGGTCCTTCCATGACAGATGAAGGTGGTTCTTCGGGCTAGGTCGACCCTGACAGCAGTTATGTGTGTGGTCACTTTGGCATGCAGCGGCAGCTATGTTGCGGAGTGTGGTTGCCATCGAAAGATTTTGTGAGAGTTCCATATTTGCAAATCCAGTGGACTATGAACGAAGTCCTGATGCAGAGGGATGGTTGTGCAGCGCCGACAGTCAGATCGCAGGTAGCTGCTGGGATCGCGGAAAAGTGGTGGCACCAACACATAAGTGACTTTGATGGTGGTGCTACTTGAGTACCCGGTCTCGAGCTCCGAGGTGAAAGCCTCGGTCTGCCCCGAGTTGGGTATACCCGGCAATGGCGGTGTTTTTACGTCGTTACCTTGTTGAAGGAATTGTTCGGAATGCTTGGAGTGATTCTTCAGGGTGAAAACTTAGGGATCCGGTGATGGTGATGCTTGAGTTTCGCTTCCTTCCTGAATGTGTTGTTGTTGAAGAACCTCGTCGTCTGTGTGGTGTCATGAGATGATTGCTGCATATATGGTCATTGCTCTAGTTTGCCCATCGCGGATCTGATCACTTTGGGGCTTTTTCCTTTTTTTTGTTGCCTACACATACCTTTGGTCCTATATGACTTTGGTATTTGCCGGTGTGTGTATTGTGTGCATGAGTTGGTGTTGACTGTGTGCATTCTAACTATGCAGAGACTGGGTGTATGCTCATTGTGTTTATATTCTTTTGATACTTCATTTTGCGTCAATGCAATCCACCCTTTTAAAAAAAATCAGCATAAGTTGATGTGTTTTATTTGGATCATATAGAATAAATATGTAAGAGGTGAATACTAACCAAATTTCTAGTGAAAGACATCTTATATATTCACATAAAGGTAGAGTTTGGTGATTTCTCTTCTTGGCTCACGGCAGATATTCTCCCACAAAAAAGAACAAAATATTCACATAAAGGTTGTACTGCACCACATACATATGAGTAGAGTATTTCGGTGCTTGAACGACGCTGAGCTCAAAATCATGGGCTTCCATTTTTGTCATAAAGATATGTGCCAAACTGTATTTTCATCCACATCCAAATACCGTATGGGCCTAGCACGAATATTGGCTACGTACCTGGGCCTGAGGCCGACAAGATGTGCAGAATAAAAATGGCAGCAGTCTCCCGTTGGATATATAGTACAGTATCTCTGAGCGCTCTTATATCTAAAAGAAACTCTTGTCACTCTTCCCGTAAAAAATAAAAAAATCTGAGAGCTCCCTCTCTTCATCTGTTGTCCCACAGTCGTTGGATACCACATCTCTCACGTTATAGGAGGAAGCGGCAGCGTCCAGGCAGGGAGATTGGAAGCAGTACTGGAGAAATAAGTTGAGTTCATATAGTACCCCACGTGCAGCCAGCGGTGGCTATTCTACACCAAACTGCGACAGGTTGCTCAAAATGGGCTACACAGAGGACATGTGTAAACAAAGCTTGGGCCTAAGGCGGTAAGTACATCCCTTTCAATGCATGACATGTTGGTCCCACATCCTCAATTCACCGTGAAGCTTTATTTCTTGGGAGCTTAGAAACTGTAAAGATTGCAACCTACAATCTTCATTGTAAAGGAACACCACTACTCTGGTCGTATTTTTTTGGATTTGAGGTCTTTCTCGCCGAAACTTTCTTTTGCTGTCTTGATTACTTTATTTCCTTGCCCAATATTTTTCGTCTTACATAAGAGACATCCACAAGGATAGATGATGTGGTATGCTCGTAGACAAAATTTGGACAGCGCGCCAGGTTAGGATACCTACGCGTTGATTAGAAGGCATACGAAAACTGATTCAACTACCCAATCGAAATCAAGATCATGAAATCTTGGACAAGAGAAATCACTGCATGAATCGCTAAGCACTTACTCCCTCCGTCCGGAAATACTTGTCATCAAAATGAATAAAAGAGGATGTATCTAGATGTATTTTAGTTCTACATACATCTTTTTTGCCCATTTTGATGACAAGTATTTTCGGACGGAGGGAGTACATGCTTAAATTTCAACAATTATACCACGCCTCTTCCTGATTCATTTCCGATGGCACTTTCTAGCAGCCTAACACAATCTCAACATATCAAGACTCCAATCAATCTACTGAGCACCTTCATGTTTATTTTTGGAATTCTGCAGCCAAGCTGTTGTCAATAATGGTATCAAATCTTTAACTCAAAGAGGAGCAAATTCGACGAGTTTCATTGCTTTATCAAACAGCAGATCACGTACAACATCAGTATGGATGGTAACTGCAATAACAATAGATCACATCAGCAGATAGCCATAGGATAAACAATATACTTCTTTTGACAATAAATTGCTCGTAAGCAAGGTTCCTTCCCATCACAGCATGAAGTGAAAGGACCACTGTGTTTGAGAATGCCGTGCACGCATATGTGAACAAATAAAACTGAACTCACCAGGAAAAACATGGACGCAATAAACCTCATTGACAACCGCTCATTCTGGCCCAATCCACAAATTGCATTCCTCCATAGACATTATTTGCAAAGCGCACGCTGACAGTGAATGCCAAAGAAGCAGCTGGGACACGCTTGCCAAGAGGCGAAGCCTCAACCAAACGTTCAAGACCATTGATTACCTGATAACGGGTGTTGGACGAGACACCAAGGAACACACCTGAAACAATCAGGAAGATTATACGTACCTTCATTTGATGCAATTTAGCAGTACACATGTTTTGCAGAAATAACTAGATAAAATTATTTGCATCATGCATTTGTCTATGAAGTTGATATATCCAACTAGCATGGATTAGATTAGAAAAAGTAATTTACTACCAAAATATTGCTAAGTAATTACATGATGATACGTGCCATCAAACTCAAGTTGTTGTTACCATAATTACTGTAGCTTTAATTTATTTTATTTTTTTGAGTGAAACTACTATGGTTTTCACTAGGAAAAGCATGTTACTATCAAATTGTAAACATAGAAATTGTACCCTCACATCATGTGTTTCAAATAACTTCACATAAACAAGCACATCAAATACTTCATTCCAAATTAATTGAGGTTCTAGATTTGTACTAAGTCAAACTTCTTTAAGTTTGTAGAAAAATGGTAATATCATGTTGATACATTTTTCTACAGATTTGGTCAAACTGAAGTTTATCTTAGGACAAAGCTAGAACTTCAATTGACTTGCAATGGAGGGAGTAATTATGTACAATATTTGTACAGTTATTTTAAGAGATGCTCAAATCAAAGACACAATACATAGTAATCAGCTTTGAAGATTCCAAATCACCTATTGACAGTAACACTACATTCAACCACAAGACCTAGGAAGTGCATACTCCCTCCGTCCGGAAATACTTGTCATCAAAATGGATGAAAGGAGATGTATCTAGTCGTATTTTAGTTCTAGATACATCTCTTTTTATTCATTTTGGTGACAAGTATTGTCGGACGGAGGGAGTAGTATTCATCAAAGTAAAAAATGCATTCAAATTCTTCTCTTTGTTGTCCATTTTTGCCAAAAGTTGCCTTGATCCAACAAATGGTTATAAGTAAATAAACTCTCATGTGTGATCTATTTTCATTATATTATCGATCTTCTATTTAGCAAAATACATCCTTTAAAAACTTCTGTATTTCAGTATACAGCACCGTAATAGAGGATTATATATACACTAATACTTCCTTTGTTCCAAAATAACTGAAGTTTCTAGGTTTGTCCCAAGTCTCATGAGATTCTTTATAAAATATATTTTCGTACTACGAGTATTTGGTGTTATAGAACCTAGCACATTTTTCTATAGAGTTGGTTAAACTTAACACTAGCTTGACTAGGACAAACCTAGAACTTCGATTATTTTGGAACAGAGGGAGTAAGTAAAACAGGATATCCTACCCCCAAACAGTACCAAACAGTTTATTCTATGAGATGGTTATGAGAGTGATATTGCCATGTGCAGTGATGTGGCATGTGCCAGGTGACTCAGCAAATAGACAAAATAAAACTAATAATACAGGGGAGAGGCACTTGTCGGTGAGTCTATTCCTCCTCATTTACCCCTAGATCAAATTACTGGTTCTTTAGTTCAAATTACTTGTCACCATCGAGCAACACTGGTTCTTTCTCTACCACATTTTCTTCGGTACTGTTTATGTTGTCATATTCATTGGTATGTTCATCTGTGAATCTGTTAGCATTCTCATCTGTACTGCAATATGTTTGTTTTTGTTTTTCATCTTGCTGTACTGAATGTAATTTATCTCTATATTCATATGTTCTTCGTCAATTGTTACTTAGTCATCCTTCTAGCTTTAGTTCTGATGACTATCTCACAGTAGTCAACTCCCTCCGTCCCAAAATAAGTGTCGTGGCTTTAGTTCTGATGGAGTATCTTAGTTATCCCCTGTAGCCAGTAGTTTACCTTTAGTAGAACTGTATATGTTTAAGTTTTTCTGTTGTGTTGTGCTGAGAGCCTGAGAGATTTGAGTTCTTCGAAAGAAAAATTAAATGTCCCATTCACCCTCTCCTCTGGTCGATATACTTAGATCCTACAGTAATATTCCTTGTATCCGATTTTAACCTTCAGGGGGTTAAGGCCATCTCTAGTGTGAGGAAAAAGCGATTCGAAGACGATAATCGGTTCCATACAATGGAGCGTGCCAATCTTGTTAGAGTTGTATATATTTAGTCATGTGCCACTTTGTATTTTCCCCGCATATTGTACCGCCCATGTACGTGTATATATACTGGCTATGGCCACCTTGAAATACAAGTTGAATATTTCCTAACATGGTATTAGAGGCGCGGGAATTTTTTTCGCATGCACAACGCGTGCTCCTATCAATCCAATCTGTCGCCGCCTTCCTCCTTTTGGCCTGACGCTACTCGCGCTACCGCACTTCCCTGGCTGGTAGTTGTTGCCTCCCTGTCCACACATGCCTGCATCTTCCACAATGTGTTGCGGCTATTGTTCCTCTAGGTCAACACCGACCCAGATTGTTGGGCCCCGCGTGCTCCCTCGTGCAACCGCCTGCCCATCTATTGTTCTTCTGGGTCAACGCCGACCCAAGATGCTGGGCCCCGCGTGCTCCCTCGTGCAACCGCATGCCCATCCCCCACTACTGCCCGCCCGTCCATGCCTAATCCACCGATTCCCGCGAGCTCTAGGTCGCCAGCCGCCCTGCGTTTCCTGCCTTGACGATTCGCTCGGCCTACAGGTGAGCAAGTCGACAACCATCTATCCGGGCCGTGAGACGCTGAATCCCGTCTCCCGTGTGGCTGCGCTGCCTGCTATAGCACGGCTCTCTCCAGCCAGCCAGCCCACCGCCTTACCTCTTGTGTGGCTTCCCTACAGCTCTTGTGTGGATGCGCTGCCTGCTGTAGCACCAACCGGCCATCGTTCTTGAGACTCTCCCCCGAGCAGCCCACGCCGTGGTGGGATAGAACTTCTCTGAGGTTGATTCCGCTGGGTTGACCACTAGCAAAGAAAAACAGGCAAGATGTTTTCGTCGGATACACATCTCCCTTGCTGCCCGCTGATTTTTGACGGTGTTCCCTACACTGCTCCTATCTCACACATGCGTAGTCTCTCAGTGCTTGGTGCTTGTTTGCCTGTGACGTCGTCCCCTTCGACGTCTTTTGCAAATTGTGTTGGTCGTTCTACACCGACTTCTACAGGCAGTCATCGTGGTCGCTCTTCTGCGACTCCTCTCGTGACCTCCGTGCATGGTGATTGTCGCTCTACACTGACTCCTCCCGCGACTTTTACTGGCAGTGTTGGTTCATATGGCTCCATTGACTACGCTTCAACATGCGCCTTCCCTTGGCGCTTGGTACTTGTCTACATGCGACATCGTCTCCTCCATCAACTTCTGCAGACAATAGTTGTCATACTACACCACCTCTAGCGGTTGCCTCTTCTAGCTAGGGATGGCAGTGGGTACCCATTACCCACATACCCCGCGGGTAAAAACCCTATTAGGGTACGGGTATGGGACAAAAAGTTACCCAAGGGTATATAAATAGGCAAATCTCAAACCCATCGGGTAGAGCGGGTATGGGTATGGTATCACATAACCCATACCCGCGTACCCATGTACCCTTATAAAATCTAACTAATATTACAAATTACCTCTACACTTTTTCATGAGTTTGTCAACTTAAAATGTATGACTATGTGCTACTCCCTCCGTCCCTTCATATAAGAGCATTTTTTACACTACACTAGTGTAAAAACTGCTCTTATATTAAGGGAGTACAATCTATGACTATGTGTTGATGTTTTGATGTCTTGTTGTTTACAAGAAAGTGTAGATTTTTATAGGATGTGTTGTTGTTTATAAGTATGTATTGATGTTATTATGTGTTGTTTATAAATTATGATTATATGTTGTTGTTTATAATTATGTGATGCTTAAATTAATGTTATTCAAACGTGGGTATTTTATCGCAGGTACCCATTTACCCTGTCGGGTGACGGGTATGGGGAAAAATTGTACCCACTGGCGGGTACGGGTACGGGTGATGGGTAAGATCAAATGGGACGGGTAAGGGTATGGGGTGGCTCTACCCGTACCCAAACCCTGCGGGTGCCATCCCTACTTCTAGCAGCTTCCACAGGTGATGGTGGTCGCTCCTCTTCACGTGATGCCTAGGTCAACTACTTCAGTTATGTCCTTCACTGATCAGGAGATTGCGTGCCTTCACTATTTGGTGATTGTCTCTGGTTCTCCACTGTCGAGTGCATTTACATCGCCGTCTTTACTTGAGCCCCATACTGAGCAGTAGATTACGTAACTTTGACACCTGCTAGCTGCATCGTCTGGTTCTCCAAGGATAGGTTCTACTGGTTCTGCTACTGACACTTCTGGCATTGTGAAACCACCCTCCATAGATTTATCCACTCCGTCATCTATTCGACCTCTTCACTCTTCAGTTCATGTTCTTACTACTGATGTACCTCCCTCCTAGTTCATGGCCAAGGCATTCTTAGCACTTACTCTTTTCATGTTCCTGATGTTGCTCATGTTCCTCGACTTACCATGCAGCTTATTTCTGGTGGTCAGACTGTTGACTCCGGTTGTAGGGTCATTCTCGACTTCGACTCATGTTCTGTCTGGATGGTCACACTGGTGCTCTCCTTGGTGCTGGCCCCCGGCTCCGTGACTCCTAGGGCCTCTGGAAGCATGACTGGCTTCACCTTACTCTGTTGCCACCGTCGCCAGTCTCTTCGCCTCTGTTGCCTTGTCTATCGGCTCTTTTCAGTAGTGGCATCATCACCTTGGTCACTTGTGTGGCGCTCGTCTCTCATTCTTAGTTAGGCGTGGTCTTCTTGGATCAGCCCCCGGCCGTGTGCCCTTAGATTGTCAAGGTTGACGGCTTGGTAAACAGATACAGTTACCTTATCCTCATAGCGAGACTGTGTCTCAGCATCCTTTCGACCTTGTTCACTTCGATGTCTAGGGTCAAGCTCCCATTGCCTCGAAAGGAGATCATCGCTACTAATATTATCTTTATATATGATTTCTCTTAACATAACGGATATGATTTATGTCTTCTCGTAGTGAGGTCTTATCTACTATATAAGCGCTTTGCTACCATGGTTCACACTAAGTTCTCTACGCCTATTCGGGTGCTCCGTGCTCACTCTGCTAGAGAGTATACCTGCAAGATGTTGGAGTCCTTGCTGAGCAGGGCACTCTTGCTCAGTTCTCTTTGACCTGGTGCTCATGTTTAGAATGGCATGGTTGAGCGCAAGCATCGTCACCTTCTTGAGATGGCTCATGCGTTGATGATCGCCGCCTCTCTTCCACCTCACTTTTGGCCCGAGGTTGTATCCACCTATCTCATCAACCTTCAGCCATCCACTGTTATGTTCTCTTGATTAATCGGTGCTTCGTCTATTTGGTTGTGTTTGCTATGTTCTTCTTGCCCCTCATGAACACACCACACCAAACTGACCCTCGATTTGTCAAGTGGTCTTCTTAGGGTACAGTGATGAGCATAAGGGCTATCGTTGTTTCGATCCTGTCAGTCGTCGGATGTGTATTTGTCGTGATGTAACTTCTGATGAGTCTCATCCCTCCTACCCGCGTCCATCTTCCTCGGCCTTTCTAGTGGAGGATATCTCTTTTCTCACTTTTCCCGGCACTCCTATCACTCTTGTTGAGCCCTTTGTCCATCCGCCCTACTGCTCCTAGTTCTCCGACTATTGCAGATCCGACACCATCTCCTATGGCTTCCTCACCTCACTTATCACAAGATTTTGCACCTTCATCACGAGTAGCTTCCCCATCTCCCTCACCTAAGTTTATCCCGGTGATTCCTCCTTTTCTTCCATCTTTTCCTCACTCTTATACTCGTAGTCCACGTATTGTGGATGCGCCCACTACTTCTAATGTGTCATCTTCCTTGTCTTGGCCTACTTATGGCTTGCATCCTCATCTGATTCGGTCTGTTGATCGCCTTGGTTTTCCAAACACTGGCGTTGTTGTTCTTGAGCCGACTTTTTATCATAATGTTTGTTGTTCATCCCGAATGGCAACTTGCGATGGCAGGAGAGCTTGTTGCTCTTGAGCGCACCAACGCGTGGGATCTTGTTTCTCTTCCTCCATGTGTCTGTCCCATCACTTGTAAGTGGGTCTACAAGGTTAAGACTCACTCATATGGTTCTCTTAAGCACTACAAAAGCTCGTCTTGTGGCTCGAGCTTTCAGCAGGAGCATGGTTGTGATTACGATGAGACTTTTGCTCATGTGGCCATGTGATCACTATTAGCACACTTCTTGTTGTGGCCTCTGTTCGCCACTAGTCTGTCTCGGCTTGATATCAAGAATGCGTTTCTTATGTGGCCATTTGACCACTATTAGCACACTTCTTGTCGTGGCCTCTGTTCGCCACTAGTCTGTCTCAGCTTGATGTTAAAAATGCCTTTCTTAGTAGTGAGTTGTGTGAGGAGGTTTACATGCAGCCACCACTTGGGTATTTTGTTCCTGGCGACATGGTCTGTCGTCTTCGTCGCTCTCTCTACGGCCTTAAGCAAGCACCTCGCGCCTTGTTTGAGTGTTTTGCCTCTATGGTGACTACCGCTGGTTTTTCAGCGAGTGCTCATGTTCCCGCGTTGTTTGTCCCCCTTTCTACTCATGGACGGACTCTTCTTTTATATGCTGATGACATGACCATCACTGGCGACGATCCTGAGTACATTGCCTTTGCGAAGGCACGTCTTAGTGGGCAGTTTCTTATGTCTGATCTAGGCCCTCTTCACTACTTTCTTGGGATTGAGGCCTCTTCGACATCTGATGGCTTTTTTATTTCCAAAGAGAAGTATATCCAGGATCTTCTTGTTCATGTTGTTCTTACTGATGTTCACCTCCATGCTACTGACGATGACCCCTTGTCTGATCTAACGCGTTATCTTGACTTGTTGGGAGTCTTGTCTATCTAGTTGTCACTCGTTCGGATATCTCCTATCATGTACATATTTCGAGTCAATTTGTCTCCGCTCCCACTTCGGTTCACAATAGTCACCTTCTTCGTGTTCTCCGATATCTTTGTGGCACGATCTCTCATCGTCTGTTTTTTCCTCGTTCCAATCCATTACAGCTTCAAGCCTATTCGGATGCTACGTGGAACAGTGATCCCTCGGATCGCCATTCACTTTTTGTTTACTGTGTTTTTCTTGGTGGCTCTCTCATTACGTGGAAGATGAAACAAACAGCAATGTCTCGTTCGAGTGCAGAGGCTAAGTTATGAGCTATGGCTCTTTTGACTGCAAAGGTGACTTGGTTATGGTGGTTACTTCAGGAGTTTGGTGTTTCTGTCACTACACCTACTACTATGCTATTGTGTACATGTGTTATAAGTTTTGCACATGACCCTGTGAAGCATGAGCTCACCAAACATATTGGTGTTGATACTTCTTTTGTGCGTGCTAGTGTGCAGGATCATGTTATTGCTTTTCACTATGCGTCTTCCAAGTTACAATGGGCGGATCTCTTTACGAAGGCCCAGACTAGAGCACAACACGGCTTCTATCTCCCCGAACTCAGTATTGTTGATCCACCATGAACTTGAGAGGGGGTGGTGTTAGAGTTGTATATATTTATCCGTGTACCACTTTTTATTTTCCCTGTTCTATAAGGGGTTTTCTGCACATTGTACCACACATGTGCATGTATATATACTGGTCTATGGCCACCTGAAAATACAAGTCATATTTCCTAACAGACCCAATGTGTTAGAAGTACAAAGCGAACCAAGAAGTTGGTTTGGTTCTTATCTATTTAAATAATGTTTGTGTGACACGGTACAAAAACCTGACCAGAGGATCACGATGGCCACATGCAAAACAGTTCGCACTAGCAGGAAACAAAAAATTGTTTATTTTTGCTGTAGGTCCCATCGTTGGTTGAATAGCACATCTATACATTGGAGAGAAAACTCAACCATTGATAAATCAGCCTTTTCTCTTCGAACCGGCGCTACATTAGACATGGCCTAAGTAGTCAAGTGGTCAAACCTCACAGAGTATGTGAACTTTATTTCAATATTTAGTGTATAATCTGGCTAAGATAAAACATCAGGTCACTTACCCCACAAAGCAGAAGTTTTTAGAAGAGGTGGAACAGGTACATCATTCTCTGACTTCTTCACACTCCTGCATTACAAATTTGAAGGAAATAGTAAGTTCTGAGATGCATAAACAAAAACGTGGACGTATTATGCTGATGTTCTCAGGAAAGTACTCTTATCAGATAATGCATTAACACAAATAAAAACAGATTGTGTTTTGTTGTACGTAAATTATAATTATATCGTGCATAGAAGTACATTCAAAATTAGGACTAAGATGGAGCAAACAGCGTTTGGAAAATATCTGCTTAACATAGTTTGTTGAGTATAATGACAACATAGTTTATAAGTTTATAACCAGTATTGTAACATCATGCTTGTTTCATCTAAGAAGTTTATCTCAACTAGTAACTGCATAGATTAGCAATCTCGGTGAAAAATTAGTCACCAACTTTGGCGCGCCCGGGCGCGCTGATTAGAGGCAAAACGCCTCGCTTTGGCCCTGGGTGGGTGGGTGGGTTAGTCAGCTAGCGAGGTACTCTGGTGGCAAGAACGGCTGGAGAGGAGAAGCGGAGCAGGGATGGGAGCAAGGGAGAGAAAGAGATAGAGGAGAGCAGATGGACAGTTCGGATTAGGGCATATAGACGTTTTAGACTAGGTTGGCAAGCTAGGGTTCCATAATGGGCCTTATTGGGCTAGTTAAGTTGCAAGGAGAGAAGTGACGTGAAGCATCCCATGGACATCACCATGGATCCCCCATCAAATCCAAGTAGATCAATTACAAGAGAACGTGCATGAGCTATACAAACCAAGGTTACCTCACTCCTCTTCGAGCTCCATATTCACTCATGTGGGACATGGCTACTACCTCAATCTGAGACCCTTTGCATACTCGGGTAGAAGGGTACCTAGTGCGAAGGAACAAGGAAGCCCAAACCACAGAAGAGGAGCAAGAAGAACAAGTAGAGAAGAAGAGGCTCCTCCAGCCAGGGGGCCAGACAATCTGGCCACATTAAGGCTGGACAGTCCAGGGCCAACCGAGTGCACCCGGACAACCAGGCACCTGTCTGATTCAAACCGACCGCAACAAGACATCTGGCCGGACAGTCCGACACCTTTCCATTCCCTAGAGACCTACTTCACCCTCTACGTGTTATAGTTACTCCCTGCATCTCCTGTGATAGTTGTCTCACATATTTGGTCGAGGCTCAAAGAGAAGTGGTGAAAAGGAAGAAAGAGTACACAAAAGGAGAAAGAAAAGGGTACAAAGAACTTATAAGCAAAAGAATTAGAGCAGCAAATACTTGTGCAACGGATGTATCAGATAGGAACATGTTACGCTTGTCATCGAAGGTTGGTGCCAAGTTTCCCGAATATGGCCCAAACATGCAATCAAGCGAGCGTCTCTCCTTGTGCTTGTGCAACGTGAGCATTAGTCTTTGTTAGGAACTTTTGTCTTGCTCATTCCTTTGGTTGCACTAACCCGTTATCTTTGTGTGGCGTGTTTCTCTTGCTCATTCATCTACATTTGTACTCTACATGTATCTCATTTGCGATCATTTGGATCTTACCCAACTTTATCAATATCTTGATCCGCTTGTTGCATGATTTTGAGCCACTAACCCCTCCAAGCTCCATATAAAGCCTTGTGTTCAGGTGTATACGCTTTCGGATAAAGAACACTACCAAGTCTCGCTCATTTTGCATTGACAATCTTGAGGTCACTTGATTCTTCAACGGCATGAGAAAGAGGTAACTTGGTGTTGTTCATTTTCCTTTGTGTCTCACACCTTGCACGAGTGTCACAACTAGGAAAAGCACCTCTCATCCGGTATTATGATGATCAAGAGAATCACACAACTATGTCTCCAAGGCGTCACATCGGTCTCAACGAGTTATGCATAACGCCAATGCAATCTTGGATGGGTGTATCACACGCCTTCCCATTGACATGTGAGAAGCCAAAAGTCGTAACAAGAACTACTCGGACACCAAATTGAACACGCAGTTCCGCAACATCTTCCACAACCACAAGTCCTCTTCATCCTCTTCAAGAAGAAACTTAAATGCACATCGTTCCGAATGCCCATCATCGTCAAGTTCACACCGGCCGCGACGCCACCACCACCATGAAGACTAAGAGCCCAACTGAGGTTTCACCTCCTCATCATGGCAATTGGTTACAAGACCACATTCTCGATCATGAATGACAGAAACGTGAAGCTCAAGAGCAACACGCCAATGAAGAGTGTGATGATGCGCAACAAGTTTGAAAAGCCGGAAAACAAAAATTACAAGAGCACAGTGCGCATCTACAAGAAGAAGCTCGCCGCGTCGAACAAGCGACCAAGCGCACCAAGCTCTACGTGTGCATGGCAATACACGGAGCAAACCTGTCAAACTTGTGAAGCATGACAAGCGGAGGAGGCTCGTCTTAAACAATGACATGAAGTGCATTTCATAGCCAATGCACCACACATCGGCACCAACTCCGAAATGAAGACCGAGACAACCCACCCCTGATCGACAGGAGCGTCGTCAACCTCGTAACCTCCAAGGAGAAGAGTGCTTTGGCAAGCTCAAATTACAACGACTAAGTTCTTCCGCCACATCGACCATGAAAAAGAGTGTACAGATCTTCCAAGTCCACAACTTTTAAGACCCAAAGAATATCAACATGGCATCCCTCGAGTCTGATGAGTGCGCACTTGTGTGGTAGGAACAAGTTCAACAACTTTGACAAGAAAGCAAAGAAGCCCCCATTGCCACTTGGGATGCAATAAAATAAGTCATGAGAGTGCGATTCAAACCCACACACTATACTCATGACCTATTCGAGAAGCTCCAAGACAATGGCCCATTTTCGCACTGAGCTCAACCATCCCATCAAGAGGATTGCGGATTTCCAACCCTACAACAACTTGTCTGAGTTGGTTCACCAACCAACGCAAGCGGAGAGACAAGTCCAAGACAACGTCAAGTACTCCAAGTTATTCACCTTCCCTTCGAGGAACTTAGCCTCCAACTCAAAAAAATTCAAGTACGGTGCCATACCAATGAGACACATCTACAAGTGGTGTTCCTTCAAGATCCAAGGCATCGGCGACAACATCAAGTCGGACACCTCCAAACTCTACAAGGCTCCGACCTAGACCAAGTGCCAACTCTACAAGGGACTCAACCGACAAGACAGGCCAAATTGAGTGCTTCACATGCAAAGATCGCAGCCACAAGTCATGAGTGCCACACCACGTGCACTATGGTGATTAATGAAGGTGGGGGTATGGCTCCATGAGTGATGGAGAACTCAAAGCTTTGCAACACATTGCTCGCCATCAACAAGTCAACCAAGACGAAGATGGTCAAGTCTTTTGTGATAATGATTCGAGCCCCGCTCTTGTTGTCTCCAAGAACTTGACCAACGATGCCACTTTCACTCAAAAGTTGGAACCAACGGAAGATCAATCAAATGATCATTGATGGTGGTACTTGTTATAACTTGGGAGTACGGAACTTTGCTCAAAGTTGCAAGTCATGTACAAGCGCCAGCTTAGCCCTACAAGGTCCAATTGCTCAGTAACGCCAACACCATCAAGGTTGAGCACACAGTGGAGGTATCTTTCAAGATCGACGCCTCTTAAGATAGTGTGGAATGTGATGTAGTGCACATGACCGTTTGTCATCTTGTCTTGCGACACCCATGGCAATTTGATCGTGCCGTAATTCACAATGGTCGCACCAATCTCTATAGCTTCAAGTGGAAGGAAAGGAATATATGTGTGTCACCCTATGTCTCCAAACCAAGTCATGCCGACAAGTCTAGCACCGAAGACCTTTGAATGATCATGGTATTGTTGAGTCCAGTAAGGGAGCGAGCCAACTAAAATAAATTGGGTGCCACAAGCCCGAAATGAGTGTCCATGATGAGTGACAATAAAGACATGGTCATCTTAAGACACAAAATTTAACTCGAGGGAAGTGAGAACCTATCGATGCTTCACTTTGTGCTTTTTGTACAAAGATGAAGCCATTTTAACTAACAACTCTCATGCTCTTCCTAGCTCCATTTCACATGTTTTGCAGGAATTTGTGGATGTCTCTCCTTCGAAGACGCCACCGTGCCTTCCACCACTACAAGGCATCGAACACCGGGTTCACTTCATCCTCAGCACTCCACTTACAAACCACCCTCCTTACCGCGTTAACCCCGAAGTGACGAAAGTAATACAATGTCAAGTACAAGAGCTACTTGACAAGGGGTGTGTTCGCAAAAGCTTAAGCCCTTGTGTCGTCCCCGTTGTACTTGTGCCTAAGAAGGATTGATCTTGGCGAATGTGTGTCGATTGTCGTGCTATTAACAACATTACTGTTCGTTATAGACACCCTACTCCTCACTATCTTTTTCAAAATTGATATGAGAAGTGGTTATCACCAAATCTGTATGCAAGTGGGCGACAAATAGAGAACTGCTTTGGAAACCAAATTTGGTCTTAATTTATGTCTTGTGATGCCCTTTGGATTGTCTAATGCCCCTGGCACCTCATGCACTTGATGAAATTATGTGCTTAGGCATCTCATTAGCAAATTTGTTGTTGGTTACTTTGATGATCATCCCATTCATGTTTCCGAAGTACTTTAAGTGCTAAGAAATGAGAAACTTTCTACTAATCTTGAAACGTGCACATGTTGCACCACTCAACTCATTTTTCTTGGGCTTCGTTGTTTCTTTTCATGGCATTGAAGTAGATTAGTCTAAGATCGACGAGATTCAAAGTTGGCCACAACCCACGAATTTGATGCAAGTCTGTAGTTTCCTTGGGTTGATCAAATTTGATTGACGTTTTGTCAAGGATTTTAGCACTATTGCTTCACCATTGGATGCTCTTTCCAAAGACGGTACGTGTTTTACTTGGGGTCCATCGTAAAACAAAGATTTTCTTAAACTTGCATCTCTTGGCTCATACCTCATTGCTTGTTTTGCTGGATTTTGCAAAAACATTTGAGATTTGAGTTTGACGCTAGCGGTACCAACATAGGAGGCATGCTTATGCAAGAGCATAGACCAATAGCTTATTTTAAAGAAAAACTAGCCGGCGCACAATTAAACTATCCCATTTATGACAAGGTATTGTATTCTTTGGTCCGTGTCTTGCAAATTTGGCAACATATTGGTGGCCTAAGGAATTTGTTATCCATTCCGATCACAGATCGCTCAAATACTTGAGCCAAGCCAAACTAAACCGTGGACATGCTAAATGCAGTGATACATTGAACCTTTTCCCTATGTCATCATGTGCAAGAATGGCAAAGAAAATGTAGTGGCGGATGCTCTTTCCCGCAAAATCATGTTACAAAAACTTGAGATTAATGTCACATGATTTGACCACATTAAAGATCTGTATGTCATTGACCCTTTCTTTGCTAAGCCTTTTGCTCATGCCAAGAAGGCACTCGTTGGATATCTTATGCACGTTAACAAACTGCCTAGAGTTTGTTGCGTTTGCTACTTCTTGCATGAATCGAATGGTGGTGGACTCATGGGACATTTTGAACGCGAAAGACTTATGCTATGCTCGCCAACAAGTTCTTTTGGCCAAGGATGTCTCGAGGCGTTGGGAATTTATCCGTCAGCGCATCACATGTCGCAAAGCTAACTCTAAACCTCTTTCCCATGGTATTTATACACCTTGGCCCATTCCACATGCACCTTGGGAAGACATTAGAATGGACTTTGTGTTTGGGTTACCTAGTAGAACTCAAAAGGGGAAGGATTCTACCTTTGTGGTTGTTGATCACTTTTTTAAAATTGGCGCATTTCATTCCTTGCAACGAGAGAGATGATGCTTCACATGTTCTGACATTGTTTCTTAGGGAAATCTTTTGCCTAACGGAGTACCCAAGTCCATCGTCACCGACCGCGACATCAAGGTCATAAGCTATTTTGGAAGACATTGTGCGCCAAGCTCGGCATCAAGTTGCTCTTCTCATCGGCATACATCCACAGACGGAGGTGGTCAATCGCACATTGTCTACCCTCCTTCACGTGCTCATCAAGAGGGATCTTCAAGAGTTGAAGGATTGCTTGCCGATAGTCGAGTTTGCCAACAACCGCGCTCAAACTCGTCTATGGCTTCAACCCTCTTTCGCCATTAGACATTCTTCCGCTACATCTCCAAGGAGCGAACAAACATGGACGCAAGAACAAGTGCCAAGTTCATGAAGAGGATGCACGAGGAAACAAGGCTCACCATTGAGCCCAATTTCAACGACACGCCGACAACGGTCTTCCAACCCTAGCAACCATGTGTGTGTGCATCTTCGCAAGGATCGTTTCGTAGAAGAGCGCAAGCCCAGCTACTTCCCCGAGCCGATGGTCCGTTCAAGGTCATCCAAAGGAACAACGACAACGCCTATAAGTTCGACATACCCATGGACTTGTCCTCAATGAGCAATACCTTCAACTTCACCAACCTTGCCCCCTTTAATGGTGATGTGGACCTTTATACAAGGACAGATCTTCCCCAGTGGGAGGGAGGGGAATGGTGTGGAGCATCCCTTGGACATCACCATGGATCCCCTGTCAATCCAAGTAGACCAATGACAAGAGCACATGCACAAGCCATACAAACCGAGGTGACCTCACTCTGCTTCAAGCTCCCTATCCATACTAACTCAATCTAAGAAATGGATACTACCTCAATCTGAGACCCACTACATACTTAGGTACAAGGGCACTGCTAAGGAACAAGGAAGGCAGGCCAAAGCACGGACGAGGAGCAACAGAGAAGAAGAGGCTGCTCCAGCCAGGAGGTCAGACGGTCCAGCAAGATTCAGGCCGGATAAGCCAAGGCCAAAGGAGCGCAACTAAACAACAGCCAGACAGACCGCTACCTTTATGGGTAAAACCGAACCCACCAGGACACTTGGCTGGACAATCTCGCACATGCGCGAACTCTAGAGACCAGATTCGTCCTTTGTCAGCCACCGACCGACCAGACTGCCGGAGTGCGCCAGCGGTCGAACGCGCACACCCGCTTGAACCCGAGTTAGCGCCCAGGGTTGAACTATCCAGGCTAAATGGAGTCAGTTAGATTGACCAGCTGCCTGCGCGCTATCAAAGGAATACCGACCATGTAACTCTATCTCCCACCCACCCCTTCATCTCTACACTATATATTGTACTCCTCAGACCTAGGGTTAGCAAAATATAGACCATCAACTTGAGAGCTTTGCGCAATCTACCTTTGATGAGGAACAATAGATGAGGAACATGAAAATATAATCATATGTCAAATCTGTTTGGCTACTTCTAGATACTTCTGTTGTGGTCTAGTATGTCTTTTCCTTTCTTTATCCTACCTACTGTTTTCTAGAGTCTTCTAGCTGTGAGTAGCTATGAGTAGAATGGTGAACCTTAAATAATGTTTCTAGAGTATTCCAGCTATAAGTAGAAGTATGTAAAGGCTTCCCAAAGCCCTATAAATAGAGGTCCTCACCTCTACTTTGTACCCAGACTATGTACCCACTACCTATAATAGAACTTGTTGTTCTTATCTAAGATCTTGGAGTAGATCTTGTGCCCTAGGAGTTCTGGATTGAACTCTTGCTGCCCTATCGGCCTACATTCGCCTCTAGAGTGATATCTAGCACAGCACGTTGAAGTGTTCCTTCAACACTTGTGCTGTACACATTGTAGCAGCAAGGTGGAGTTGCTCCTCCACAACCTCAGGTTGCTTCGGTGGCATCAGAGCCTCGTTGACCCATACTAGCTCTTGCTGTCCTCTTCGAGAGCAAGCTGCAGCAAGCAATGGAGCAATTGGAGAAGAGGATGGATGCTGCAGAACAACAAATCAAAGAGCTGCGTGAAGATCTTAATCGGAGATTTGATCAGCTGGTTGAGATGATAAGAAAGGGTGTTCCCCCTGTTACAAATGAAGGAGATTCATCTAAAGAAGAAGATGTTCATCAAAGAAGGAGAGGTAATCTTGGAGCAAGACCGCCACAACAACGTGTTGTTCAACGTGCTTCAAGAAGGCCAATTTATGTTGAAACTTCTGAAGGTGAAGAATATGATGAAGCCCTTGAAGAAGCTGATCTCTATGCATATCGGAGAGTACCCAACCCTACATATGCAAGGGATACATACAAGGTGAAAGCTAAGATCCCAACTTTTAATGGAAATGTTGATATTGAAGGGTGCCTAGATTGGTTATATGAAGTGGAGACTTTCTTTGAGGTCATGGAGGTTCCGGACGATCGTAGAGTTCCTTTGGTCGCATACAAGCAGAAAGGAAGAGCCGGTGCATGGTGGCATCGCGTTCAAGAAGAGCGCAGGCTGAGAGGAGAACCTCGTGTGAGAACTTGGCGGCAAATGAAAAGTCTCTTGAAAGGGAGATTTTTGCCCACTGATTATGACCAGATCCTATTTATCCAATTTCAAAATTGTGCTCAAGGAAATAGGACTGTTTCAGATTACACAGAGGAGTTTCTAAGGCTACAAGTGTGGTGCAACCTTGCTGAAACTGAAGATCAACAAGTTGCAAGGTATATCAATGGTCTCAATGATGCTATTCAAGATCGATTGATGATGCAACAAATCTGGTCCATTGATCAAGCACAAGCTCTAGCCTTAAAGGCCGAGAGGTTTGTGAGGACAAGAAAGGCAACTAAGGCTCCATATCCTCCATATCCTCATACCGAAGGCTCGTCTAGGAGTCAGCCTAATAGAGTGGAAGAAAAGACCGCTCCACCTAAGGCAAAACGACTCATCCGTAGCAAACTAGAGGCAAGGGTAAGTCCAATGAAGGCCCAAAATGCTATAAATGTGGTGAAGAGGACACATATCCAAATGGCTGCCCACTAAGGAAATTTGTTAACACAACTATCCTTGATGGTGAAGACGATGAGGAAGAATCTGAATCAAGATGTAGAGGCAAGAGGTTTGTCAAGAAGAAGGTGAAGAGGTGGTATGTGTGATCCAGCGCCTCCTATGTTCCACACCACAACCCCGACAACACACAACGGAAGAAAATATTTGAGAGCAAATGCACGGTGAATGGCAAGGTATGCAAATTAGTGATTGATAGTTGCGCTTCGAGAATCTTATCTCCGTGGTTGGTGAACCATTTAAAGCTTGATATTCATGATCATCCAAACCCCTACACTATTAGGTGGATCAAGAAAGGAGTGAATATCAGGATCACCAAACAATGCAACCTGACACTTTCTTTGGGCAAGCATTATCGCTCAAATGTGTGTGATGTGATTGACATGGATGCCAGCCATGTTCTTCTTGGGAGACCTTGGCAATTTGATGTGGATACTACACACAAGGGCAAGGTAAATTCTTGCTCTTTCATTTGGAACAAGAGAAAGATCATTATCTTACCAAACAAAACCGAAGGTAATACCTCTGAGGAGGGGAAAACTATGTTAACTATCTCCCATACCTCTCATGAGTTTATGGAAGACTTGAAGGAGGCAGATTTGTGTGTTGCACTTGTTGTAAAAGGAGAAGAGCACCTAACTGTTGAAATTCCAGCAAAGGTACGTGGTTTATTGGCAGAATTTCAGAACATACTTGTAAAGCCACAAGGCTTGCCACCGATGAGAGGAATTCAACATAGAATTGACTTAATTGCGGGAGCAAGTCTTCCTAATCTTCCACACTATCGAATGAGCCCAAAGGAGCATGATATATTGACGGAGAAAGTGGAGGAATTGCTGCAAAAGGGGCACATTCGAGAAAGTATTAGCCCATGTGTTGTACCAGCCCTGCTCGCGCCTAAGAAAGATGGATCTTGGCGCATGTGTACGAACAGTAGAGCCATTAACAAGATCACTGTAAGGTATAGATTCCCTATTCCCCGTCTGGATGATATGTTGGATCAGCTTAGTGGAGCAAGAGTGTTCACAAAGCTGGATTTAAGAAGTGGATATCATCAAATCCGTCTCAGACCCGGGGATGAATGGAAAACAGCCTTCAAGACAAAAGAAGGGTTGTTTGAATGGTTAGTCATGCCATTTGGACTCTCAAATGCACCAAGTACCTTTATGTGCTTAATGAATCAAGTCCTTCGACCCTTCTTGTCCCACATTGTTGTGGTCTATTTCGATGACATCTTGATCTATAGCAAGGATGAGGACGAACACTTTGATCACATTCGGAAGGTGCTAGAAGTACTAAGGGAAAATGAGCTCTACGTCAACTTGAAGAAATGTGTTTTCCTGCAAACACAACTTCTTTTCCTAGGATTCGTCATAACATGTGATGGTATTCATGTTGATGATTCTAAGGTTGAAGCAATCCGAGAATGGCCAACTCCGAAGACCATTTCTGAGGTAAGAAGTTTTCATGGCCTTGCAACTTTCTATAGGCGATTTGTGAAGAATTTCAGCACTATCATGGCACCTATTGCGAAAGTGTTTGAAAAAGGAAAGTTCCAATGGATGTAAGCAGTGAAGCTAGTTTCGGTGAGATTAAACAAAAACTATCACAAGCTCTGCCTTGGTGCTACCGATTTCAACAAGACTTTTGAGTTGGAGTGTGATGCAAGTGGAGTAGGCATTGAGTTGTTCTATCTCAAGAAAGGAAGCCCATTGCTTTTTTTAGTGAGAAGTTAAGTGAAGCTAGATGTAAGTGGAGTACCTATCAAGAAGAATTATATGCCGCTTTGAGCATTGAAAACTTGGGAAGTCTATTCACGCCTAAAGAGTTCATTGTTTATAGCGACCATCAATCCTTGAAGCATTTTAGAAATCAAAAGCATGTTGACCGCATGCTAGCAAGATGGGCAAGATATATGGAGAGGTTTAACTATCTCATCGTGCATAAACCGAATAACTAATGTAATGGCCGATGCTTTGAGTCGTCGTGCATGCCTCTTGACTTCTTTTGAAGCTGAACTTCCGGGCATGGATCAAATAAAGGAGTTGTATGAGGGTGACGAAGACTTTGGCCATGTTTGGGTAAAGCATGCAAGCGGCCAACCATTAAGCGATGACTATTTGATGCAAGATGGATATCTCTTCAAAAATGATCGTTTGTGCATTCCAAGAAGTTCTCTACGTGACAAGCTGGTTAGAGAGCTCCATTTAAGTGATCTTAGTGGCCATGTTGGACGGGACAAGACTATCGCTAGCCTAGAAGCTCGCTACTTTTGGCCACAACTAAAAAGAGATGCTGGAACGTTTGTTCAGCGATGCCCAATATGTCAAATCTGCAAAGGCCAAGTCCAGAACACAGGGTTATACATGCCTTTGCATGTTCCTATCGCTCCATGGGAGGACATATCTATGGACTGTCTTAGGCTTGCCAAGAAAAGACGAGGAAGTGATGTTGTATTTGTGGTCGTGGATAGATTCTCTAAGATGGCTCATTTCATCCCATGCCGCAAAACAACGGATGCTCATCATGTGGCAAACCTATTCTTTCGAGAAGTGGTCAGACTTCATGGAGTACCAAGGTCCATCGTCTCAGACCGTGATAGCAAGTTTCTTGCTGCATTTTGGCTCACTTTGTGGAAGCAATTCAACACCGAATTGAAATTTTCTAGCACTACTCATCCACAAACAGATGGACAAACGGAAGTGGTGAACAAGTTTTTGGGTAATCTGATTCGTTGCATTTGTGGAGAAAGAAAGGGACAATGGAATTTGGCTTTATCTCTTGCAAAATTCTTCTACAATAACTCCAAGCATAGATCCACAGTAAGGAGCCCTTTTTCCATGGTCTACACTAAAGTTCCATCACATGTGGTGGACCTGGTGAAGCTACCATCAAGGGGAAACTCAAAACCAGCATTGTCCTTTGCTGATAATTACACCGAGTTATTTGAAGAGATTCGCGGTGCTTTGGAAGCACAAAATCAGAAATAGAAACAACTTGCTGATTGCAAAAGGAGGCCAAAATCATTCCAAGCCGATGATAAGGTATGGTCTACCTCCGAAAAGAGAGGCTGCCTTTAGGTGTTAAAGGGAAACTTAGGCAGCGAAGGTATGGGCCCTTCTCTATCGTGAGGAAGATAAATGATCATGCTTATGTGATAGATCTTCCAAGCGATATGGGTATCCCCAACACTTTCAATGTTGCGGACTTGACTCTCTACCATCCAGAAGAAGCGCTCTATGAAGATAACTCGAGGGCGAGTTCCAAACAACCAGGGGAGAATGATGAGGAACAATAGATGAGGAACATGAAAATATAATCATATGTCAAATCTGTTTGGCTACTTCTAGATACTTCTGTTGTGGTCTAGTATTTCTTTTCTTTTCTTTATCCTACCTACTATTTTCTAGAGCCTTCTAGTTGTGAGTAGCTATGAGTAGAATGGTGAACCTTAAATAATGTTTCTAGAGTATTCCGGCTATAAGTAGTAGTATGTGAAGGCTTCCCAAAGCCCTATAAATAGAGGTCCTCACCTCTACTTTGTACCCAGACTATGTACCCACTACCTATAATAGAACTTGTTGTTCTTATCGGCCTACATTCGCCTCTAGAGCGATATCTAGCACAACACGTTGAAGCTGTTCCTTCAACACTTGTGCTGTACACATTGTAGCAACAAGGTGGAGTTGCTCCTCCACAACCTTTTGTGCTGCTTCAACCTTCCTCGAGGCGGGCAAGGCCTCCATCTTGGAGAAGAATCCTTTAGGATTACAAGGCCTCCCACGTGAAGAATCCCTCCTAATTTCAAACCCTCCTCTCTCGGATTGGGGAAGAACCATCTTTCAAGACCTTCATCTCTCTTTGGCGTCAGGGGATGAACCATCTTATGTTTCCTTATTTCCTTAGCTTGCTTATTGGATCTAATTGGACCTCATGTATTGCCTTGTGTGTGTTTCCTCTTGTGATTTTCTTTTGTTTCCCCTTTGCTTTTCGTGTTCATCTATGAATCCACCTCCAATCGTGGAGATCGAGCCACTCCTACGATTTGCCCTGTATCAAGAAGCATAATGCCAGTTATGCCCAGACCTCGAATTGCCGACCCCGCTCTTAGACCCTCTGGTGTGACCTCCCAGTCTCACCACTCATCTTTTGTGTGCCTTCGCTGCTCCTACACTATGACCTCTCACCCTTCAACACTTCTTTCTTGGCTCTTTCGTACAGTTGTATGGAAAGCCCAGGCGCCGCTTTGGCGAACTATGCACTAGGCAGAGGCAAAACACCCGCCTAATGCCTTGATATTATCGGGTCCTTGGGCAACTCATCATCAATGAAATTACAGCACAAATTGTTTCACAGGAATATTTCTTATGACTTGAACCTCTTGGAAAGATTCCTATATTTTCTTAAAATGTAAAGAATCAAACACCCATTGGTGCAAATTATATAAGATTCAAAGAGGCATGACATCATTGTCCAATGATTTTCGTGTTCATGTGGCTTTTAAATCATGCAAAACAAAGACCTTGGCATTTGCACATGCTATGAGATACTCCCCCAGTTCCTAAATAAATGGTGTATTTTGATTGTTCCAAATACGAGTTTTGCCATGACTACTTGTACAATATATTGTTAATGGTCACAAAAACACAGTAATGATTGAAGGTGTTGTTGAAGATGAGTCCGATTACATTGGTGTAATATAACCAACATAATATTGGATTAGTTCTTGGTCAAAGTTTGTATTGGGGAAGGCAAAGTTTGCCTTACATACAGGAACTGAGGAAGTGTTTTTCTTTCTTTGTTTCTTTGAAGCATAAGACACGGTTATAACGAACTAACTACCAAAGGTGATCCATGGACAACTATGGTTATTCCATGTTGTACAGTAATCAACAACAAAAACAAAGCTTTTCAGTCCCAAACAGGTTGGGGTAGGCTAGAGTTGAAACCCATAAGATCTCAAAACCAAGTCATGGTTCTGGCACCTGGATAGCCAACTTCCACGCACCCCTCTCCATGGCTAGTTCTTGGTGGCATTCTAGTCAATTAAATCCCTCTTTAAGGACTCCTCCATCTGAAGTTTGGTCTAACCGACCTCTCTTGACATTATCGGCACACTTTGATCGTCCTCTATACATTGATGCTTCAGGAGGCATGCGTTGTATATGCCAAACCATCTTAGACGATCTTGGACAAGTTTTTCTTCAATTGGTGCTACCCCAACTCTATCACGTATATCATCATTCTGGACTTGGTCCTTTCTTGTGTGGCCATATATCCATCTCGACATGCAAATCTCACCTAACTATTGGACATGTCGCCTTTTAGTTGGCTAACATTCTGCGCCATACAACATCACAAGGTCGAATCGCATAACTGGCCTTTTATCTTTTGTGGCACTGTCTCATCACAAAGGCTGCCAAAAGCTTGGCGCCACTTCACCCATCCAGTTTTGATTTGATGGCTCACATCTTCATTGATATCACCATCCTTTTGCGGCATTGACCCCAAATATCGAAATATGTCCTTCTAAGGTACCACTTGCCCATCAAGGCTAACCTCCTCCCCGTGCCTAGTAGTACTGAAGTGTACTCAGTTTTAATTCTACTAAGCCTAAAAACTTTCCATTCCAAAGTCTGTTTCCACGGCTCTAACTTTCTATTAATCCCCCTCCGACTATCGTCGACTAGCACAACATCATCCGCAAAGAGCATACACCATGGGAAATCTCCTTGTGTATCCCTTGTGACCTCATCCATCACCAAAGCAAAAAAGATAAGGACTCAGAGTTGACCCTTTGTGCAATCCTATTTTAATTGTGACTAAGAATTTGTTGATTTAACCTTTACACAATGCAGCAGTAATTGTGTGGGAAACTAGTGCAAGGTTGGCACTCAAGCAAACAAGGCTTATTTTTACAATCATAAGTTGTATGGTAATTTTCCTTGTTTCCTTCAACATTTCTTGATCATTCATGAACCAAAATGGGTTCCAAAAGTATCCGAGCTCTCTAAGAAGCTGCCTAATGAGATGTAATATCTCATGCTAATACTATTTGTTATTATATGGCCTATCAGAATATAAGTATATCATAGGAAGAAAAGTAGTCAAATATGCCGATAAACTGACTACAGATTGGTGACAATATTAACTTTAACATAACAAGAAGTACAATACCGCTTTGCAGTCATTATCAAGTTTGCAATGCCTTGGCCAACAAGACCACAAGAAAATCCAACTGCACCGTATAAAAATCCCTGTTCTCAACATAGGGTATTTGAGATATTAGAAGAGGTAATAGCGTTTGTAGGGTCACAATAAGTATCGCACTGAACACAAAAATTACCTTGAGAAGGTATGATCCGAGCCGTTGTTGAATGGAAAAACTGTATCCTGGCCTTTCAGCTTCAAAAACACTACATGAGTTCAGATCTCATCAGTGTTACACAGGATGAACAGTTGGATGCATTAGAAAAGTAATGAAGAACAATGCCAGCCAATCATAGTAGCACAAAGTGCACTGAGATTAACACGCAACAAGCAAGGGAAATGGGAAATAAGGCTAAAATGACAAGATAGTAGTACTTAACCCAATAATCATCTGATGGCATGTTTTTATGGAAAGGGAAGTATGCATCCAGCAATATTATGGTTCGAATCTCATCAATAACCAGGATTACTGTTACAGTTTACAGTTAGAGATTATTTATCTTTAGTCAGTTTATTAAGCATTGGTGACTCAACCGGATAAGATTTATACAAAAAAACCTTGCCCCTTTTACAGTTTTTCACTCAATAAGATTTATGCACTGACAAACCTTGCTTTTTCTAGGGATGTAACTGGCCTTACTTTGTGGCTTGATTTATGGATAAAAGACAAATAACCTAGATTGCAGAAAAGTTAGGCTAAAGCTTTAATGGAACGGGAAAGACAGTAATACACCTGGTTCCCACTAAAGAACTTACACATAGAACTACAAGTACATAGAAATATTAAATGACATGCACCTAGAGACACAACAAGAAGTCACTTGCAATTAACACAAAATACTGCTTCCATCTTTTACTCCCGCAGAATTGTTAGCATAGTTCATAACTCACCTGCTCGGGAGAGCATCATAAGCATGCCTAACACGCCCAAGAAGACCTGCTGATGCAGACCCCCCACGGAATCGAGCATATGGTGCTAACATGCCAACTAAAGCAACATTAACAACTACGCCTACCAACATATCTGCTGCATACAACTCGAATTCTGACCAAAACTCATCGCCCCTCTTCTGAACCTCCGCAAAAGTCGCGCAACATGTGTCAATAACTATCTGCAAAACGTTCCACCAAAACAATCAATTAACAATCCTACCAATGAACACTTACCAGTGTGCAATTCTACCTAAGATAAGAACCAAGCCTACCTCCGTCCCAATTTTGAAGAGGAACGCAGGATCAACCAGCATCCTATTCCGGAGAAGCCCACAGGATCTAATGGCAGGACCCAAGGGCCAAGCTGAGGCCTAGAACATGCAAACAGTAAAATAACTCCGAGTCAGCCACATAGCAATCCCAAAAGACGCATAAAAACAAGAGCACTTTACAACACCTGCATGTCCAAGTATCTCCGCAGCAGCAGCTTCTGAATCCCGATGCTCTTCGCCGCCTCGATCATATCGGCTGGCAAGCTGGACAAGCTAACCCCTTGCTTCTCCACCTCCTGGACTACCTGTTCGAAGCTAAGGATCGGCCCAAACTCATCATCCCCCTCATTGTGGCCATCCCCACCATCGACACCCCCACCATTATCCCCACCTCCACCACCGCCGCCACCAGGCCGGAACTTCCCATTCCCACCCGACCCACTAACGTCAGCAACCTCCGCGCCCTTCTCTTGAAGCCCAGTCGGCTGGGTAACCGCGCCGACGTCCTCGGCAGAACCAGCAACCTTCCCCGCCTCTGGGGCGACGACAGCTGCGCCGGAGGTGGTGGCTGCGCTCCCATCCGCACTGGCCTGCGGCGGCAGCTGGCAACGGATTCCTCTAGCGATCCGCCTCCTTCCAGTCGGGTACGAACAGCCGCTCGGCCTAGCTAGAACGGCAGGGCACTTGACGGTGCCGACGCGGCCGTGCAGGCGAACGCTCGCGCACGAGAAGGCCATGCTCATGCTCCCTCGCAGCACTTACACAGCTGCGACCGCAACGCACACGCAGATATTGTCAGATTGAAATGAGCAACAACGAGCTAAATCCCAACAATTAACAAGGGGAAATCGGAGAAGCGCTTGCCTGCAGAATCAAGAGACTGGGTGATTTTTGGGCGGGCGGATTCGATTTGGACTGGATGCAGAGAGACCAGAGGAGGGAGTATGGTGGGTTGGTGGCGGCGGCGGCGGCGCGGCGCGAGGAAGAAGCGTGCACGGTGTGGGCAGTCTCTCAAATTCGGCTATTGTACCGGCTGGCTTTGTTTACTCTGGCACGTGGGGTAACCTTTTCTTTTGTGCCCAGCCGGCGTCTATTGTGCGCGCGAGGATCCTTTTCTTTCCGGCGAGTAGTAGACGCCGGTAGACCGGCCCAATTAAACACGGAGACCACTAGGGTCAGACTACTGATCCTTTGCCAAGTATCAGACTAGTCATGGACCGTCGGATGATGGCCACCAGATCTGGTAGTATAGCCCCACGCGTGATTAGTTGGATTTGCTTCCGTGAAAAGTGCATCCGTTAGTTTAGTTGCATGCGGATTTTGCAATAACTACGATTAGCTTGTTTCCTAGTACTAGTAGTATTACAAATTCGTGGCGGAATTTGAGAGCAAGAGAGACAGAGATAGGGTTTGGGGTGGATCCCCATGGCACATCAATAAGAATGCCGTGGTTTTGGCAGAGTTTGATGAGTGCATGAGACCTGATGAGGTGAAGTTTGACAAGCTAATGGTGTGGGCTAGGGTTGTGAACTTGCCATACAATCTTCGGGATGAGACCTGGTGGAACCCCATAGCCAAACAGATGGATAAGAATGCTTCGTCGGTTAAATTTGAGCACAATGGTGGATACTTGAGAGCCAGGATTTCTATAGATGTTGCCAAGCCACTCAGGCGTTGGATTTTTATTGACTCGGCTAGGAGGAAAAAGGTGGACATGTACGATATTCAGTATGAATAGATACCTTACTTTTGTTTCTCTTGTGGAAGACTAGGGCACTCGGAGCTATACTGCCCTAACCCTGGTTCTAGAGATGAGAAGGGCGAGCTGCCGTTTGGTCCCAATCTGAGGGCTCCAGAGGAGTTCTGGAAGCCAGCTAGTAGTGGTAACACATCACGGTCGGGTGCTAGCAAGCCGGCCACAAGGAATTCAAGCACAAATAAGGACAAAGGTGAGGAAGTTGAGTCTCCGAACAAGAGTAAGCAGCCACCAAAGAGGAAAAGATGCCCCGAACCAGGTTTATAGACCAGTGGCTAAAACCCTGCTGCTCACAGACGGGGGACCGAGCACGGATGAGGGACAAGGGATCCCTGCCAAGGAGGGGGAGACTTCTGCTAGTAATGACACAGAACTTGATGATTTTGTCAGGGAAGCAAAGAAGAAGAAACCCACGCCTGAAAATTCGGCAGAGACCACTCCGCGGTCCTGCCCGTCATCATGACATGTCTGAGTTGGAACTGCCGGGGGCTTGGGAACCCCGAGGCAGTTCGTGAGCTTCGCAGCATTGTGAAGCTGGAAGGGCCCGCTCTACTCTTCGTCATGGAAACAAAGATTAATGCAAAAAGAGTAGAGGATTTGAGGTATACCCTAGGTTTTGGTAACTGTTTTGCTGTTGACAGTGTCGGCCTGAATGGCGGCATAGGTCTGTTTTGGTCTCGCGATGTCCATGTTGAACTAAGGAACTACAGCATCTGTCACATTGATGTTCTGGTTAATGGTAATGATCAGAATTCTTCTCCTTCGTGGAGATTTACCGGTTTTTACGGGGCGCCGCGTCCGGCTGATTGTAGCGAGCGTTGGCAGCTTTCGCGTACCCTGTTTGCTTTACCACATGCTGCTTGGTTGTCTATGGGGGATTACAATGAAACCTTATTCGCGTCTGAACATTTCAGCAGACGAGCGAGGCCTGAAGCGCAAATGAGAGCATTTCGGGAGGTAACTGATGAAATATCCATGCAAGATTTAGGCTGGTCTGGGATGCCGTACACATGGGACAACTACCAGGAGGGTGGAGCCAATGTGAAGGCACGTCTAGACCGAGCTTTTGCCAATGAGGAGTTCAGGCAACTCTTCCATCATGTAAGGATCAGACACTTGCCTTCGGTGGAGTCTGACCACTGCTTCGTTGTGGCGGAAATAAAAGAGAGCATGTCAAATGGGCCAAGGGCAAAGAAATAGTTCCGCTACGAGAACGTATGGCAGACACACACTGACTACGACCGCCTGGTTAACGATACTTGGCGGGGAATTCAGCGTTCCGCAGGGCTCCAAGGAATAGCGTCGGCTCTGGGGACCCTGCAGGCAACACTGGAGCCATGGGGCTCTAAGGAATTCGGGTGTCTGGCACGTACTGTCCGACAACTCCGACGGAGACTTGATCATGTTCGATGCCATTCAGTGGGCACAGGGCCATCAGATGAGGAGAAATCCATTGCTAAGAAACTGAAGGAAGCCCTATACCAAGAGGAGGTATGGATCCGTCAGCGATCTCGCGTCCCCTGGCTCCGTGAAGGTGACCGAAACACTTCCTATTTTCAGGCACAAGCATCCCAGCGCAAACGTATGAACAAGATCGCTGGCCTCTGTCGATCAGATGGCTCCGTTTGTGCAAACGAGAATGAGGACAAAGAGGAGGTGTTGGCCTTCTACCAAAATCTGTATCAATCGCAGGGTTTTGGGGACGCCAGAGACCTATTATCGCATGTGCCGGTCAAAGTGACCCAGGCCATGAACGATGATCTTACAAAACCATATACTCCGGAGGAGGTCAAAACGGCACTATTTCAAATGGCTCCATCAAAGGCTCCTGGGGTGGATGGCTATACTGCAGGTTTCTACCAACGGCATTGGGATCTGTTGGGACATGATGTAACCGAGGCAGTTTTGGATTTTTTGAACGGGGGAGAGCTACCGGCTGGTTTGAACGACACCTCCATAACTCTTATCCCCAAGGTGCGGCACCCACAGTCGATCTCTCAGTACCGTCCTATTGCGCTATGTTCGGTGCTCTATAAAATTGCAGCCAAAGTGATCACAAACCGTCTTCGTTGCAATATGGATGAGATTATCAGTGAAGAACAGAGCGCTTTCGTACCTGGACGTCTCATCACAGATAATGTATTGGTAGCTTATGAAAGCATTCATACGATGAGAAGAAGGAAGAAGGGCAAAAACTATTCTTGTGCGGTCAAGTTAGACATGATGAAGGCTTATGACCGTGTCGAGTGGCACTACCTTGAGGCAATTCTTTCCAGGTTGGGTTTCAGCATCACATTCATTCACTTGATTATGAAGTGTGTAACCTCGGTTCGTTTTTCGGTCCGGGTCAATGGTGAACTACTCCCCTACTTCACGCCGACTCGGGGTTTCAGACAAGGTGACCCAGTATCTCCTTTCCTTTTCCTGCTTTGTGCAGAGGGTTTATCCTCACTGTTAAAATTTTACAATGGTGGAACTGTTGATAGAGGCTTGAGAGTGAGCTACAGATCACCCTGGGTATCTCACTTACTGTTTGCAGATGACAGCTTAATCTTTATCAATGCAAACGCCCTGAGTGCGGAACGACTGAACGAGATCATGCGTATCTATGGAGCAGCCTCAGGTCAGTGCATCAACCAAGAGAAGAGCTCGGTTTACTTCAGTACTAATACTCCGGATACTGTGAGGCAAACTCTGAAATTAACACTGAATATCCAGAGAGAGGCGTTCAATGAGAAGTACTTGGTCCTCCCAACTGTTGTTGGACGAATCACTAGTGGTACCTTCGACCACATCAGTGAGAGAGCTCGTGGGAAGATGCAAGGTTGGTCCGAAAAGTTGCTTGCATGTGCGGGTCGAGAAACCTTGCTCAAGTCCGTGATCCAATCTATTCCAACCTATCCCATGAGTACTTTTCTTCTCACCAAGAAAGTTTGTAAGAGCTTGACTTCCCCCATGGCAAAATATTTCTGGAGCAGCTCACTTGACAAAAAGGCATTGCATTGGGTGTCCTGGAAGGAATTGGCTACCCCAAAGTGCAAGGGAGGGATGGGTTTTCGAGACCCGCATCTTTTCAATCTGGCCATGTTGGGCAAACACGGCTGGCGTATTATTACCAATCCAAACTCACTGTATGCTCGAGTTCTAAAGGGTCGGTATTTTCCCGATACTGACTTCATGCGTGCTACAATCCCAGAATCTGCATCAGCCACTTGGAGGGCAATAGTAGCAGGAAGAAGCGCCCTACAGATGGGTTTGATATCCAGGGTCGGAGATGGATCCACCATCTCAGTTTGGGAAGACAAATGGATACCGGGGACGGCATCCATGACACCTACCATGAGGCTCGTGGATACAGTCATTGATCGAGTATCGGACCTCATTGATACTGATCATTGGACTTGGAAACATGATGTGATTACGGAGAACTTCACCGTTCGGGATGCTGCTGCCATCCTAAACATCCCCATCAGGCAAGGTGGAGGTGAAGATTTCCCCGTTTGGGCTTTTGACAAATCAGGGAACTATACTGTAAAAACGGCGTACCACGCTCTCATGACTCAGAACGAGCTTTTGGCTCAAGAGGAAGGGACGGCTACCGAAACTTCAATGGACGATCAACAGTTGTGGAAATCTCTGCGGGAATTGAAAGTTATTCCCAAAGTAAGAGTATTCTGGTGGAGAGTTTTGCGTGGCATTCTCCCAGATGAGGCTACCTTAAACTACAGACACCTGGCAGATGTTCGACAATGCAAGGTATGCTGTTCCAGGGAGGAGGATCTGAAGCATGCGCTCATCCATTGCCCACATGCCCAACGCTTCTGGGAAGAAGCGTGGACTTGGCTTGGTCTTCGCCTGCCTCCTCTACACTCGGATTTGTGGGCTCGAGACATTACATGTCACCCACAGTTCACTTCAGATGAGCGTGCTAAAATCACTACTACTATGTGGTCCATTTGGCACTCCAGGAACCGTGTCAAGCATGGAGATGAGGTGAGGGATCCCACAGCGACCATGAGATCTATCAAGGAAGCTATCTCTCTCTTACAGTTGCCAAGGAGAGACACCTTGACGCTTCCGGGCCACGGCTGGCGGCCGCCCGACATGGGTATAATCAAGATCACAACCGACGGAGCCCTAAATTTTGATGCAGGGCGAGGTGGTGCGGGCGGTGTGGCTCGCTCCACTACGGCCCTCTTGGGATCTTGGTGCAAACCATATGTGGGGGTTTCAGACCCCTTGATGATGGAGTGCTTGTCTTTGCGAGATGGAGTCCGGTTTGCTCGTCTTCGAGGATTCCCGCATGTGATCATGGAAGTCGACTGTTTGGAGCTAGTGAAGCTCAGCAATCTCGCCACAATGCTCGCTCAATTGTGGCCTTTACTTCTAGAAATAGGAGAGCTATGTAATACTTTTAGTTCGCTTGATATCCAAGACGTAAATCGGTCGGCGAACCTCCCTACAAGATGTGGTGCTAAGCATGCTTGCACATTGAATGTTATGGAGAGCTGGCTCGATGAAACTCCCAGCTTCTTGGTGACCAGCCTACTGGCTGATTGTCCCAAAATGCGTTTATTGAATAAAAGCTCTCTGACTTTCCTGCAAAAAGAAAAACGGATATCATGTTAATTGGCATTAATTAGGCGCCATACTATGTGCTTCCATGCATGCAATTTGCTTCCAAAGACTAGTTTCCAATCGCGAGGAACCTTATTTCTGGTGCAACTTTAGTTGCCTTAGTACTAGACATGATCTTTTGAATTAGAAATTGTTTGCTTCGGTCTCCGTATAATCTTGCTTCCACGACAAGTGTCAATTGCTTCGATTTAGTTAGAGCAACTCTAGCAGACCCCGCATCCCGCCCCGACCCGGAAAAACCTGCCCGACCAGACCCCGCATCTCGCCCCGGCCCGCATACAAATTTGGGGGGCGCGGTAAAATCTCGGCCCCGACCCGCTTATTCGCGGGTTTTCCCCTCGCCACTGCGGTGCCCTGCATATAAGCGGAAGCGGTTGGTGGGGGGACATTTCAGCCCGCCATTTCCCCCACCAACTACCTTCCCTCTCCCCCTCGCGTCGCCACCACCCCGCCGCCTAAGATTCCGGCGACAAGAAATGGCAGAGTCATGGAAAGGCCGCCCGACTCACGAGGCCTCCCATCTCTCCCCTCCTCGCGGCCGGTCACGGATTTGCGGATCTGTGGACCTTCATCGCGCGACCGTCAGATTTGGATTTGCCGGCCGCCGGTGGCTGCGCCAAGCGATGGAGTGGTCCGGGAGCATCTCCCGCAGCCCCGGCAAGGGCCCATCACCGCATCCAGGGACGTGTTCGCCCTCCCGGCGCCACCGACCATTTGCGGCCATGGATCCATCCATCCACCCGCTGGGCTCGGCGCTCGCGCAGCGGTTTGTGGCTCGCGGTTGCCGCTCATACAGTGCGATGACTGCACGCAGACAGTGCTGCGGCTTACTTCGGCCACGCCGAAGCACCTCGGATGGGTGTTCTTCAAATGCGAAAACGACGGGTACGTGCACTTGCGGTAGCTCGTTTTGATAGCTCATTCTTTTGGTTAAATTGCGGATCCTCATTTCGAACATGGCCATTCTTTTGTATAGGAAGACGGATGCTCATTTTGGTTTTGGGAAGGCCAATACATTGATTTATTGATAGAAAGAAAGTTAATAGATGTTGATGCACTCCTTAGTAGAATAGAAAACAATGATGCGGCTGCATGGGCAACTAGAGTGGAAGCAACGTCTACTTCTTCCGAACCAAAGATGAAGAATGAAGAATGCAAGATCAAAAATCCGCAGATCAACAACGAGTGCATTGAGAAGATTTTGCTTCAACTAGTGGGAGCAGGTATGGAAGTTGGAAATTTTCTAAAATGCATACATGTGGTTCTTGTTTCTTTGGTCTTGCTATTCTAGCAAAGATTTGGTGATGTTTTATGTATCCAATGTTATTGAAAAAACAAAAAATGCATTATGTTGGATCAAATCAAAGTGCAAATTTAGCTTTTCGGGCGGAGGAGTCGCCAGATCGTAACCCTCGCAGCCGAGGAATATGCTTTTTACGGTCGGCTTTATGGGTCTCAGATCCATCCGTGGGCGTCTTGGCGGCCTACCAAAAGCGTTTTTCGCGAATCGCAAATACGTTTCTTGGGCAGACGGATCAGGTCTGCTAGAGTTGCTCTTAGTCCGGAGTATGCCAGAATATGTTTCGATCTGTTTATAGTATTTATGACAAAATAATAAAATTTCCAAATTTATAGGGAACTGATCCATGGTTTGTAGCTGTTTTGACGAAAGCATTTCCCCCATGCGAACGAAACAAAGTAGGTAGATTATGCGACATTTCTCACACAGCATGGAAGCATCGTATCAGAACTCAAATAATGCAAACTTTTTCTGATCGATGGAAATATTTTTGTTGTTTCATGGAGATATAATGCAAACGTGTTTGAAACATTTTCCAGTGTCACGATATTACCATGGATGTTAACAAATTATATGTGGCATTTAGTTGCTTCATGCATAACATACGTATAACGCTTGCCTACTTTGTCATTCGATGGGTCAGTACCAAAGGATCACATATGACACATGCTTTCTCACATGTTTAATAAAGCTTTTCGATGCTTCGGTAGAATAAAAAGGTCACATGCTTGCTCACGTGCCATTCCTGCTTATAATGCACTAATGTTGTACCAAAAACTATATTCAGTACAGTGTACAATGTATCATTCTTGTTCGCAGGAAGCAAACAAGAGCAATATTGGATGCAATATTAATAGGCAGTTGAAACATGAGAGCACGTCCTGCACGCAGCGACATCTGAACGCAGTTATCTGGCCGCATGTTTTTATGGAGATACGTGCATTAATGTTGCTGAAACAGCTCATGTAGTACTAAAACAGATGAATACGGTTCTTGATGAAGGTACGTTTCTCCTGTCCCTGCCGTGCTAGGTGGGTCCGGAGGAAAGAGTGAAGACTCTTGGACGGGCGTGTTCTGTACGGCACCCACGTCCTTTTTTGTCAGCCTTGATCCGGCACCCACACTAAGTTAGACCAAAATTTTACTGCCAAACCCAAGAATAATATGCCCATAATTGAACTTGTTCTGGCGAGCGCCATGAAAGATGGGTGGGTGAAGTTTTTTGGTAAAAAGAAGAAATAAGGCTCCAACAAAAAAGTTCAAGTCGTATTAATTACTCTCTCATGAGATAAACAAACTGGTATTCTCACAATCTTTACCGGCATGCATGTCGTGGCAATTTGAGGTAATAAATCTTTGTTTTTGGTACTCTGCTTCCATTTGATAGATTTGTTCGTGGCGATTTGAAAAGCTGGGAAAATTTGCTAGCTCGCTGTGTAGTATCTTCTATTTATCAGGTGGGTAAGCTTTTGTCAGGGAGAAATTATGATATATGTGGACTTGTCCAGCCTCTGGCCACTGCTGCGCTTTGCAGGTACTCTGGTCTTACGTGATAAAATGAATTGAGGCCCCACGCTGCACAGACCCGCTGCGGTTTGAAGCAGCTTGTGTCAGGTCATGCTGTCAGAGAATACGCATATACAATAGCCAACGTTGGGGCTATACTCTAACTAGCATGCTCCCTGATTGGAATCGCGAAGTTGCTGGCGCTGTCGATGCCGTGCGTGCAGCTGCCGCTGCGTCCATCGATGCACTTCTCGTTGAAACATATTACGAGTAGAAAGTATAACAACTACTACTTCCGTCCCAAAATTACTATCATATCTGTTCACAGAATAGAAAATATGCTTCCAAAAGGGGATTGCTCTACCCAAATATGCTTCCAAATGGAACTTATGTTTCTGACAGTATTTCTATTGTACACAAAATCTGAATCAATCAACTAGAGGGTTGCTCTACCCAAATACAATCTGCTATAAAAAAGAACTATTATCACATGTACGCATAAGTCATAACACATGCTTTAAGCATATTAGGAATCTGATTCCAAGGAATACAAATGTGCTCACATTGCTTTCATCATATTAAAATCATGCTTACAACACTACAAACCATGCTACATAATTCATAGTCAATTATCTCTCCAACCGGTATCATGTGGTGTTACCTCCTTTATTTTTCAAGTATATTTCCATGTGTTATTTTTGCATTTCATGGCTTGATAGCAATTTTGTTGCTCTATATATAGAATGTACACTGTTGCATACTACGTTGGTCTGTTCCAGTCCTCTGCTCCATCCACCGGTTCCGACCAAGCCTCGATGAATTCCTTTTGTTTCACAAACATCACGAGCCACGAGAATTCGGTGAGGAGCAGCGAGGACCACACCATCGAGGGGACAACACCCTTGACCTTAGACAACCGATTGTGTGGCTTGCTAGGTTGCTTCCAAATGATGACAAAACATTGGTCATTGAGATGCTTGATCTCACGTCGGACTCCATGACCAACATCGATGACCGTGGCATGCACACAGACGGTAAAGCACGATCATCGTCTCAAGTTAGCCCTGTCAAAAATTAGGAAGCATGAGTAGTTTGATTTGGATACAAGCATGACGTCTATGAAACAATACGAAGCATGGAAATGAAGCCAACTGCACATAATGTAGAAGCATAAGTGTGAAGTAACGACCCGTACATAGAGAAGAAGCATAACTATCGTGTGTATGAACCTGATTGTGCATTATGAATAAACACATGTATGAGACAAATGAAGCATGAACATTGGATGCATCGTATTCTTGCAATCTCAATATGACTTCTACATAGTCGAAGCACATTATATAACAGGGGGATACAAAAGATCTCTGCACAATCGTTCAAATTCAGATAAGGAAGGGGGTGGCACATGCAGCTTGTCCATAATATATGTTTTAGGAAGCATGATTTGGTTGACGGCTAAGTAAAAAACATGGAGCCTACAAGTACATGCAGGGCATAGAGCCAAAGAAAAACTAAACACAATGTAGAAGCACAAGATTGATATGTGTGAAGCAAACTGGCCTAGTGTAGAAGCATTGGCGTGGTAAATATGAAGTAAACTGCAAGGACTGACGTTGTAGTCCTATATGTATGAATCATGAAAAGCAGGAAGCATGGTATGGATGCAATATCAACATACTTTCTATATGATGAGGATAGTCACGACCAAGAGGTTGGATGAGGACAATGATTCTGTCATGCAGATACACGATGGAGTGGACAAAATCCATCAAACAACACTCAAAACGAACATATATGTTAGAAATCATAGAACTATATCAAGATCTCCCCCAATCCATAGGTGAGATGAGGATGGTACCTGCAGATGAGGGGGGCGACTCCAGCAATGTTCCTCACGTGCCAGATACATCCGGTGACCGAGACAAAGATCTACCGCGGTGGTCTAAACGTCGTGGTGCTCGAAGCAATTGTAGATGACCGAGACGGCGACGCGATGGGGCTGCGAGCTCGCTGGTCGTGCGCGTCGTAACTAATGCCAGGCACAACCACACGATGGGACAACGCACCGGCATGGCTAGTTTCACGGGCATGGACAGAGGCTGTTCATGGTGGTGAGGACAGGGACGACGACGAGATTGATGCTATCGGGTGTAGTTATGGAGACATGACGAGGAGACTGATGCGTTTATGGTAGGTGAGATTATTGCGGGAAGAGTTATGGGTGATGATGTGGCTAGATTAATCGTGCTATTTTGGAAACAAATAAAAGGATTTAGGAGGCCATCTCAACCGTGAGATGAAAAAGACATCAACAACCCTCGCATGGTCTGGCAAACGTCTGCTATCAGACGGCTGCTAGTAAACGTTTCCCATTAAACACACTAAGGTGGCCTTTGTTTGTAGAATCGATTCTACAAGTTGCATTAGACAAGTTGCACTAGCCACACCTGGAAGCCGGAATCAACAAATTTGCTGATTCCGGAGCTGCCACTTACCCCATTTCTTTTTTTGAAGAGGAACACTCAGATTCCATTACTTACGCAGGCTGGCCAAGTCACCAAAGAATCGCATCTCGATACAAAGTCGGGAATTTCGAGAGCGGTGGTGCTGGCTCCCACCTCCAAACTCGCACCATAAGACGCCAAAGACATGGGCACTAGAGTTACAAGATCTTGAGCACCATTTTACAATTACATCATCAAAGTACAAATTCAAGAATACTTCGCTTCCACTTAAAAGAGCACCATGCGGAGAGAGGTCGATTCAACACCTAGCACAGCTTGCTTGAAGCTAAAGCGCCAATTTCAAAATAACCCGGCTGCACCCTAACTCTCGAGCTCGTCTTGCTGCCATAATAAGTGCCAAGGTTTCAAAGATGAAGAGCATCCGATAAATTCGCAACTTCCCCGCTCAAAGCAGACTTCAACCGGACCTTCAATTCTCGATTATGTAGCCCCAACCACCGCCTTATTTTCCACATTAAAAGCTCCATCAATATTTATCTTCGATATGGATCAAGTGGGGTATCCATGTGTTCTGCTTAGCCACATTTCCTTTGCTTTCTTCTTCTTGTTATGCTCCGTAAACTCCATCATATGATGCTCGATTGAAGACACTATCTCGTGCAATTTCTTGAACATTCTCCAAAGATTCGCCTGTTTCTATCATACCATAGCATCCATAAGATTGTACATATCTTCAAGGTCTCCTCTTCTTTGAGCTTAAAATTTCCATAAGAGCATCCTGTGGGTCGACGACTTCGCAAGCAAGATTTCATGTCTTCCAATTGTACATCCCTCCAAACCCGCTTAGCTTGCTTACATCCGAAAAAACAAAGGTTCTCCATCTTCGTAATAAATGTTACAGACATGGCATTTTGGGTGACATCAACCCCTCTTCTAATTAGTTTGTATGTAAAGGCGACTATTATTTGCTAGTTTCCAAATGAAGTGAAGCACTTTACTCGAGAGGGCCAGTTTCCATAACTTCTTCCAATCAAACATAGATGAACTCAGTGAGCTACCTGCTATTGATTGAATAGTTCTATTAGTTTTCTTGGCCTCCCAGTCAACGGCAACTTTGTAAGCAGACTTAACCAAAAAATCCCCTTTTGTCATAGTGCCATGCTACATGGTCTTCTAGGTCCTCGCTTATAGGGATCTGCAGAATTGTATTCGCGTCCTCCTGACAAAATGTTTGATTGACCATGGCTTCATCCCACTCACCTGTTACTGGGTCTATCAGCTCCGAGACTTTCTGAATTATATTTTGCCCTCTTTGAGTAATTGGCCTTCGAGTATAGTTTTGTTGGGGAACGTAGCAGAAATTCAAAATTTTCTTACGTGTCACCAAGATCAATCTATGGAGAAACCAGCAACGAAGGGAAGGAGAGTGCATCTACATACCCTTGTAGATCGCTAAGTTTAAAGGGTTCAAGAGAACGAGGTTGAAGGAGTCGACTGCCGTGATCCAAATCACCGGAGATCCTAGTGCCGAACGGACGACACCTCGCGCTCAACACACGACACAGCCGGTGACGCCTCCCATGCCTTGATCCAGCAAGGAGAGAGGGAGAGGTTGAGGAAGACTCCATCCAGCAGCAACACAATGGCGTGGTGGTGGTGGAGGAGCGTGGCAATCTGCAGGCTTCACCAAGCACCGAGAGAGGAGGAGTAAGAGAGGTAGGGCTGCGCCTTGAGGAGAGGTTCTCGTGTCTCCGGCAGCCCCCAAACCCCCACTATTTATAGGAGGAGGGAGGGGCTGCGCCTCTAGGGTTCCTCCCTGGTGGCGGCAGCCCCCAGATCCCATCTGGGTGGCAGCCAGAAGGGGGAAGAGGGGAGGCGCACCTGGGGTGGTCCTTAGGGCCCATCTGCCCTAGGGTTTGCCCCCCTTCCTCACTTCCCCGCGCCTTGGGCCTTGTGGGGGCGCACCAGCCCACCTGGGGCTGGTCCCCTCCCACACTTGGCCCATCCAGCCCTCCGGGGATGGTGGCCCCACTTGGTGGACCCCGAGACCCTCCCGGTCGTCTCCAAGACGTTATCGATAAAACCCAAACTTTTCCGGTGACCAAAACAGACTTCCATATATAAATCTTTACCTCCGGACCATTCCGAACTCCTCGTGACGTCCGGGATCTCATCCGGACTCCAACAGCATTCGCAACCACATACAAACTTCCTTTATAACCCTAGCGCCATCGAACCTTATGTGTAGACCCTACGGTTCGGGAGACATGTAGACATGACCGAGACGTTCTCCGGTCAATAACCAACAGCGGATCTGGATACCCATGTTGGCTCCCACATGTTCCATGATGATCTCATCGGATGAACCACGATGTCAAGGACTCAATCGATCCCGTATACAATTCCCTTTGTCTAACGGTATTGCACTTGCCCGAGATTCGATCCTCAGATACCGATACCTTGTTCAATCTCGCTACGGCAAGTCTCTTTACTCGCTCCGTAACACATCATCCCGTGATCAACCCCTTGGTCACATTGTGCACATTATGATGATGTCCTACCGAGTAGGCCCAGAGATACCTCTCCATTTACACGGAGTGACAAATCCCAGTCTCGATTCGTGCCAACCCAATAGACACTTTCGGAGATACCTGTAGTGCACTATGCACCTTTATAGCCACCCAGTTACGTTGTGACGTTTGGTACACCCAAAGCATTCCTACGGATCCGGAGTTGCACAATCTCATGGTCTAAGGAAAAGATACTTGACATTAGAAAAGCTTTAGCATACTAACCACGATCTTTGTGCTAGGCTTAGGATTGGGTCTTGTCCATCACATCATTCTCCTAATGATGTGATCCCGTTATCAATGACATCCAATGTCCATGGTCGTGGAACCATAACCATCTATTGATCAACGAGCTAGTCAACTAGAGGCTTACTAGGGACATGGTGTTGTCTATGTATCCACACATGTATCCGAAGTTTCCTATCAATACAATTATAGCATGGATAATAAACGATTATCATGAACAAGTAAATATAGTAATAATAACTAATTTATTATTGCCTCTAGGCATATTTCCAACAGTCTCCCACTTGCACTAGAGTCAATAATCTAGTTCACATCGCCATGTGATTAACACTCACAGTCACATCGCCATGTGACCAACACCCAAGAGTTTACTAGTGTCACTAAACTAGTTCACATCATCATGTGATTAAGACTCAATGAGTTCTGGGGTTTGATCATGTTTTGCTTGTAAGAGAGGTTTTAGTCAACGGGTCTGCAACATTCAGATCCGTATGTACTTCGCAAATTTCTAGGTCATATTGTAAATGCTACTTCCACGCTCCACTTGGAGCTATTCCAAATGGTTGCTCCACTATATGTATCCGGTTTGCTACTCAGAGTCATTCAGATAGGTGTTAAATCTTGCATCGACGTAACCCTTTACGCTGAACTCTTTATCACCTCCATAATCGAGAAACATGTCCTTATTTACTCCAAGGACAATTTTGACCGTTGTCCAATGATCCATTCCTGGATCATTCTTGTACCCCTTGACTGACTCACGGCAAGGCACACTTCGGTCTTGCGGTACACAAGATAGCATACTATAGAGCCTACGTCACGAAACATAGGGACGACCTTCGTCCTTTCTCTCTTTTCTCTTTGTGGTTGAGCTTTAAGTCTTAACTTCATACCTTACAACTCGTGCAAGAACTCCTTCTTTGATCGATCCATCTTGAACACCTTCAAGATCATGTCAAGGTATGTGCTCATTTGAAAGTACCATTAAGCGCTTTTGATCTATCCTTATAGATCTTGATGCTCAATGTTCAAGTAACTTAATCCGTGTTTTCCTTGAAAAATCCTTTCAATCAACCCTTTATGCTTTCTAGAATTCTACATCATTTCGATCAACAATATGTCAACAACATATACTCATCGAAATTTATAGTGCTCCCACTCACTTCTTTGGAAATACAAGTTTATCATAAACTTTGTATAAACCCAAAATCTTTGATCATCAAAGCGCACATTCCAACTCCGAGATGCTTACTCCGGTCCTTAGAAGGATCATTGGAGCCAAGATACCTTTTAGCATCCTTAGGATCGGCAAAACTTCTGATTGTATCACATACAACCTTTCCTTACGAAGACTGGTAAGGAAACTCGTTTTGACATCCATCTGCCATATTTCATAAATGCAGCTAATGCTAACATGATTCCGACGGACTTAAGCATCGCTACGGATGAGAAAATCTCATTGTAGTCAACTCCTTGAACTTGTGAAAAACTCTTTGCCACAAGTCGAGCTTTATAGACGGTGACATCACCGTCCACGTCCGTCTTCTTCTTAAAGATCCATTTTTCTCAATGGCTTGCCGATCATCGGGCAAGTCCACCAAAGTCCATGCTTTGTTCTGATACATGGATCCTATCTCGGATTTCATGGCTTCTATCCATTTGTCGGAATTTGGGCCCACCATCGCTTCTCCATAGCTCGCAGGTTCATTGTTGTCTAGCAACATGACCTTCAAGACAGGATTACCGCACCACTCTAAAGTAGTACGCATCCTTGTCACCCTACGAGGTACGGTAGTGACTTGATCCGAAGTTTCATGATCACTATCATAAGCTTCTACTTCAATTGGTGTAGGTGCCACAGGAACAACTTCCTGTGCCCTGCTACACACTAGTTGTAGTGATGGTTCAATAACCATATCAAGTCTCCACCATCCTCCCACTCAACTTTTCGAGACAAACCTTTCCTCGAAAAAGGACCCGATTCAAGAAACAATCCCTATTGCTTTTGGATCTGAATTAGGAGGTATACCCAACTGTTTTGGGTGTCCTATGAAGATGCAATTTATCCGCTTTGGGTTCTAGCTTATCAACCTGAAACTTTTTCACATAAGCGTCGCAGCCCCAAACCTTTAAGAAATGACAGCTTAGGTTTCTCTAAACCATAGTTCATATGGTGTCATCTCAACGGAATTACATGATGCCCTGTTTAAAGTGAATGTGATTGTCTCTAATGCCTAACCCATAAATGATAGTGGTAATTCGATAAGAGACATCATGGTACACACCATATCCAATAGGGTGCAACTATGATGTTCGGACACACCATCAAACTATGGTGTTCCAGGCGGTATTAATTGTGAAACAATTTCCACAATGTCTTAATTATGCGTACAAAGCTCAGAACTCAGATACTCATCTCTATGATCATATCATAGACATTTTATCCTCTTGTCACGATGATCTTCAACTTCACTCAAATTACTTGAACCATTCAATAATTCAGACTTGTGTTTCATCAAGTAAATATACTCAACATCTACTCGAATCATCTCGTGAAGTAAGAACATAACGACATTTATCAGATGCCTCAAGACTCATTGGACCGCACACATCAAAATGTGTTACTTCCAACAAGTTGCTATCTTGTTCCATCTTATCGAAAACGAGGCTTTTGGTCATCTTGCCCATGTGGTATGATTTGCATATCTCAAGTGATTCAAAATCAAGTGAGTCCAAACGATCCATCTGCATGGAGTTTCTTCATGCAGATACACCAATAGACATGGTTCGCATGTCTCAAACTTTTCAAAAACGAGCGAGTCCAAAGATCCATCAACATGGAGCTTCTTCATGCGTTTATACCAATATGACTTACATGGCAAAGGCCACAAGTAAGTGGTACTATCATTACTATCTTATATCTTTTGGCATGAAGATGTGTATCACTACGATCGAGATTCAATAAACCATTCGTTTCAGGTGCAAGACCATTGAAGGTATTATTCAAATAAAGAGAGTAACCATTATTCTCCTTAAATGAATAACTGTATTGCGGTAGACATAATCCAATCATGTCTATGCTCAACGCAAACACCAAATGACAATTATTCATGTTTAATACTAATCTTGATGGTAGAGGGAGCGTGCGATGTTTGATCACATCAAACTTGGAAATACTTCCAACACATATCGTCAGCTCACCTTTAGCTAGTCTCCGTTTATTCCGTAGCTCTTTTATTTCGAGTTACTAACACTTAGCAACCGAACCGTATCTAAATACCCCGGTGCTACTAGGAGTACTAGTAAAGCATGATTAACATAATGTATATCCAATATACTTCTATCGACCTTGCCACCTTCTCATCTACCAAGTATCTAGGGTAATTCTGCTCCATGGTTGTTCCCCTTATTACGTAGCACTTAGTCTCGGTTTGGGTTCAACCTTGGGTTTCTTCACTACAGCAGAGCTGATTTGCCGCTTCATGAAGTATCCCTTCTTGCCCTTGCCCTTCTTGAAACTAGTGGTTTCATCAACCATCAACAATTGATGCTCCTTCTGATTTCTACTTTCATGTGTCAAACATCGCGAATACCTCAAGGATCATCATATCTATCCTCGATATGTTATAGCTCAACACGAAGCTCTAGCAGCTTGGTGGCAATGACTTTGGAGAAACATCACTATCTCATCCGGAAGATCAACTCCCACTCGATTCAAGTGATTGTTGCACTCAGACCGAGCACAAGCTCAACGATTGAGCTTTTCTCCCTTAGTTTGCGTGCTAAGAAAATCGTCGGAGGTCTCATACCTCTTGACGTGGCACGAGCTCGAAATCTCAATTTCAGCCCTCAAACATCTCATATGTTCCGCGACATTTCAAAATGTCTTTGGTGCCTCAACTCTAAACCATTTAACCGAACTATCACGTAGTTATCAAAACGTATGTCCGATGTTCGCAACATCCACAAACGACGCTTGGGGTTCAAAGACATCGAGCGGTGCATTAAGGACATAAGCTTTTTATCGTCCGCATAATCGCCATCACAACTTTCAACTATATTTTCTCTAGGAACATATCTAAACAGAGGAACTAAAGCGCGAGCTTATGACATAATTTGCAAAGATCTTTTGACTATGTTTAGGATAATTAAGTTCATCTTATGAACTCCCACTCAGATAGACATCCCTCCAGTCATCTAAGTGATTACATGATCCGAGTCAACGAGGCCGTGTCCGATCATCACGTGAGACGGACTAGTAATCATCGGTGAACATTTTTATGTTGATCGTATCTACTATACGACTCATGCTCGACCTTTCGGTCTCTGTGTTCCGAGGCCATGTCTGTACATGCTAGGCTCGTCAAGTTAACCCTAAGTGTTTTGTATGTGTAAAACTGTCTTACACCCGTTGTATGTGAACGTAAGGATCTATCACACCGATCATCACGTGGTGCTTCAAACGATTTAACTTTAGCAACGGTGCACGTTAGGGAGAACACTTCTTGAAATTGTTGTAAGTGATCATCTTATTTACTATAAATCGCTCTAAGTAAACAAGATGCATAAACATAATAAACATCACATGCAATTATATAGTAGTGACATGATATGGCCAATATCATATAGCTCCATTGATCTCCATCTTCGGGGCTTCATGATCATCATCGTCACCGGCATGACACCATGATCTCCATCATCATGATCTCCATCATCGTGTCTTCATGAAGTTATCTCGCCAACTATTACTTCTACTACTATGGCTACCGGTTAGCAATAAAGTAAAGTAATTACATGGCGTTGTTTAATGACACACAGGTCATACAATAAATTAAGACAACTCCTATGGTTCTCGCCGTTGTCATACTCATCGACATGCAAGTCGTGATTCCTATTACAAGAACATGATCAATCTCATACATCACATATCATTCATCACATTCTTCTTGGCCATATCACATCACATATCATACCCTGCAAAAACAAGTTAGACGTTCTCTAATTGTTGTTTGCATGTTTTACGTGGCTGCTATGGGTTTCTAGCAAGAACGTTTCTTACCTACGCAAAACCACAACGTGATATGTCAATTGCTATTTACCCTTCATAAGGACCCTTTTCATTGAATCCGTTCCGACTAAAGTGGGAGAGACTGGCACCCGCTAGCCACCTTATGCACCAAGTGCATGTCAATCGGTGGAATCTGTCTCATGTAAGAGTACGTATAAGGTCGGTCCGGGCCACTTCATCCCACAATACCGTCGAAACAAGATTGGACCAGTAACGGTAAGCATATTGAACAAAATCAACGCCCACAACTACTTTGTGTTCTACTCGTGCAAAGAATCTACGCAATAAACCTGGCTCTGATCCCACTGTTGGGGAACGTAGCAGAAATTCAAAATTTTCTTACGTGTCACCAAGATCAATCTATGGAGAAACCAACAACGAGGGGAAGGAGAGTGCATCTACATACCCTTGTAGATCGCTAAGGTAAGCGTTCAAGAGAACGAGGTTGAAGGAGTCGACTGTCCGTGATCCAAATCACGGAGATCATAGTGCCGAACGGACGGCACCTCCGCGCTCAACACACGCACAACCGGTGATGTCTCCCATGCCTTGATCCAGCAAGGAGAGAGGGAGAGGTTGAGGAAGACTCCATCCAGCAGCAGACAACGGCGTGGTGGTGGTGGAGGAGCGTGGCATCCCGCAGGCTTCGCCAAGCACCGGGAGAGGAGGAGTAAGAGAGGTAGGGCTGCGCCTTGAGGGAGAGGTTCTCGTGTCTCCGGCAGCCCCAAAACCCCACTATTTATAGGAGGAGGGAGGGGCTGCGCCTCTAGGGTTCCTCCCTGGGGTGGCGGCAGCCCCAGATCCCATCTGGTGGCGGCGGAAGGAGGAAGAGGGAGGCACACTGGGTGGGCCTTAGGCCCATCTGCCTAGGGTTTCGCTTCTTCCTCACTTCCTCGCGCCTTGGGCCTTGTGTGGGGGGCACCAGCCCACCGGGCTGGTCCCTCCCACACTTGGCCCATGCAGCCCTCCGGGATGGTGGCCCCACTTGGTGGACCGGGACCTCCCGGTGGTCCCAGACGCATCGATAAAACTCAAACTTTTTGGTGACCAAAACAGACTTCCCATATATAAATCTTTACCTCCGACCATTCTCGAACTCCTTGTGACGTCCGGATCTCATCCGAGACTCAACAACATTCGTAACCACATACAAACTTCCTTTATAACCCTAGCGCCATCGAACCTTATGTGTAGACCCTACGGGTTCGGAGACATGTAGACATGACCGAGACGTTCTCCATTCAATAACCAACATGGATCTCGATACCCATGTTGGCTCCTACATGTTCCACGATGATCTCATCGGATGAACCACGATGTCAAGGACTCAATCGATCCCGTATACAATTCCCTTTGTCTAATCCAGACAGACTTGCCCGAGATTCGATCGCTTCAGATACCGATACCTTGTTCAATCTCGCACGCAAGTCTCTTTACTCGCTCCGTAACACATCATCCCGTGATCAACCCCTTGGTCACGTTGTACATTATGATGATATCCTACCGAGTGGGCCCAGAGATACCTCTCCGCTTACACGGAGTGACAAATCCCAGCCTCGATTCGTGCCAACCCAACACACGATTTGGAGATACCAGAGTGCACTATGCACCTTTATAGCCACCCGATTACGCCAGACGCTTGGTACACCAAAAGCATTCCTACAGATCCGGAGTCGCACAATCTCATGGTCTAAGGAAAAGATACTTGACATTAGAAAAGCTTTAGCATACGAACTACGATCTTTGTGCTAGGCTTAGGATTGTGTCTTGTCCATCACATCATTCTCCTAATGATGTGATGCCGTTATCAATGACATCCAATGTCCATGGTCAGGAAACCGTAACCATCTATTGATCAACGAGCTAGGCAACTAGAGGCTTACTAGGGACATGGTGTTGTCTATGTATCCATACATGTATCTGAGTTTCCTATCAATACAATTATAGCATGGATAATAAACGATTATCATGAACAAGGAAATATAGTAATAATAACTAATTTATTATTGCCTCTAGGGCATATTTCCAACAAGTTTCTCGGTAACCAAGGGTCTTTCCAAATGTTCACACTTCGGCCATTTCCTATGCGCCATATTATGCCTTCATTTAGGAGCTTCACTCCTTTCAAGATACTTCTCCACGAGTATGACATTCCCCTAACCGGTTTTGTCTTTAGGATATCACCATTTGCATAGTATTTTGCTGAGAGCACCTGAGAACATAAGGATTGCGGATTTTGCAGGAGCCTCCAAGCTTGTCTCGCAAGCATAGCCATATTGAAAGCATGGGGATCACGGAAACCTAACCCACCCTCCTTTTCTAGTATAGGCCTACTTCTCACCGTCATTACGATCGATATGTCACCGCAACCCCAGCCCTACTTCTTTCACCGAACAGGCATCCTCTGCTTCGTCCTCACAGAACAAACAGAGCCAGAAAGAGAGAGGCGAGGCTCTCTAGGTTTCCGCTGCCGCCGCCGTCGCCGGCCAAGTCGCTGGCCCCGTCGCCACCACGGCGTGCGGATCCGGGCCCCTCCGCTCCCCACCAAAGTTCATCCGCTGAGCCGCCGTCCCCTAGTTCCCCTAATCTCCGCCTGCACACTGCCCCTGGTCCCTGCCTGCGCCGCCGGCTGAAGCTCTCCGTGCCCCGCGTCCGAGCTCCTGCTGCACCGCACAAGATGTCCACCTTGGTCCCCGGTTTCCAACTCCGTCCGCCCGACTGCAGTGCGCCGCCCCATCCCCGACCTGCGTCAGGACAAGGTAAAAAAGTTTCCTATTCAGATTTGCTTCATGGCGTGTATTTCGTATTCAGATTTTTGGCATGTATGTGTGGTGGCGTATGAACTGCTAATTATTCACTACTACTCCACATTTGGCTGTGACATGTTTGCTTCATGGCGTGTATTTCTATTCAGATTTCATACTGGACATGTATGTTAGTATGTATATGTTGTACTCCCTCCGTTCCCAAATAATTGTCTTTCTAGCCATCTCAAATGGACTACAACATACGGATGTATGTAGACATATTTTAGAGTGTAGATTCACTCATTTTGCTCCGTATGTAGGCACTTGTTGAAATCTCTAGAAAGACAATTATTTAGGAGCGGAGGGAGTACTTATGAATGTCATATTTTTAGATGTCGAAAGTCAATTGGAATTCACAAATGACCGCCGTATTTTGCAAACTCGCTGCCATTGAGAAGTTAAAAGGGAATAGGCCTCTCAAATACTTGAATGCTGCTGGGTACAAGAATGTAGAAGTTGGTTTCTTAGAGCAGACCGGGAAACATTACAGTAGGTTACAGTTCAAAAATAAATGGGGCAGTTTGAGAACTTTGCATAGGGATTGGCTGATCCTTAAGAACACAGTAACTGGCCTTGGTTGGAATGATGTAACGAATTCCGTGATAGCTGATGATGAATGGTGGAAAAAAGCCGGTGAAGTAAGTCATATTCATAAAATCAAATTGTTATGTAGTTAATATTGCACTAGAATTTTTTGTTGACAAGTCCGAACGATTTATTCATTCAGGAGAACAAGGACTTCTTGCAGTTTCGTAAATGTGGTCCTGAAAATGGAGCAAATGAGTATCATGTATGAGAATATCAATGTTACCGGAGAAAGTTCTATGATGCCAGGTTGTGAGCATGAAGTGCTTGATCTCGAGGAGGATGAAATTGAGGAGGAAGAATTGCAGACTACCCTAGCCAAGAAGGAAAAGAAGCGGCCAGGGAAGATAGATGGAAGCTCTAGTAAGGAATCCTGTTCAAAGGGACTTCAAGCGTATGGTTGACCACTTGATTAGTGAAGATGCCGCAATGAACTCACATAAGCATAGTGTTGCTACTGAAATTGAAAAGATAATGGAAGAAGTTGTGGCATGTGGAGCAGATGAAGAAAGTAATGAGTACTTCATAGCAACCAAGTTGTTTGCGAAGTTTGAAAATCGTTGTTTGTTTAACAATATGAAGACTAGTGAAGGGAAGAAGAATTGGCTTAGGAGGATGTATGAAGAGCGAAATAGGCGTTAGGATTACACTTTGGAAGTGCGGTCACGAATATGTTATTCCCTTCCTTTATGTTATGTTGCTTGAGAATTGGTGAACTATTTCCCTTCATGCTATGTCACTTGAGACTTGATGAACAATATTTCCCTTGATGTTATGTCACTTGAGACTTGATGAACAATATTTCCCTTAATGTTATGTCACTTGAGACTTGTTGAACTATATTTGCCTTCATGTTATGTCATGTGAGACTTGATGAATACTATTTCTCTTGATGTTATCGTTCATGTTGATCCTGACATGCATGTGTTCCTAATATTTATGTGTATATGTAGATGAGCACAAGTGGCAGCCATAGTGAGGAGTCCGAAACTGATTCTGATGCTATGGCAACCTCAAGGAGGCAAATGAAGAAAAAAATACATGATGGCTGCACTTGTTGGTATCATGTATAGTGAGAAGTATCTCATGAAAAAGAAGAGAAGAGTTCCTATAATGACTGGACAATAGTGGGTTACCGAGAACTTGAGTTCTCCAAAAGATTGCTATAACATGTTCAGGATGTACAAGCCTTGTTTTGATAGATTGCATCATACACTTGTACACACATATGGCTTGAAAGGAACAAGAAACATGAGTTCAGAAGGAGCATTGGGTATGTTTCTTTGGACGGTTGGGGGCCCTCAATCCGTAAGCCTAGTGGAGAATCGTTTCAAGAGGTCAACTGAAGTTATCCATCGCAAATTCAATGAAGTATTGAAATGCTTGAACGACATGGCTATAGACATCATTCGACCAAGTGATCCAGAGTTCAGAGTTGTACATGATAGGCTTCGGGATGCGAAATTTCCTCACTTTGATGGTTGCATGGGTGCAATCGATGGTTCACATATTCCTGTAATTGTTCCAAATGATGAGATCGTCAACCATGTTGGTCGACATGGATACCCAACACAGAATATCATGGCAGTGTGTGACTTCGACATGAGATTCACTTCTATTGTCACGGGATGGTCAGGGTCAGCACATGACACAAGGATATCCGGAGATACTTTGGTGAAGTACGCGGATAGGTTTTCACATCCACCTATAGGTATGCATTTCATTTACATGTGCACAAAAATACTGCTTTAGTTATCTAGTTGATCCCATGTGTGAAACTATTACTGTATGCAGGAAGGTACTATATTGTTGACTCAGGTTATCCTAATTGTGATGGATATTTAGCTCCATACCGAGGGCAAAAGTACCATGTGCCAGCATTTCGCCAAGGTCTCCGCCGAATGGGAAAAAAGAAACATTTAACTTTGCACATCCATCTCTACGCAGGCGGCGGCGGAAACCTAGAGAGCCTCGCCTCTCTCTTTCTGGCTCTGTTCGTTCTGTGAGAACGAAGGAGAGGATGGCTGTTCGGTGAAAGAAGTTGGGCTGGGGTTGCGGTGGCATATCGATCGTAATAATGGTGAGAAGTAGGCCTATGCTAGAAAGGGGGTAAGTGGCAGCTCGTTGATTCCGGCTTCCAGGCGCGTCTAGTGCAACTTGTAGAATCAATTCTACGAAGCTGAGATAGAAATCTGGCTGTTTGTTTCAAAATTCGATTTTAGGAGGACTAGAATACGAGAATCATTATCTCTAGCCTAAACAAAGGCCAGTCGCAGTAAGGGCGCCTGCTCGCAGGAGCTCCTATATGACGCTCTCTGGGTCAAAGAGTTGTCGTTTCTCACAGGGCGCGGCTCACTTGGGCCGGCCCATATTGTGGTGGCGCTTCACGAGGTAGAAAATCGTCAAAACATCAAGTGCTATAAATGGGATTCGAAGTCTAGCCTACGTAGCGATGCGACTGATGACCTAGCCACTCCGCAGACAAGGTTGTATGCTTGGTATGCAACACGGATCTTAAATAAACGAACTACAGCGGCAAGATGTAAGTGTTCAGAATTGTGAACAAATTTAGAAACATGAATAAATTTCAAATTTGTGAACAAAATTATAAAACTGTGAACATTTTTCAAATCTGCGAACAAATTTTGAAACTGCGAACATTTTTTGAATTGTGAACAAATTTCAAAATCATGAACAAAATTATAAGTTCATGACATTTTTCGAATTCTGAACGAATTTTAAAACCGTAATTTTTTTCTAATTGTGAACAAATTTTAAAACATGAATAAGTTTCAACTTCGTGAACAAAATTAGAAAATTGTGAACAGTTTTTGAATCTGCGAACAATTTTTGAAAACTGTGAACATTTTTGAATTATGACCAAATTTTGGAACATCAACAAATTTCAAATTCATGAACAAAACTATAAAATTGTGAACATTTTTCGTTAAACCGCAAACATTTTTTGAATTGTGAACAAATTTTGAAACATGATGAAATTTCAAAATTCGTGAATAAAATTATAAAATTGCGAACATTATTCAAATTGTGAACAAATATTAAACCATACTTTTTGAATTGTGAACAAATTTTGAAACCATGAACAGTTTTCGAATTATGCACAAACTTTGAAACCGTGATTTTTTTGAATTGTGCACAAGTTTTAAATTAATAAAAAATGAAATAGAAACAAAAGAAAAAACAGAAAAAGGAAAACGATAAAAAAGAAAAGAAAAAGGAAATAAAAATGGAAAAGCTAAAATCCTGTCGACTGGCAGATTGCAACAGATCTGCATGACTCGAGCTTCGTCGGATCCCGCTCGCGCGGCTCTATTTGTTCCAGCGATTTCGCATTGATAGCTCGCGACGTTCTCTTTCCTGCGGCTGAGAAAAATAAATACCCACTGCATTCCCAGGATTTGAACTTGGTCGCTCTAGCTGTAGGACATCTCGGTAACCAACTGAGCTACTTTGCTAATGTTGTCACATACAACAAGTTTAACAATTTGACCTTCTCTTTCTACTACACTAACAAACATATCTCTGTTTTTTCCTCCTCCCTTGCGCTGTACCATTTTTTGTGCATATTCACCATACAAAGCCATTTGCTCCAAGTTTTTAGATCCAGATTAACTGGTATTTCGACCTTAGTAAATGAGAGCGAGAAAGAAAGAACACAACGCCTTTGACGAGGAGACAAAACCATTTGCTCCAAGTTTCTAAAAGGACCGATGCGACATGTTTTGTACTCCACTTGTCTCTTTGTTGTATTGATGAACTTTTTCTAGATAAATAAATGTTTCATCCTATAGAATTTGAACAATGGTGTAACATCCCAAATTTTCAATTTGGAATGTTATACAATAGATCATCAGTGCATATCATATTTAATGCATTTTGCCTCGATTCTAGAAATTCTACGCAACTCAAGGACCCACGGAGAGAGTTGGGGATTTCGTTATTTTCATATTTGAGTTTTCTCAAATTTTAAAAATAGGATCATTTGTTTTTATTTATTTTATCTTCGATTATTTCAATCATAAAAATATGAGAGAGGGAATAAAATGAATTTCCCAAAATAATAAAATAATGAGGATTTAATAAAAAATCAAATAAGATTTATTTTGGTGTTTTTGCTATTTTATTTGAATTTAGGAAAAATTGCACGTTTTTCAAAACTGCATTTAGGGCCAAAAAATGTTCATCTCGTTCTAAATATTCTATTTGGACGATCAAAATTTATTTTGGTAATTTTAGATTTTTATTTAATTTTCTAGATTTTTTTCTGTTCGGCGAAATTGTTTTAAAAACGCTACCATACTGATTGGTGAAGCTCACCAGCCAGTTGCCCACCCAGCCAAGAGCCTTTCCTCACACATGCCACAGAGTCCGAGCCGGACTCGCCTCCCCGCCACCGCTTGCCTCCCAAGCCCGACCCTCCCTTTAAATACCTAGCCGGCCCCCTAGGGAGCCAAGTCACAGCCTATCGCCAAGACTTTCACCGCCACCGAGCTCGCCTCGCTGCCTCGGCCGCCACCGCCACTGCTGCAGCCACGCCGAACCACCCCACCTCGCCGAGTCCCGCCACCCTCACGGGCGCCCGCCTCATGGGAGAGCCTCGCAGAGGTACTGTGCCGCCACGACCTTTTTTTTTTTTGGAAAAACCACTTCGTTTTTTTAAAGAAAACCCTAGTTTAGTTTTTTTATAGATCGTTTTTTTTTGGGTTTATTCTTTTAGCGAGGGTTCGCTCGTTCGTTCGTTTTAACGGACACATTCGTCGTTTAGATCCAGATAACGAACGTTCGTTCGTTAATCTGTTCATCGTTTTTCTTTTTCTCGGATTTATTCCGCGATTTTTCTGATCGCGATTTCTGATCCGATTTTCGTTTTAGTATAACTTTTCGCTTGTTTATCGGAATCAGGCGATTCAAGCGCCTAGAGTTTCGTCTCGAAACCCTCTTTCCTAATAATCTACTCAAACAAGTTTTTGCTTCTGTAAAATTTGAATTAGGTCCAGATTAGTAAACGAAGCTTGTTTCTTTCGCCGTTTGAGTTTTGTTTCTTCGTTCGATTTGATTCTTTTTGCAAACCGGAGTTCTTAAGTTGAATTTTCTGGTTAGATTTCTTATTTGAGTTTTACCTGTGGATTAGATGTGTACTTATTATATGCTTGTTAGTTTGTTTGCTTGCGATAGAGTACCCTTGACAAGCGCTTGCTACTTGAATCCCTAGGTTTCATGGATCATCGCAAGACAAGTAACACTTTGATCATATCTCTTTACTACCCCGCCTTATTGCATTAGATCAACCTCAAACACCTGCATGTTTAGGATCCGATTAATATGTGGGTTTTGGGAAGTAGAAGAGGTAGAACCTATTACCTGTTTTATTATCAAACCTTTGGGAGTTACTCTACGTTTGCTTATTATGCCATGCTATGCCAGTAGACATGGATTGGGTGGGTGTATCCATGACAGATGTGAGATTGTTAAATTAATGGTTTATTTAAGGTGGCAACTTTAATACACATCTGGGTGGATTGAGGTACCTGGGTATTCCAGGATTGCCTGTTTGTTTTTTTGGACCGCCATCCAGGCTCAAAGGGATCATAAGATTATTCATGCGAGAAACTTCCGTGTGCAGCCACAAGTTACTATGGGCTCTAGCATAGTTGACTAAGTTGTGCGAACTCTTACAGTGGTAGACTAGCAGATGTAGGGGATGTAGGTTGGTACTGTCTACCCGAACGTAAGGTGCTAGCGCTTCTGAAAGACTATGTCTCGGTCATCCGTTTTCTCAAACATCGTGTAGTGCGAGAATCCCAACGGAGGAGATCGAGTCTTGTGGGGAAAAGTGCGCAAACCTCTGCAGAGTGTATAAACTAATCATGGTTAGCCGTGTCCCCGGTGATGGACATCTTGAGTATCTTGTACTTGGATTATCATGTGAATCTCATTATGTTACTTTAATTAATATTGTTTGGTTTTAAAGGATGATGTTACTTAATTGGGATTTAGGATGCTATCAACCATTCTCAATGTTTAACAACCACCATGATAGTTAAATAAATTTATTCCTTTGCAGTAGGGAAAAATTGGCTTTATGCAAAACAGTAACCATAGAGCTTTCCACCAGCCATATATGCATGTAGTATAGCTTTATTCTTTCATTACTCTCTATGTGTTACATTGCAAAGATATTCCATGTGTTGACCCGTTTTGGCTGCAACGCTCATGTTGCGAGACTTTTCGCATTTACAGTAAGATGCCTTAGGATCGTGTTTCTATACTCAGTGATGCCGTTGGAGTTGATGGACTCACTTATCTTCCAAGCCTTCCGCTGTTATCGTTATTAGATGGCCTTAAGCCATACTTATTGTAATAAGCTCTCTTTTGAGACATTCGATGTAATAAGTGTGTGATTGCTACTCTATTATAAATCCTTCGAGTACTGTGCGTGTCAAGACATCGATCCAGGATGACATCGATGCACGAGATCGACTGCTTGAGGTCCGAGTCGCTACAAGATGGTATCAGAGCACATGCTAACTGTAGGACACGACCACTAAGCAAAAAGCCATAGATCACTACTCTCTCTCTTCTCATTTCCAACTCCTCATCTTTTCTACTCTTTTAGGATGGCGGATGCAAGGAACAAGTTCACGCAACCGGATGAAAATACACCCTTTGGACGACACCTGAAGGAAGTTACCAAGTACCTGAAGATTGGAGTACGAAGCTTCACCGGAACCTACAACGCCACTTTACCTGAAGAGGAGCGCTGGATGATTCAAGTTCAAGTTCCAGGAAGGACGTTCATGCCCGTCACTAAGCCCATAGAATTTTCCTTTGATGCACCAACCTGGAGTCTAGGAAAGAGCATGGCAGCCCACATTACCATGGGACGTATTGGAGAGGTTTACCATAAGGAGCTTAAGGATACTACCTACCAGATTTGTGGGCGCCAAGATGAGCAATGGGAGATGATCAGCACCAGGAAGGACAGATCAATTGCAGCTTTCATCCAGGAGTTAAACCAACACATTCGACGCCAGGAGAACCAGATGTGCGCAGGCATGATGGATCTGAAGAAGGCCATGACCAAGATCACGGAACTGGAGGAAGAACTCAAGTCTACACGCGATGGATATGACGAGGAAATAGCAACGCTAGTCAAGAAGAATGAAGATCTAAAGAAGAAGCTAAGAGTGTTCATGGGATTTCCAGCAACTGGAGAAGACGAAGATTGCACTTGTCCCGAGAACTACATCATCATCGACGACACCGACTCAGACCCGGACGATAGTGATGATGACTATGTTGGTGAAGCTGGAGCAGATATCATGGAGTCTTCATCGGAGCAGTTTTTCTAGTAGACCACCATAACAGTAGTAGTATTTTCCCCATGTATCTAGTATAGTCCGAGCACTTTTGTAACGATAGATAGACCGTTGTATGCCCTTGCTTGTTTGAATGAAGTGTTTTGATTGAAATTTGTCTCATGTGCATATGGGTAGTGTTTTCCCTCTAGACCTCATTCTATTCTGTATTCTCATCTTTTTTAAACCCTCAGATGCCTCCGAGACGTGACAACGGATTTGCTTTCCCACCGGAGCTCACCCAGTTGATCCAGCAGCAGAATGCATTGATACAAATACTAGTCTAGAATCAGAATCAGGGGAACAACAACAACAACAACAACCCACCACCACCACCACCTGTTGATCACTTAACCCGTTTTCTTAGGCTGAATCCGCCGGTGTTCTCCAGTAGCACCGAGCCGATTGTTACAGATGATTGGCTTCGCAAGATAGCTAGGGAGTTGACCACTGCAGGATGCACAGATGCGGAGAAGGTGCGATTTGCCGCACATCAGCTTGAGGGACCCGCAGCATCATGGTGGGAGAATTTTACAGCCACCTATCCAAGAGACACCGCCACGTGGGATCGGTTTCAACGAGCTTTTGTCTCGCACATGTTTGGCAGGAGCTATGGCCATGAAGAAGCGTGAGTTTCACAACTTACGCCCGGGGAGGACGTCTGATTGGCAAGATGTGGATGATTTCGTGAAGCTAGCACGTTATGCCCCGGATGACGTTGCTATAGATGCTGACTAAGCAAGAGAAGTTTCGAAGGACCGAATGATGAGCTGAGTATGCGATTGATGGTAGCAAGTTTCAACAACTACCGTGAGTTGGTAGACCGTGCTCTTATGATTGAAGGAAGAAGCAGCAGATTGAAAACCGCAAGAGGAAGTATGGACAGGAAAATACAATTCGGAGCCCAATGAAGCCACGTTTTACCCTAAAATCGGGAGGACAGTTCCAAAGATACCCATGGAGGTGGTAGCTCGACAACCATAATGGTTCCAAGAATGGTAACGGAATGGAGGAAGTAATGGCGAACTGCACCAACCCTCGACACCGACCAAGAGAGATCTCACCAAGTCACTTGCTTTAAGCCGAAGATGGACATTACACCAATGAATGTCACCAAGGCCGAATGGAAATGGCAATGTAAGCTCGGGAAGAAGCTAAACCCTTTCAACAGAGGATGTGAACCACGTTAGGGTGGAGGAGGTTGAAGCCCGGCCCGATGCAGTAATAGGTAAGTTTTTGGTTAAGTCATTTACTGCACTCGTTCTTTTTGATACTGGTGCATCGCATTCATACATATCAAGGGGATTTGTGGATAAGTATAAAATGCCAACCCAAGCCCTCAGGTCACCCATGTTAGTAACCTCGCCTGGAGCAGAGTATATGGCCAGGCTATGGTGTGATCGGTTACCATTAAGGATTGGTAACTACGTGTTTCCCTCAGACCTAATAGTATTGGAATCACAAGGATTGGATGTGATATTAGGCATGGATTGGTTATCGAAGTATGGCGGTGAAAGTGCAACTAATCCCCGGGTGGTTTTGGTAATTAATAACAACATATATATCATTGAACTAATAGTTACTTGAGGATTATTTCAGAGAGTTCAGTGATATGGGTATGGCAAGAACTGAAGAAGTGGACCCCTCAAAATGCTAAGGCAAGCATTGGCAAAAGCTCAAGACTCCATTTTTGGTTTAGTGATCCAAGATCACATTGAGTCCATAGGAAAAGCCAATACTATTAAAAGGGATGAGGTTATGATGATGATCCGTTGCTCAAGTGCTTAGTGATACATCTCCTAAACTATCAAGAACTTTCACCGCCATATACACTCATAAGTAATCTCGGTCCCACCGATATTCCAAACTCACCACACCGAGATGAACCACCTCAGCCATAAGCCAAACCCTAGAAAACTCGGATTTTCCGATTTCAACTCGGTCTCACCGAAATATGAGTTGCCAAGCTTCAGAAACTTACGTCATCAAATCGGTGTCACCGAGATGATGAAGTCGGTCCCACCGAAATTGGCATGCTCTTGTCATTGCACTAATTGACTAACCGAGATTGTATTTTCGGTCCCATCGAAAATCCCAACGCTCACATTATTTGAACTATCGGTCTCACCGAGTTGTCAACTTCGGTCCCACCGAGATTGGTCAAATGTGTGTAACGGTTGGATTTTGTGTGGAGGCTATAAATACCCTCCACCCCTCTTCATTCGTGGAGAGAGCCATCGAAAGAACTACCACTCCTACCTTACATTTCGAGAAGAGAACTACCTACCCTTGTGTTGAGATCAAGTTGCTCCACTCCCACCATATGAAGCTTGATCTCTAGCCTTCCCAAGTTGCTTTCCACTCAATCCTTTCTTCCACCACAGCCAAATCAGTGAGGAGAGTTGAGTGTTGGGGAGATTATCATTTGAAGCACAAGAGCAAGGAGTTCATCATCATCAATAACATCTATTACCTTTTGGAGGGTGGTGCCTCCTAGATTGGTTAGGTGTCGCTTGGGAGCCTCCGTCGAGATGTGGAGTTGAACCAAGAAGTTTGTAAGGGCAAGGAGATCGCCTACTTCGTGAAGATCTACCCCGAGTAAGGCTAGCCCTCCGTGGGCGAGGCCATGATGGAATAGACAAGGTTGCTTCTTCGTGGACCCTTCGTGGGTGGAGCCCTCCGTGGACTCTCGCAACTGCTACCCTCCGTGGGTTGAAGTCTCCATCAACGTGGAAGTACGATAGCACCACCTATCGGAACCACGAGAAAAATCACCGCGTCTCCAAAATTGCGTTTGCTCTTCTCCACCTCTCTTTACTACATGTGCAATTTACTTTTCGCTGCCTGTACTCTAGAATTGCATGTGTAGGGTGATGCTTGACTTGATCATAATTGTGAATCTGCCAAAAACTGTTCTTTGTCAAAAGGCAGAATTTTTATATTGTCAAGTAGTCTAATCACCCCCCCTCTAGACATACTTTCGATCCTACAAGTGGTATCAGAGCTTTGGTCTCCATCGTATTGGTTTCCATTGCATTGACTCCATAAGCTTGGTTTCACAACCTAGGAGAGTATGGCGCCTAGTGAGGGTAATTTTCAGAGAGGTCCTTACTTTGATGGTACAAATTTTGCTAGTTGGAAGCATAAAATGAAAATGCATATTCTTGGCCATAACCCACCGCATGGGGCATTATTTGTGTTGGTATGCAAGGTGATTTCTTTGAGGAAGGAAAAGTTCCGGATCATGGCTTACAACGGAAGAATTGCGGATGTTGCAAAACAATGCTCAAGCTTGTGACATTCTCTTCAATGCCTTGTGTCCCGAGGAGTTCAACAAAATCAGCTGTCTTGAGAATGCAAAAGAGATTTGGGATACTTTGGTTGAAATGCACGAAGGTACCGAGTCCGTGAAGGAATCAAAGCTAGATGTTCTTCAAGGTCAACTTGACAAGTTCAAGATGAAGGATGGTGAAGGAGTCGCTGAAATGTACTCTAGGCTTGCTCTCATCACAAATGAGATTGCCGGCTTAGGAAGCGAAGAAATGACCGATCGATTCATCATCAAGAAGATTCTCGAGCTTTGGATGGAAAGTATGACACCGTGTGCACTTTGATCCAAATGATGCCAAACTACAAGAATCTCAAGCCAACCAAGTCATTGGAAGAATTGTTGCTCATGAGATGACACTTAAGGATAAGGAAGAGCTTCACAACAAGTCAAGTGGTGCTTACAAAGCTACAAGTGATGCTCCCACAACCTCAAGTGACAAGTTAGTTTCCAATGAAGAGATAAGCCTAATGGTCAAGAACTTCAACAAATTCTACAAGAATAGAGGCAAAGAGAGAAGCTCAAAGTCTAGATCATATGATGAAAAGAGATCTTCTAGTCGTGATCGAATCGCTACAATTGTGGAAGACCGGGCACTACTCAAATGAGTGTACGACTCCCCACAAGAGAAGAGAAGAATCTCCAAGAAGAAGAATCTCAAGAGATGAGTCACCTCGGAAAGAGAGAAGGAGTAGAGATGATCGTTATGAACGAAGACCCTCTCGGAGAAGCAAGGATTCGGAGAGGAAAGACAAGTCATCAAGGAGCTACACAAGAAGAATACATCAAGCTCATGTAGGTGAATGGGTCTCCGGCCCGACTCCGACAATCAATCCAAGGAAGCTATCACTCCAACTCCGACTACTGCCAAGATGAAGGTGTTGCGGTCTTGCTCTCAGATCCTCCAACTCCAACTCCTACGACTTATTTGATTCACCAAATGAGGGAATTGGAAGATGCTTCATGGCTAAAGGTCCCAAGGTATCACACCCTGAATTCATTGACTTCGATAGTGATGAGGATGACTTGCTTGGTGAAGATGAGCTCTTACATGGTAAATCCAATGAACCTAGTAACGATGAACATGCTAGTAGTCTTTATAGTCGAGAAGAGTCGAATGACAATGCTATGAAGGAGATTGAGCGTCTAACTAAAGAACTAAACACTCTTAAGTTAGCTCATGAAACAACTCAAGAAGATCATAGAGAGCTCCTAAGATCTCATGAGAAGCTACGCTTCGAGAAGCTCACTCTAGAGCAAGAACATGAGTTTCTAAAAGCAATCAATGACGATCTTCGAAAGAAGAGTTCTTCATATCTTGCCAAACGACTTCTCTTGTCTAATTTCTTGCCACCCATTAAGACTAAGCATGACAAGCATAAGAAAAATTCTTTCTCTAGTAGTAACAATAACCATGCTAAATCCAATGTTGTTGCTTCTAGTAGTTCTCTTGATTCCACTAACAATGTTTCAAGCCAAGTTACACTTGAGCAAGAAAATAGTTTATTGAAAGGTATCATAGAGAAAGGTGTCTACAAGAGTCTTGCCGGAAGCAAGAACTTTGAGGAAATTGTTCGCAAGCAAGGAAGGCACCGGAAGAATCAAGGAATTGGTTTTGAGCGAAAGTTCAACGCCGAGGGTGTTGAATGGGAAGAAGGTCAATATCCTACTCCACAGTTTGTTCCTCAAAAGGAGAAGTATGATCCTACTTCTTCCAAGGTGGAACAAGCACAAGATGACCTTCCACCACAAGACCACAAGCTAAAAGGCAAGGACAAGCTTCAAGAGGAGATTGATGCATTTGTTGAAGCACCTCAAGCCATGGTCAAGTGGGTTCCCAAGGAAACGTCAAGTTCTACTTCGACAAGCTCAACTACAACCCCAAGGATTCCCTTCAAGATGATGTGGATCCCGAAGAAGAAGAACTAGAAAGTTCTTGAGGGTGACTCCGCCAACATACTTCACTCACATTCATTTTGGCAAAAACTTGTGCAATCAACTTCCACATTGTGCACTAGTTCATGGAGTCACAAACCCTCTTGTTGGTAAGTCAAGGGACAAGGTAATCATTGCTTTCATGGACATCATCTATTGTGAACTTCAATCTATGTCCACGGATATCCTTGTTTGTTCCTTGTGGGACTAACCCATGTAGGTATTGAAAGTGCCCGAATCCAAAGGATAGCTCCCAACTCTTGATGATCTCCATCAACATTGAGCATCCACATCTTCAACATCTACATGAAGTCTTCTACGACAACCCAAGGTTAGTTTGACCCTTTAAAAGGGGTTCTCACATCTAGGGGGAGCTTTGCTCTAAAAAATGAGCTAAAGCATCTTCAAATGATGTGAACACATCAATGCTTTATGTAAAAGTGGTAACCCCACTTGTGCTTAAACGATGAGTATGAACTATGATCAAATGTTCTCATTTGGCTCCTAAGTCAATATACTCATATAAAGATGACCTAGTCATCGACAAATTGTGTGTTAGTTGCTAGAGTTTTGATTATGCATGTTTGACACATATTTCATTTGCTATCTTATTGTGTGAGCATGTTGGATGCATGATTTTATCCATTCAAGGACATCCATTTGTTGTTTTGGTCGTTTTGATTTTTCCGACCAAATGGATGGACAAGAATGCCTAAGTAATACCCCTAGCTATCTATGCTTTCTTGTCTCAAATTCTATTCATGCTTACATCACAAATTTTGAACAAGTCATTTTCGGACCCTCGGGTGAGGAGCACTCTGAGCCACCGATCCGTCAAGGGCTAATTTCCAAAACCTTCTAATTGATTTGGTCGGACCAACTCACTCAAACTCGGTCGAACCGAAAGCATTTAGATCGATCTAGATTTTCACCTCGGTGAAACCGAGTTGTGATTTTCGGCGTGATCGAAGTGCATAATCGCCTAGCAGCTTATCCATCTCGGTGCCACCGAAGTTTTACAACTCGGTCCCAACGACAAAGGGTTATATATACTCCTAGGGCCGCTGCTGATTCCTTCTTCAAACGTTTCGCCCCACCTTTCTTTGCCGCCGCCTTGGTCTCCGGATCGTCGCCGCCGTCGCTTCAGGCGCCTTGCCGCAGGTCTCGTCGCCGTCAACGGACATCTTCTCCGCGCCGTTGCCGCCGAGAAAAACTCCACCAAGTTAGGGTGAGTTTTGATCCCACTCGTGCTCCCATCTCCGATTCAATGCACGCTTGGATTGCCTAGAATCTTGCCACGATTGAAATCCTCCAGACACCAGATTAGTTCGCTTGAACTAGATTCGAGTAAAAGTTTTAGGGTTAGGTTTCCGCCGAACACATCTCGGTGAGACCGATTTTATAGTTTCGGTATGATGGCCTATGGCCATTGATCGCACCTTCGGTCCAACCGAAGTTGTGCAAATCGGTGTGACCAAATGAAAATTCTGTGAAACCCTAGTGTTTTTGGCAGATCGAAACCCACTTCGTCCAACCGAAAGTGGTGTGAAAGCTCTGTTTTACACTTCGGATTCACCGAATCTTAAACTCGGTCGACCGAAATGTCTTCTCGTGAAAACCTAATACTAGAATTTGAAATCATTTTTTTGCAAAACTTCAGATTTTGTGATGACTCTTCTTCTCCGCCTACACCTTATCTATTCACAAAGTTGTTAGCCATGTCGATGCCGTGTGACAAATGTAACAGTCGAGACACCCATTGCAGATATTCCAGAGGCGTGCACTAGTCCCGATCCTAGCAGCTCATCTGATGATGGTGAGAGGAGTACACCAAGTGGCTTGCCTCCTGCAGCCACCAGAGCTAGAAAGAAGAGGAATTCAGATGATGAAGACTCAGATTTTGTTGTTGAGGAAGAGGTGACCTCAAAGCCTAAGAGGAAGGTTGTTGCCAAAGAGCAACAAAGTCAACAAACTAAGAAGGGCACCAGCAAACTGAAGCAGTCAACTGTTGCTAAGAAGCTGAATTTGGGAGAGGCAGCTGCAAGCAAAGTGAAGAAAACCTCCAAGAGAAAGAGGATAGTGCATGATGCAGCAGCAGAGGATGAGGATGAGGAAGCACCCCAGCCTACTCCTCAGAAGCAGAAGCTCATGGGTGATGCCATTAAGGCCGGAGCCACATCAAAGCCCAAGAAATCTGCTCCAGCTAAGGCAGCTCCAAAGAAAGCCCGCTTCCAAGCCCAAGAAGACCGTCGAAACATTCCAAATATCTCGATAAGAACAAGGATGATGCGCCACCGGTGAGTCGATGGTGAAGGACCAGATTTTGCGTAAACTTCGTCCAAAACTGCCACTACATAATGATGCTCATCCTCAAGCCGAGAATATGATGGAAAGGAAAGATAGAGGTCTCGGGCTATGGAGACAATCGACCCATATGCCGTGAGGAGAAGAACCGCCAGAGATCCCAGATTTCACACCGGAGAGCAAAGCAGACTTCTATGAGACCGCTTGATGGACAAGAAGCCCATAGTCGCAGACACCGGATATGTCGATTGGAAGTACATTGACAAAGAAAGAGCACATACATTTCTTTCCACATGTGCATGAAAGTTTCACTGCATGTGGTGTTGCAGATTTTGTAGGTCAAAATGATAGAGGCAAAGGTGTCCTGCCTTTCGATGAGATGGTGGATTTCGCTTTGGTGGAAGTCGACTTTGACGATCCGACTACGAAGCGCGGCGAGGACGCCGCGCCTTTAGCAATCGCTAAACCAACTCCGAGAGGTTATTGACCACGCCGAGCACGATCAACTCGACCACGAGGGTCTATTTCGCGAGCAAACGAAGAACAAGCAAGAAACCGAGATTGCAATCTGGATATTGCGAATATAAGATGAAAGCTTTATTGATCAAGGTGGGGTTCTGTGGACGCCTTTGTCCGGTCGTTGAACACAAACGGCACGCAGCGAAGTTGCAGCTATGGCGTAACTTTTGATCTAAACAAAACCCAAGT